>CP129448.1:45285000-45797500 GCA_030445155.1 Quercus variabilis | reverse complement strand
GAAGGACAAGGCAGGGCATATATTCAGAGTTAACGGTCAGAGATTGAAGCATTATTATGGAGAACAAGTGGAGAGGAACTATGCATTTATTCCTCTTAGAAATCCTAATTGATGAAGATTGAAAAGTCTGGCTGTAGACTATAAAACAAGCGCTTATGGGAGGCAGCCCATAAAACTTTCTTTTATTCTTTTATTTTTATTATTTATTTTTTATTTGAATAATTTGTATTTTGATGCAAGTTTATTTGGCATGAATAAAGAGCTAAAAATTACAAACTAATGCGGATCCACCGTAAAACCAGGGAAGTTCCTTTCATTTCTTCAATCTGTCTCACTTTTGAATTACAATGAGGACATTGTTTGGTTTGAGTTTGGGGGTGTAAACTCCTATAGTCTTGAGTTGTTAGATTCTCTTATCAAGCATGTCTTTGAGTATGATTGAATTCTCTATGACTCTGAAATTTGTGATTAAGGATGGTTTTGAGAAAAAAATTTCAAGAAATTTGCTATTATGTCAGGCAGAGTTTTGTGGGTACTTTGATTTAAATCTTTGTCCTTGAAAATAATTGAGCACATAGTCAATTTTTCTTTACTCCATTTTGGCCTATGAAGAGAAGGAATTGAATTAACTGGGTCAGGAAAGTTCAATCTTGCTTTGCTCTAGAATCTGTTGATGGATCCTTGAGGCGAAATCCTAGTTGACACCAAACATTAGAGAAAGGATCTAGGCAATTTTTGTCACAACCAAAAAGCTTTCCCAGCCGTCTTGATTATCACGCCATCATTACATGGTGTATTCCCATAGTCAACCCCCTTGAGCCTTATTTTACATAAGCCTTTATTTGTTCTTTTAACTACATAAACCATTCCCATTCTAAGCCTGAAAAACCATGAATTTACCTTACATTTTGAGAAAATACTTTGGTGGAAATTTGCATTTAAAGAGAAAGTTAGTTCAAATTAAATTATCCACATTATGTTTACTCTATTTGATCAAAGTGTGAAAAGAAAAGAAAGCGAAAGGCAAGAATCGAAAAAGGGTTAAAGTGGTTGAAAATCAGAAAAGGCTATGAGAATCAAGATGGCTGAAACAACAACAAAAAAAAAAAAAGCACTCCACATATTGAGTATAGCAACATTATTGTCATCAGTATGAGCATACTGTCGAGAAAGAGCTATGGTGTGGATCATGTGGATATCTCTTTTATTGTTCTTTCTACCAAGTATTTTCCCAGTTTGCTTTGATTTCCCATATCCATTTCTTTCTTAGCCCTCACCCTGTGGCCTGTCATTACAACCTTGATTAAAGACCTTTTGATCTCTGATTTTGGTGTTTGATTACATTAGTGGAGAGGATTTCTGAAAATTGGACTTATGGAGTTAAGTTTTGAGAGAATTCTTCTGATTTCAGTTGTTCTACTTTTATCTGAATTTGCTGGTGGTTTGGAGTTAAATTGACTATTTCACACACACACATACTCAAGGACTTAGCTTTAGGTTGAAGTAAATGCTTAACTCTTGCTTGACAAATTGCTAAATTTTTGATTGATTTTCCTGCTATCCTTGATGTTAAAAGAGTAAGTTACTACTGATGAAATCTAAATTCAGATTATGGCTTGGTGAGTGATGATATTTCTCTATGGGGTCTAGCTGATAGTGTTATAGTTGTCTTTTACTTTATTTTCTTTTTGTTTGAGGACAAACAAAGTTCTAAGTTTGGGGGTGTTTGATGACTTGCATAATTTAGCATAATTTATCACTTCTCAACTTTAAACTTTAGTCTAATTTTATTTATTTATTTTTTTGATTTTAGACTTCATTATTGTTATTTAAATTTTATTGCAGATTTGAAGAAAATGAAGATTTATTCAAATAAAAGAGATGTGAAGCAGCTAGAGAAATGTTGGGCTGAAAGGAGAAACGTTTTTGGGCTGAATAAAAGAAAATATTAGGCTGAAAAGAGGAATTGCTTTTGGGCTGAAAGGAGGAAGGTTTTGGGCTGAAGAAAGCAAGGTATTGGGCTGAAACAGTGGGCTGAAAAAGACAAACATTTTGGGCTGAAAAGGGCACCACATCTAAAAGAAAAAAAAGGCACCACAGCTGAAAAAGAAGAAAGTGGGAGGCGCTGAAAAGAGAGAAGCTGAAGCTGACGCAGAAAAGAAAGAGGGAGGCGCTGAAACAGAAGAGAGAAAAGCTGAAACAGGGGCTGAAGCAGAAAGGAGGCTGAAGCAGATTTTTGTGTTCATTTTTTCCCTTCAAATCTTCTCAGAAAAATTATGGTGAATTCGTTTATGTTGAATTTAATTTTTAGCATGAACTAAATTTTCTTTATTCTAGGAAAACGATGTAATCTAGTTCTGAACTATGCTTGCTTTTCTATATTAATTTGAATTAATTCTTTTCATGTTTGTTTGATTTATTCTGAGTTTATTGCTTCTAATTAATCGGCCATTAATTAGATGATTTTGATCTTGTGATTTGTTGTTGAAAGAGGGAATTATAGGATAGATCTTGAATATCTCGGCATAGGTAAATATAGAGATCGAGAGACTTGTATGAACCTGTGTAGTATTAAAATCATTGGTCTTAATGCTTTCTTGCTTTATTAAATTGCATACTCTTGTGTAAATTGATGAACAAGATAGGTTCCAATTGATTGTCGAAAAAGGCTTTTGGATGTTTTTGTTGAGATTGCTAACAAACAGAGAGAATTAAATTAAATTAGCTAGATGAGTAAAGCATAGTGAGGGATTAGGTGAAATCGATTTCCTAGAAGTTTTCTTCCCATTAATTTGATCTTTGAACAACATATTTTTTTCCTCTGCTTATTTTCTTTAATTTGATTTTATTTTAAATTCCAATTACAACAACCTTAGTGACTTCTCTAGATAAAATCGAGATTAGCATAATTTTGGTATTTGTCAAAAGTAAGTTACCAATCCCTGAGGATGATACTCTTCTCATCACTTTACTATAAAACTACGATACTGTGCACTTGCAGTTTTGCACCGATCACCTACACATCACCTCGCCTGGGGTCATTTGCAATAGCATTAGTGTCTTGAATGATTCAATGTGATCAAAGGGATCCTTGGAACCATTATATGATTCCAACTGTGTAAGATGAAATTTCGGTGGGAGGGGACAATTTAGTACTTTAGTGGTGAATGGTGAGTCTGTCCTTCGAATCATCCTATCCAAATTCTCCTAGCCTTTATCCTTCATGGCACTTCTTAATTCTTCCATCTCCTTCCTCATGTTGCGGAGCTCATTCTCCATCCTGGAGGAATCTTCTCCTGAGGTTCGGTCTCGCCTGTTGGCTTGGGAGTTTGATTCTTCTTCATTGTTGTGCCTTTCAAGTCTTCTGAGCTGTTCTTCCTTATTTTGGTTTTCAACTATATTAGGTTCTAAAGACGGAGGATTTAATGTATTTAGAACTCTAATATGTATTGTTGGCAAACCATGATCAAAACAGGTTGTTTAGTCTTTTAGACTTGCTCAAAGTTGTATTATTTATGTAAAGTTGGATCAAGATGATGTAGGATTTAATAGTGCTTCTCGGCCTAGTTCGATCGATCGAAACTTAGGCTCGATCAATCGAAAATCGGGTTAGATGCGTTTTTTCTACAGAATTCCAACTCAGCCCTAACTCCTAAAATGTTTAGGGTTTTGTGTTTTTGCCCTAGGTATATAAGGCAAACCCTAACCACGTTTTAGAGGTTGCTCATATTGCTATTTTGTGTAAATCTCTTGTGAGATCTAGAGGAGCTTTCCTTTACACAAAGCTTAGGGTTTTCAAGGAGGATATGTTATCTACCCCTTGATGATCAACTCAATTGCTGCCATTGGAGCTTAATGATACACAAGCGGGTGTGTTTGTACTTGTTGGAGAATCCAAGAAAGAAGGAGTCCGTGGTCTCAGAGTTTGCACGTGGTCGTGTCAGTAATTTCTACTGGTGGGTAGCAATAAGAAGTTGAGCGTGGGGGCTTGTAAGTCTTATTGTATGAACTTTGATTCTTTTAAGATAGTGGATTCAAGTTTACCTTGAGGATAGCTAGGTTAAATCCTCCCCAGGTTTTTACCGTGTGGTTTCCTGGGTCATCATATTTCTGTGTTATTTATTTTTCCGCTGCTATATACTTGATATGATTGTTTGATTGTAATAACCTAGATTTGCATAATTTGACTAAGTTAATCACTTGGTTAATTAACTAGGTTAATTCGGTTGTGTTAAGGGGTCTAAAAACCGTTTAAACTGTTCACTGACATTCTGTGTTTTGGGATTCTATTGTCTTTCGCAGCTCTTCATTCTAGTAAGTTAGCTCTTACACATTAGCCAGGAGGGCTTGGATTTGTTGCTGTTGCACAGCTTCTGGTTGTTGTGCAGATTCTAGCTCTATCTCGTACTTCGAGAAACTCTTTTGTCACTAGGAAAGATGGCTTCAATGATTAGCGATCCCCACAGACGGCGCCAAATTGATGATGCAAAAAATCAGTAGTTGAGCTCCTCGTCGTAGTGGATGGACAAAACTGTAATTTGGGTCATCTCTGTTGGAGGAAAACCTGCAAATGAATTGGGTGGAAGAGTAACACACCGGTGTGGCGTTACCCAAACTGCCTCTAATGCTTATGTCAGTAAGGGAGAAAATTTTTAGAGAGAATTGACTGGAGAGTGATTTTCGTAGAGTATTTTGTATGAACCTTTAACTTTTGTTGCCTTCTCTTTTTATAGTTACGTGCCTCATTAATGAGCAATGAATTGCTGTATTTATACTCAACGGCTATTGCGTTACAAAATCTTTGTCTGAAGTTCACAGCTCACTCTGTGACTGTTGCTCTATCCGTTACACTTTGTCATCAATGAGCATAATAAATACGTAACGTCTTTTCTTGGTTAATAACGATCTCAGATTAATTACAATCATAAATTTCTGACTCATCAATATCCATAACCCCAAAAAGAGTTAATATAGTAATAATTAATGAATATAGTGCACATTTTAAAAACAAATTCAAATTCTGTTATACTATATCTCATATCTGAGTAAAAATGAGGACCAAGAGGCAGGTAGACTACAGTAATGGACACATAAAATTTAGTACATATTAAAGACTTAAAAAAACGAAAAAGAAAAATACCTCCCCATAACTGTTATAACACCACTTGCAAAATAGAACTTCTCAAACTTCCCTGTTCTTGCATTAATTTTTCTTACTCCTATTTCCGACTCTCTAGTGCATCCGGACTATATTCAAAATCACGAATCTGAATCACATATTAAAATAACAAAACCACTAATTAGATATCTTCCACCTAGATGAACACTGAAATTGGCAGAAGTACAACAAATTCTATATGTTGATATATATTTCTGCTTATTTCATTACTCTCTCTCTCTCTCTCTCTCCCTCTCTCTCTCTCTCTGCATTGGGACAAAAGAAAGAACAAAAAAAAGAAGAAAAGAGGGAAGAAAGAAAGAATTAATATGAATATTTAAAGAACGTGGTAAAAAAATAGAATATCTGATATAATGTGTATTATAAAATAATATGTTAAAATAGATAAAATAACTTTTTAATTGTGCGTCACTTTTTACTCACAATGTGTGGTTCAGCAATATAATATACTTTCTTTTTTGTATGATAGGGGCACAAGAGAAATAAAATAAATATATTTTCACATCTTCCTGCAAAAAATATTAAAATAGTGAATAGATACAAAAATTATACTTCATATAGTGAAAATAATTTATAGTTTTAATCATTAGTAAATAATCACTACCAACAAGAAAATTTAAACCAGTCAGTCGTAAAGGTTGAAAGAAATTGATTCCAACATTATAATTTTAAGTCCTACAAGATAAAAAGATTTATTGTTTCAGAATTGATTGTAAAAGATAAAAAGTCTAAATGCTATACAAATCGTAATTTCATTCAATCTCATGTTTACATCTGCTGCGTGATCAGTGATTCAGAATCACTTCCAAATTTTTCATTGTGTACATCTCAGGAAAATTCACTAATTTGTAGCCCCTGTTTGCAATCTGCAGCAACTTCTTTTGTTTTGTTTTCTTTTTCCAGTTTGCTATTTTTATGCGCTATGGATTTCGGGAAATAAAAGCGAGACTAAGGGCCCGTTTGGTTTAGACCTAACTCAATTTTCAGTTTTCAAAACTCATGACTCAAACCCAAAACTCATAACTCAATTCTCAAACCTCACTTTCACTCAAAAATTGCAAAACTCTTGTTTGACTCAGTTTCCAACTACATATTTCTACAACTTATCTCCAAAACTATGGACCCCACGCACTGCCACTACCCAATGCAATACTATTACTACCCGCGTCTTATTAAGAAAAAAAAAAAAAAAAAAATCTTCTACCTTTAGTTTCCCATGCATCCTCCCACCTTTCTCTAACTCTCCATCTTTTCTATCATTTTTTTTTTGTCTATCTCTCTTTCTCTGTCTCTCCCCTCTTCACTCTATATTTTTTTTTTTTCCACTCTTCTCAATTTCTTTCTCAGCTTTCTCTGTTTCTCCCCTCTTCAATTTGTGTTTGATTTTTTTTTTCTCTAACCTCCAAATCCCTAAACCAACTCTCCAAATCCACCACTCTTCGCCGATCCTCCGATGCTTCCAAATCCTTTGAAAACCTCCCCATCCCGTTCCACAACATTATAGATGACCACCTATATGCCCATTTCATCTATGCCCCTTCACAGATTTTCCCTTCTTCTTCACAACCCCAGTGCCAATCATGGGGTTTGCTGGGTTTTAGCATCTCGGCGAGTCAAATCGGTGTGGAATCAGTGAGTTTGGTGGACGAGTTGGGGCACGACGTGTCTGGGTGTGATTACGAGAGGTCCCCAGATGGGTGTCCTTGTTTTTCTAAGATGGATGAGTTAGATACGGGGAACAAGTGCGAATCGAGCTATGGGTGTGGGTTGGAGTGTGAGAATCGGTTGACTCAGCGAGGTGTTTCGATTGGGGTTGGGTTACGGTGGAGATCGGTGCTGGGTTGGTGTTTCGATGGTGTGGATTGGCGTTGGGTTAGTGTGGAACGGTGCTGGGTTTGTGTGGATCGGCGCTGGGATTGTTGTGGTGGTGCTGTGGTGGTGCTAGGATTGTTGTGGTGGTGCTATGGTTGTTTGCAACGGTAGCTCTGAACTGACGGGACAATACACAAGCGCTGGGTCCCACTGAGTCCGAATATTTACAGCAATGCCACTGAGTTATGTAACTCAGAAACTGAAAACACCAATTTGGTGTTTTCAGTTTTTTGCAATGTAGCTCAACTCAAATTGAGTTTGAGTTATAAAAACATGGAGAGAAAATCAAACCAAACACAAGGTTTTCAACACAAGGTTTTCAGTGGGTCCCACGCCAATTTTTAGTTTGAGTGATGAAAATAGCCTAATCCAAACGGGGCCTAAAACTTCAATATGCATTATTATTTAATAATATTTTAGGAGTTTATATTAAAATTTGATATTATTTATCTCAAAGCAATTATAAATGTGTTATTTTAGTAGGTTTTCGGTTAGCTAAATTGGTAGCGTCTATTATCATCGAACAAGAGATTTAAGATTTAAACTCTGTCTACAGAAAAAAGGAGCTCCCGTCTTAAGCTAATGATAAAAGCAATCATCATAAAGTTATAGTCATAAGTTTAAATTATATTGTATCTATAAATAAAATAAAGGTGATATTTCCTCGTGACATCAATTTACATTTTATAAATTTTATTAAGTGTTTGTGTATCTTATGATACATAATACGATAAGCAATACGAAAAATCAAAAATTGATTCACAATACAATTTACGTTTGACAACTATGGTTGGAGTAGAAAGATTTAAATTCAAAATGTCTCTATTGTTAAAACTTGGTTTCTCCTAGCCATTTTCTTTAAAAATTGAAAAGAATGAAATAAATTTTCTATATATATATATATGAGTAAGACTAAGCTACAGTATTTAGGTGTTGTTCCTTAGGTTCGCCTCTTAAAATTTTACTATGTGAATTTTTCCTCATGGAATGGAAGTATATTTTTTATTAAGTAGGCGCATGGCTCAATCTTAAGTGGAGAACTTAAAGAACAACACTTCAAGTATTGTACATAAGTTTATACATATATGGTAAGACTTAGGCATAATACTTAGGCGCTGTTCTTTAAATTCTATCTTTTAAGATTCTGTCATATCGCTTTTTTCTCATAGGATGAAAGTATAGTTTTTAGTTATGTAACCACATGACAGAATTTTAAAATGGGAACCTAAGGAACAACACCTAAGGTACTGTCCATAAGTTTTATCTATAAATCTATACTATTAATAAGATTCCTCTATTTCGTTTTTAGTTTTTGGCATACCAAAATATCCTTATACAAATTCTAAAATAACATACCCTTTAGTTTAATTTGTTTTGCTACAAAAAAGCTAAAAAGGGTAAAACAATATTACTATCTCATGTACAAAAGAAAAGAAAAAAAAAAAAAAAAAAAGAAACCTTTAGTCTCACCACCCATTTGTATTCAAATGTCTGATTCCTATCTGCATTTGTTATCTATTTGAATTCAAATACTTCAATTGTCTTTAAAAAAAAAAATTACAAAATTACTTCCTCCAAAAAATGTTCAAAGAGTAATACTATCTCACATACAAAAAGGGGGAAAACCGTTATTCTCATCATTCATTTGTATTTAAATGTCTGATTTCTATCTTCATTTATATATATATATATATATATATATATATATATATCTATTTGTATTCAAATACTTCAATTATCTTTACCAAAAAAAAAAAAAAAAAAATTACTTATTAAAAAAGAAACTCACTACTTCATGTAAAAACTACTCATTCTTATCCCGAAATTTCTCTGCTGGTTTTTTTTTTTTTTTTTTTAATTATTTAAAACGTTCCAAAATTTTTGTAATCCAAATTCTATACAGTTATCACAAATCCCCATTCCATCCACGCTAACATATATCATATTTCTTTTGTTTAAATCTCTTTTTTTATTTTTTATTTTTTATTTATGTATTTATTTATTTTTTATTTTTTACTTTTCACAATTCTTATCCTAATCAATAAATTCAAATGTCCCATTGAATTTCAACTCCTTACGGTTCTCTATCTTATTTTTAAACAATATTCCACGTTACCTTACCTCTTTATTTTAAAAAATATATATATATATATACATGGTTATTTATATATCACTTTTAAATATTAGTATAACACTAAACTAAAATATAAATAAATAAAAAAGAATATAATTGCATGTGGAAAGCACGTGTGATGAGTCTAATATATATATATATATATATATAATCACATTAAAATGGAGGGATGATATGAATCCAGAGATTCTTATGGAATTGAAGTAGTTCTTCAAGGGAAGGGAGCAATTTGCTTAACATCTATGATGTGCCTCTTTGCAATGAGCTATAGCCTCTTATAGTACAATTCCCTTCCGAATTACAATCTGTTACAACAAGTATTGGCTAACTAATTATCCTAAATTTCAATCTCAATACAATGCCAGCTCAGCAGGCAAGGCTAACCATTGCAACCAACTATCAGCACATATCAATTCGGGAGATTATAACTCCTATCAACGCACTATTCCTATCAAGAGAGAGGGAATTCATTTCAAGTCTAAGATTCTAGCAGCTTACTGAAATATCACATTATTTAAAATTTCAAATGAAGTAAAATTAGATAAATTTTTAATATTTAACCTAAACCATTAAATTGATTAATTTTTGTTAACGTGTAATGGGTCCACCTTGTTTACTTGTATATCACACATACTTATATTACATACTCAACGTAATATGTAAAGGCACTCATGTATATTTTATTACTTAAGAAATACAATAAATTCATTCAGTATTTCTACCATGGTGTCAGAGCCACTGCTCTGATTTTCTTGTGTCTTGTAGTCTTGTCTTTGTTGGTATTCTCTGCTACCTTATCTTCTCTATTCGGTAAACCTTTTCGGTGCACTCTCCTGACTATTCCACTGCCGTCAAAGGTCCTTAGGTTGAATCTTTGTCGCCAGAAGCTCACTCTCCGCCACCAAGACCACTACCTTTGTTGGATTTGTCCCTCTAGACCTCCGATTAAGACATAAGACATATCGTCGTATAGATCATCAATTGATCTACTCAACACTGCCAGAATCGTCCTCATCGGACACGCCAGATAAATATTCAGCGAGTTTCCTCTACGCCACTAGAAATCCTACTGACATCATCTAGCTCATTTGCTGACGTCACCTACAAACGTCATTTGCCATGCCAGCCCTAGTTGACTCACCTGCTGACATTATCTTCCACGTCAACCCCAGCTAACTCACTTGCTGACGTCATCTACTTATTCTACTAACATCATTTTCAATTGACTTGGACCGATGGTTTATCGTTGACTTTCTACTATTTGACAGTTGACTTTTTGCCAAAGTTGACTTTTTGCAATTTGGGTTCTCCTTACCTAGTTTTTAGATTTCATTTTTGCATATTTTGCTTCTAAATGAAGTATAAGGACATGTCTTTTTCTTATTGCAACCATCGTTGCCGACAATCCAACAAACGTTTTTGCAATTTTTGCAAACGTCTTGATCATAATATTGAGACTTGCTATCATTGCAACAAATAAGTTGTTTGTATTTCTACTGCTACTATTGCTAACATTGAGAGTATTCAACCAATGGCTCCCATCTCAGCAAAGTTCGCGTCTTCTAGATTCACTATTACCATTTCCATAGTAGACCTTCAAAACATCATCACTAATACCATTCGTATGGTTGGTAATACATCTTATTCTTCTTCTCTCTTAATTTTATTTGGTATGTCTCATTCCTCTTAGCTTATGGATTCTGGTTGTTGTAATCACATGACGCCTCACTTGTCCTTATTTTCTCAACTTGAACCTACACCACACCCTTTTAATATTCACACAGCAAATAGTTCTACAATGTTTGGTCATAATACAGGCTCAATCTCGATCTCCAACCTCTCTGTTCCCATGGTCTTTAATGTTCTTAACCTTTCTTACAATTTATTTTCTATGGGACAATTAGTTGAGTTGAGTTATTGCATTACTTTTGATTATTCTGGTGTACTATGCAGGATCCCAGGAAGGGATAGGAGCTTGGGATTGGTCCTAGATTTGGGCATATGCTTCTTGTGGACAATCCTTGTCTTCCACCTATTGCTCCTGTTTTGGTTGCTACTGCAACTGTTGCAATTTCTTCTATTCCTTCCCTTGTACTTTATCATGCCCGACTTGGTCACGCATCTTCCTTTCGGTTATAACACTTGGCTTCTAGAGGTTTGTTAGGTTCTATGTCCAATGAAAATTTAGATTGTGTTTCATGTCAATTAGGAAAACAACCAACTTTGCCTTTCAATACTAGTGAACCAATGTCCACAAATGTCTTTAACCTAATTCATTCTAATGTTTGAGGGTCTTCCCCTATCTCTAGTATTGGTGGATCTCGATATTTTGTTATTTTTGTTGATAATTATTCTTGCTATAGCTGGTTTTTTCATATAAACATCGTTTTGAGTTATTGCAAGTATATTGTAATTTTGCAAAAATGGTTGAAACTAAGTTTTCCAAACACACCAAAATTTTTTGATCTGATAATGCTCTTGACTACGCTCAATATGCTTTCCAAGCTATTTTGCATTCCTATGGCACTATTCATCAACTAACTTGTCTAGGTACCTCTCAGCAAAATGGTAAAGTTGAACAAAAACTTTGTCATATTCTTGACATCGTTCGTGCTCTCCTTCTCTCTGCCAAAGTTCCTGCTCCTTTTTAGGGCGAGGCTACTCTTCATGCTATTCATTCTATTAATCACATTCCCAGTCTTGTCATCCAAAATCAAACTCCATATGAGCACGTTCTTGGGTCACCTCTAGAGTATCACCACCTTTGCTTCTTCAGTTTTGCCTATTTCATTCTTCTTCAGCAACATGAGTTTAACAAACTTAAGCCTTGGTCTAGGATTTGTTATTTTCTTGGCTATGACGAAACTCAAAAGGGGTGTCGGTGTTATGATCCTATCTTTCATCATCTTCGTATCTCTTACAATGTTGTCTTTTGGGAACATCACTCTTTTGTCGAGCTCTCTCACTTTCGTGCCTCCCTATCTACCTCCTCTATCTTAGTTCTTTTTCTAGACTAGCCATATATTCCTTCTATAGTTACTCCTAATCCTAGTATAGACTTCTTTGTCCAACCACTAGATATTTTTGATGCCTTTCCTGGATCACCCTCTAACGAACAGGTGGAAGATGAATAGGTTGAATACGAGCTACTCAACCCTGAGCTTGGGTCCCCTGCTCCAAATTGGGTAAGATCCATTCCTGAACATTTACTTCACTATCATTGTTACACTACCCTTGCTACACTACACGAGCCTCACACCTATCGTGAGGCCTCCACTAACCCTTTATGGCATATTGCAATGAAAGAGGAACTTGATGCATTATCTAAAAACCATACTTGAGATTTTGTGACTCTCCCCCCTAAGAAATTTGTGGTTGGTTGAAAGTGGATCTACAAGATCAAGACTCATGCTAATGGGTCTGTTAAGCGCTATGAAGTCTCGTTTTGTTGCAAAATGATTTACACAGGAGTATGAGATTGATTATGAAGAGACATTTGCTCTGGTTGCTTAAATCTCATCTGTTCGTGCCCTTTTAGCTGTTGCCACTACCAGTTAATGGGAATTTTTTTAGATGGATGTCAAAAATGTCTTTCTTAATAGGAATTTAAGTGAAGAAGTTTATATGCAATCTCTTACTGGTCTCTCTATAGAACCAAAAAAGGTTTGTCACATTCGACATTCTCTTTATGGCCTTAAACAAGCTTCACGAGCTTGGTTTACTAAGTTCAGCTCTACCAGCTCTCGTTTGGATTACATTGCCAGTCATTAAAGTGTAGGTTACTTTGATATATCAAGAGTAAGATCTAAAGACACGATCAAAACTTCAGTATGTTGGGCAGCCACATTTAATATTGAAGAAACATATATTCTCAAGATAGATTTCATAATCTCTTAACGGAGGTATAAAATATTCCCTTGAGATAACTTTAGTAAGAAGTTACAAAAGTATATATTTATGAAATTGGATTTCATAAATATAACAATTTCATATATATATGATGAATAACTTAAAAGATTAAACCGAATACTCAAGGATTAAGATGTAGTAATCTTCAAAGTGACAGTTATCATTTTTGGCTTTGTATTACTATGAATATTTTTATCAAGAGGTTGAATGTATAATAAAGTATTGGGATATAATTTATTAATAAGGCTTAGAGTACAATTATATTTATATAGTGGTATTAAATATAATTAATGGTAATTTTGAGTTTGTTAAGAGCAAGGCTTTCAGACCCTGACTGGACCGGGAGGTTGGACCGTGAAAACCAAGAACCGGGATGAAAACTGATTTTTTAAGCATAAAGAACAGATATTTTGTTAATTCCGTGAACCTCTAAAATCATGGTTGGACCGCATGAACTGGTGGTAAGAACTGTGCGGTCCAACCCCTTAGCAATTTTATTTTATTTATTTATTATTATTTTTTTTATAAAAATAACTTAACACAATTTTATTTTACTTAATTAAATTATCCATCTCTTACAAGGAATAAAAAGAAAATTATAATTAAAATCCTTCAAAGATATTCAATTTTACTTCAAAAATTAATCATAAATTTTAATGTTTTCATGGTTATTATTTCATTTTATTAACTTTCATATTTAATTATTAAATATATGCTTAAAAATCATTAAATTTCCCTCACATATATAGATATATTAGTCAATTTTTCTAGTTTTATAAATTTAATATCTATATTTAGGCTTTAATTAATTATAAATTAATTATGATGTCATCAAGGTTCGACCTCAGTTCGACATCAAAAACCTTGAACTTCTCACTTTTAATGTTCAATGAATGGTCCTGGTCTGAAATCCTTGGTCAAGAGTTGACAGAAAAGCCCAAAACCCATTGGAGCTAAAGTCTTATTTGTCCCTTTTGGTCCCACTCCAAGCCACACACTAAAACTCAATTGGGATGGCCCAAAAGGCTAGCTCAATTAGATAATTAGTTATTTATTAAATACTTATAACAAGGAAATAGAAGAAGTATTTTATGTATGAGTATATGGGATGTGCGTAAGCCACTCTCTTATTCCTCTTGAACAAATACATATAAACTGATTGAGAGACCACACTTCTTAGGCGTAAAGTGGAATTGGAATGAAGATTAAAAGTATTCCCAAGTAGGTCTAATCTTTGGTTTTGAATTTCACTACACTAAAGTACACTCTCTTTTTCTTAAATTCTTAAATTTACATAGTACATGTTATCAATTGCGAATGAAGTAAATCCATTAATTTTTTGTTGGGTATGTTTTGTATGCGATACAAACTATGTTTTTCCTACAATTGGTATTAGAGCAGTCTTCAATTTCAAATTTGTATAACATATTTTGTGAGTTTTGGAATCAAAGATAGTAATTTCATGATGTTAGAAGATTCTACGATCAATTTTCTACATGGTTATTGAAATTATTGTTTGATAAAAACTGAAATTGATGTTATGATGTTGTTTAAGTTTGATATTAAGTAGGTTAGATTGAACTTTAATACTATAGCATCAAGGAAATTCAGTTTTGATCTCAATCTCATCCTGATGTGATCAAGAAACTACGTTTTGTTTAAGTGAAATGTCAAAAAATGGTTACAAGAAAATTTGAAAAAATTTTAGTTTCACGAGTTTCGATTGATTGAGAATACCTTAGATCAATCGAATGTTCTTTTTTGATCGATCGAGTGGCGATCGAGAATCAATTGAGTCATCATGAGACTCTGTGATGAATTTCTTCAATTTTTTGATTGATCGAGAATTTCTTTCAATCGATTGGATTTACCTTTCGATCGATCGAACAGGAATTGAGAGTCAATTAAGTCATCCAGAAACTTTGAAATGGATTTTTTTGAACATTTTGATTGATCGACAGATACCTTTAATCGATCGAATGAACTGTTTTTGAAAATTTCACTAAGTGTTAAACATAGATAAAGTGCAAGGCTATGAGTGATGAGATTACACATGATTTCTAATTAAAAACCTTTCCTTTAAAATATCTAGTAGGAGAGAGATACAAGGGTTACATCTCACTGCCTCCATTGTCAGTTCATAGTAGTATGAAATATATACTTTGTCTTTGCTTCGAGCTATGCATTCTATGCGAAGAGTATTTATTTCATGTTGTTACAAGATTGAACTTCCTAGTTTATAGTGGTTTGATCAAACACCTTGTCTTAGCCTTGAGCTTTGCATTCCATCTGGAGAGTGTTTTGTATGATGGTACTATAAGATAAACCTGTTAATGGTAGATGAAATGTTACTACACATGGTTCTAAACAACGGAATACACTAGACTAAATATTATAGTATCCTCTATGCTGAGTTCTTGCTATTATTATTTAGAGGCTAAATGTATAACGGCATATTATTAGTGTTTGATAAGAGCTATCATGATAGCACTGCTAATGGGAATATTTCTCAATCAATCATAGTAGTTAATGTTCACTCTATGCTAAGGGATATTGAATATGGGATTGGGTTGTCGTTGCATATTTTATATTATGGTTTTATTAAGGTTCCATACTATATGTTTATATGCTAAATTGATAATGTCCAGCTTACTTATTATATTCATGTTTGTTATTTTCAAGTTTTAATCACGGCATCCTTTAGCCCACTTGTTGCTATTCTTAATCAAAACAAATTGACTGGATCCAACTATGTTGATTGGAAAAGAATTTTGGACATTGTTCTTACTGCTGAAGAGCACAAGTATGTGCTTGGTCAACCTTGTCCTAACTTTCCATCATTAGATGCTCTTTTCGAGGAAAAGCAGCAATATGATCGTTGGTAGAAATTTAATGAGATGGCCAAGTGCTATATCCTAGCATCTATTTCAAATGTTCTACAGCATTAAATGCAGGATGTAGAACTAGTTTCAGACATAATGCTAAGTCTAAAGGAGATGTTTTTGTGAGCAAGGCCATTCTGCAAGGCAAGAAACTATGAGGCAAATTTATAATACCAAAATGGCTGAAGGTACTTCAGTAAGGGAGCATTGTCTTAGGATGATCTCTCATTTGAATACACTAGAGGTTTTAGGTGTTAACATTGATGGAGAATCCCAAGTGGATATGATACTCCAATCACTGCCAAAATCATTCAAGGAATTTAGACTTAATTATAACATGAATTAAAAGATTTATACATTTTCTGAATTAATGAATGAGTTAGTGGCGGCAGAAGGCATTCTTGGTACATCCAGTATTGATGCTAACATGGTTGAAGCTTCTTCTTCTCAACCTAAGTCGAAAGGCAAGGGTAAAAAGAAGAAGAAGAAGGACTTCACCAAACAAGATGGTAAACAAATTGCCTTAGGAGTTGACAACAAGGGAAAAAAAAGGACTACGCCAAAGGAAAGTGTTTCCATTGTGATGAGAAAGGTCATTGGAAGATGAATTATCCAAAATTCAGAGCTACCAAGAATAAGGGTATGAAAAGTTCATTTCTTCTTGAAACATGTTTAGTACAAAATCCCACAGATTCATGGTGTGTGGATTCAGGTTATACTAATCATATCTGCAATTCTTTGCAGGGGTTCTAGGAGACCAGAAGGATGAATGAAGGGGAAATTTTTCTTACTTTGGCTGATGGGAGCAGAATTCCAGTTGTACGTATTGGAGTGTTTAATTTGTGTTTTGGTTCTAGAGTTTTAATATTGAAAGGCTATTTATATGTACCTAATGTTCATAGAAACTTAATTTCAGCAACTTATTTAGGTAAACATGGATATTGTGTAATCTTGAAAGACAATGTTGTAATAAAGAAGGCTAAAATGTTTATCTTTTCTGCAATATTGTTGATGGTCTTTATATTTTAACTCCTGATAAGCATGAATTATACAATTCTGAAATAGATAATAATTCACATGTGAAATCATTAAAGAGAAAATTTCCTTCTATTAGTGATGCATATCTTTGGCATTTATAGTCAGGTCATATTAATTCAAAGAGGATCCAAAGACTGGTCAAAGATGGACTTTTAGACCCATTAGATTTTAATGAATTTCCGGTCTGCGAATCATGCTTGGAAGGTAAAATGACTAAAAGGCCTTTTAATGCAAAAGGAAATAGAGCCAAAGATTTGCTAGAACTAGTACATTCAGATGTATGTAGTCCTATGTCAACCCAAGCAAGAGGTGGCTATGAGTATTTCATTACTTTCACTGATGATTACTCTAGATTTGGTAATGTATACCTAATGAAATGGAAGTTCGAAACTTTTGAAAATTTCAAAGAGTTTAGGGTTGAAGTTGAGAATCAATTATGTAAATGCATAAAGGCTGATCTGATCGTGGTGGTGAATACTTTCTTGTGGATTTCAAGGATTACTTAACTAAAAATGGGATAATATCCCAGTTGAATGAACTTGGAACATCACAATAAAATGGTGTAGCAGAAATAAGGAATATGACTCTTTTAGATATGGTTTAATCTATGTTGAGTTATTCGACTCTACCAATTTCTTTTTGGGGATATGCCTTAAATACTGCAATGCATCTTCTGACCTTCGAATTTTGTTCCTAAAATACCTGTAGAGTTGTGGGTATGAGACATCTCCATATTTGGTGTTGTCCAGCACATGTGTCGAAAGGAAAGACTGACAAGTTACATTCTAAAATAGAAGTGGTTTTCTTTGTAGGGTATCCAAAAGGAACTGTTGGAGGTTTATTCTATAGTCATAAAGATAATAAAGTGTTTGTTAGTACAAATACCAAATTTTTGGAAAATGACTATATGAATAATTATACTCCTAAAAGTAGAGTTGTTTTGGCTGAAATGAATGAACCTATAATTGAACAATCAATGGATGAAACTAGGATAGATGTGGTTGTATCGGATACACCACAAGATATTACTCATAAGATGACTAGTACACAAGAGCCTTGTCGTAGTGGGAGGATTATAAGGCCATCTGTAAGATTTATAGGTCTGGGAGAAACTTATGAAGCTATCTCAAAAGAGGCTGAATCTCATCCTTACACTTAGGAAGAGGCAATAAAAGATATAGATGTGCACCACTTTGTTGGATTCTATGTATTCCGATCAAGTTTGGGATCTTGTAAAGGCGCCTAATAGTATTAAACCTGTTGTTTGCAAATAGGTTTACAAGAGGAAGAGACTGATAGATGGAAATGTCGAAACCTTTAAAGTAAGGCTAGTGGCAAAAGGGTATACACAAAAAGAAGGTATTGATTATGAAGAAACCTTTTCACTAATAGTAATGCTTAAATCTATTAAAATTCTCTTATCCGTTGCTGCTCATTATGATTATGAGATTTGGCAAATGGATGTCAAGACTACATTTCTTAATGGCAATCTTGAAGAAGAAATCTATATGATGCAATCAAAAGCTTTCATAGCAAAGAACCAAGAGCATATGGTATGCAAGTTGAAAAAGTCCATTTATGGACTTAAGCAAAAATCTAGATCATGGAATATCAAATTTGATCAAGCAATCAAGTCATTTGGTTTTGAACAAAATCTTGATGAACCATATGTGTACAAAAGACATCAAGATAAAGTAGTAATGTTCCTAGTGCTTTACGTTGATGATATTCTACTCATTGGAAATTATGCAGGGGTAATGTCATTAGTAAAGATTTAGTTGTCAAGCCAATTTGATATGAAGGACTTGGGCGAAGCTAACTTTATTCTAAGGATCAAGCTTTGGTGAGATCAAAAGAATAGAATGTTAGGCTTGTCACAAGTTGGATACATAGATAAGATTCTAGCAAGGTTCAGCATGGAAAACTTCAAGAAAGGATTGCTTCCTTTCAAACATGGAGTTCCTCTGTTAGATGACCAAAGGCCTAAGATTCTTGAAGAGGAAGAGACAATGAGACAAGTTCCTTATGCTTCAGCAATGGGAAGTCTCATGTATGCCATACTATATTCTAGGCTAGATATCTATTATTCAGTTGGTATAGTCAATCGATATCAATCAAATCCATGACTAAAACATTGCTAAGTTGTAAAGCATATTCTCAAGTATTTAAAGAGAATGAGAGATTATATGCTTGTTTACCATAGTAAGGATTTGATTCCCATTGGTTATAAAGATTCAGATTTTCAATCAAATCTTGATTTCAAAAAGTCCACTTCAGATTGTGTGTTCACCTTGGGAGGTGGAGCCATAAGTTGGAGGAATGTTAAGAAATCTTGTATTGCTGACTCCACCATGGAAGCTAAATATGTTGCTGCTTGTGAAGCAGCAAAGGAAATTGTTTGGCTCATGAAATTCCTTTCTGATCTTGATGTTATGAGAATGGTGCAAGTTCCTATCACATTGTTCTGCGACAATAATGGAGCGGTTGCACAATCCAAGGATCCAAGAAATCACAAGAAAGGAAAGCATATTGAAAGAAAGTACCATATCATTCGAGACATTGTTTCCCGAGAAGATGTAGTAGTAGAAAGGATTGACAGTGCAAATAATCTAGTAGACCCCTTTACCAAAACCTTGCCCCAAAGGACTTTTGAGACACATTTGGAGGGAATGAGAGTTAGATTAGTGCACAATAGTCTTTAGGGTAACTGGAAGATTGTTAGGATATGTACCCTTTAAATCCTATTGTATGATGCTATGTATGACATTATGTTGTGATTAATAAAATTGTTTTTTTATTACCTAAAATAATAGTAACATGAATATTTGGACATTATCATATACTCCATGAGATGCATAGTATGTGATTTATATGATTTAGTCATAGAAGATATAAATCACAAGTTCTTTGTAAACTCAAAATTTTAGTTTGTAGTCGGTAATGAAATTGGACATTTCATTTGCGAAGATTATAACGTACCAATTAAGGTCATTTGTCTTGATCATGAAAGTGGAGACTTCTAGTTGATATGTTGATATGTTTTAAGTGTTATACATATTGAACTAGACCGTTGTGAGATTTATTATTCTACTAACGATTGTCAAATGAATAATAAATTTCATGACTTCTATTTACATGAACTCTTAATCCTGAGAGAATAATGAACTTGATCATGAAGTGTAGGTTGCTTTGATATATCAGGAATGAGATCTAAAGTTACGATCAAAACCTTAGTATGTTGGGCAGCCATATTTAATGTTAAAGGAACATATATTCTAAATATGGAATTTATAATCTCTTAACGGAGATATAAAATATTCCCTTAAGATATGTTTAATGGGTTTGATTATTTAGAGTGTTAGGCCTAATCACTTTAGTAAGAAGTTACAAAAGTATATATTTATGAAATTAGATTTCAAAAATATATGATGAATAACTTAAAGGATTAAACTGAGTAATCAAGGATTAAGACGTAGTAATATTCAAAGTGACAGTCATCATTCTTGACTTTGTATTACTACGAATATTTTTATGAAGGTGTTGAATGTATAATTAAGTGTTGGGATATAATTTATTAATAAGGCCTAGAATGCAATTATATTTATATAGTGGTATTAAATATAATTAATGGTAATTTTGGGCTTGTCAAGAGTTGACAGAAAAGACCACCACACAATAAAGCCTAATTGGGATAGCCCAAAAGGCTAGCCTAATTAGATAATCAGTTATCTATTAAATACGTATAAGAAGGAAATAGAAGCAGTATTTTCTTTTTGAGTATATGGGATGTGTGTAAGCCACTCTCTTATTCCTCTTGAACAAATACATATAAACTGATTGAGAGACCACACTTCTCGGGCTTAAAGTGGAATTGGAATGAAGATTAAAAGTGTTCCTAAGTACTTCAAATATTTGGTTTTGAATTTCACCGCATCGAGATACGCTCTCTTGTTCTTAAATTCTAAAATTTATATAGTACATATTTTCAATTACGAATAAAATAGACCCGTTAATTTTTTGCTGTGTATGTTTTGCATGTAATACAAACTATGTTTTTCCTACATCTGTGACCCTCCAAGTCGAAATCGATTCACTAGTGAATAAGTTAGAGTACACAAATAACAAAAGACCCTTTAAACCTAATCTACCCAATGTACTTAAGCCTTCTAAGCTCCTGCTACTAACAGACTTCTCGAAGTCTTGTCTTCACTAACTTACTGGATCTCGCAATATTGCCTGATTGCATCCGCCAAGCCTCACCAGCTTCTTTTGGCAAACCCCCAAAGCTTTCCAAACTCCAAAAACACTCTCTACACTCTGAATAGGTCTGGATTGTATTTGAGTACAGATCTCCTCTCAATGTATGATAATAGGAGAGGGAAGGAGAAGAGACTAGAATGATTTCTCACAAAGGATGAGTAGCTCTTTCTCTAAAAGATGGGTGTGTTGTGCTGTAGAAAACCTATCTAGGGTTTTTCTCTCTGGATAGCCTCTCTTACTTTTGTGGATAATAAGAGTATATATAGTGTGGGTGAAGGGTAAGAAAGTCACACTTAAAATCCTTCAGGCAGAATGTTTCGCAGGTACCTCATGGGATGGCCTTACTTGCGAGATAGTCGTGAAATTGACAGCCTGACATGACTCTTTAACTTCCAGCATATGCTTCTCACATAGCTTTTTTGCAGGTTATTCTTCTTGCGAACTTCTTGCGAGCTGGTCGCGAAACTGCACTGATTCTTCAATTTATGCTTGATTCTTTACTAACTTAATACTAAACCCAGTACAATAAAATCTCACAAAATATAAAGAACAAAATTACAACACTTTTTTTCATGGAATAAAGCCAGCATAAAACATAGTTTTAAATTATAACTTAATCTCCTCTTTTGGCTATTTTGTAACAAAACACCCTATAACAGAATCTAGACTTAAACGTGAGTTTTGGAACAATGGCGAAACTCACTCACACCTAAATCTAAAACCTGTGATGAACTTGGAACATATTTATTTGTAATCTGAAACACTTGTATAAAATACATTAGACCCTTAAGGTAAAGCAAGTAATAAAAGGACAAGTATAATGTAACAAGTAAAATATGATCAAGTAAACATGATGTGAAACATATGAGCAACTTGATCAAACACAAGACAGTCATATGGAAATGACTACAATGATCATATAGCAAAGAAAATGACCATCTTAACATGCAACCAATAAAGCACAATGGCATAAGGATGTATGCATGTCTAACACATAAACATGATGTGATGAGAGCAACAAAGCATAGATACTACATGTAACTCAAAACACCATAAAGCAATGAGAAAATAAGCATAAAGTAAAGCAAACAATACAAGGTTTTCTCATAAAAGAAATGTCTTCTCCCCCTTGGTATATGCATCTCCTCTATGACTTTCTCCCCCTATGAATGTGCATGAGATAGAATTTTCTGCTCATAAGAATGTGCACATGAGTCATATAAAAATGACGAAACACTTCAGCACATATTCTGGATACTCTCCCACTTTTTTGTCACAAATAGACAAATGAATCAAGAGGAAGGAGGGAAAGAAAAAAAGATACGAACAAGGAAGAGGTGCATGAGGGGCGCAAGATGAATGAGAAAATGAAGCTCAAACAAAAGATAAAACATCTTAAAGACACAATGTTACAAAGCATAAGATAAACATGACATGCTAAGGATGATGGAACATGATATAGACTTAAGCATGACATAGATACAAGAACATGTTATATGTGCTAAAAAGTTTAAAAAAAACTTAACTAGTATAAGTAAATACAAAACATGTTAAGTGTTAGAGTGTGTGCATCAAAGGTGCATCTAGTGTGCATGTGAGTACATGATCAATGCATGAGCAAGGCACTCATGGGACAAAGTGCGTAAACTACACAACCAATGATCAAAACATGATAAACATGAATAATTATGGTGATTTCCAAAAATTGGTACTCATCGGAGTCTAAAAGAGTTAAAAAAATATCATATAGGCATTTTATCAAACACTTAGAGTGCACACATTACACATGTATGTTAAACAATGTATGAACATAAAAAAATCTTGCCTAAATACATGTTATTTTTGCCACAAGGGGCCAACATCCAAAGTAAATCATCATTTAAAACAAAACCCAATAAAAAAGATTGACAAAAATTAAGTTTTTCAACCCCCATTTGAGAAAATCCCAACTATGAACATAAAACTCCCAAAAACATAATCTAAGGATCAAAAGCAATGATAGAGTTAAAGATTACTTTAGAGATGTTAATGGAATGAAAAACACTTGAATTTAGTTGGGTTTTGATGTAGAAACATTAAAATAAGGTTTGGAAGAAGATGTGAGAAGTTTAAAACAAATGTCCCACAAAATGCCCTTTAAAAAGCTGATCTGATAATTTTCGCAGGAAACTAGGAATTTTTGTGGGTAAGCCCTTCTCATGACGTATTCACGAAATTCTCTGTTCAAACTCACAATTGAGCTTACTTGCAAAAATACCCAAAAAACATGTTTTTCACACAAAATCAACTTGAAAAACTTTGAAAAATATAGGTGATACAAATCACTTCCAAAAGCAAATAAAGAGAACACAAATCTTTTTGATTTTGATCCACATATGGTTGAGCGCACACACATTACATTAGAACATGTACAAACACACAAATAAAATAGGCATTTATTGAGCATTAAACTTGTGTGTTGTGTGTGTGAATCAAGTATGAACTAACCCATAGTCTAGTATGAAACTTCAAAGATCAATTCAGTATATATTTATGAAATCCAATTTTATAAATATATACTTTTGTAACTTCTTTCTAAAGTAGTTAGGCCTAACATTCTGAATAACCAAACCCATTAAACTTATCTCAAGGGAAAATTTTATATCTTCGTTAATAGATTATGAATTCCATTTGGAGAATATATGTTCCTTCAACATTACATGTGGTTGCACAACATACTGAGATTTTGATCGTGACTTTAAATCTCACTCCTGATATATTAAAGCAACCTACAGTTCATGATCAGGTTCATTATTCTCTCAGAATTAAGAGTTCATGTAAATAGAAATCGTGAGATTTATTATTCATTTGACAGTCGTTAGTAGAATAATAAATTTCACAGCGGTCTAGTTCAATATGTCTTAACACTTAAAACATATCAACATATCAACTAGAAGTCTCCACTTCAATGATCAAGACAAATCATCTTAGTTGATATGTTATAGTCTTTGCAAATGAAATGCCTAATTTCATCACTAACTACGTACTAAAATTTTGAGTTTACAAAGAATTTGTGATTTATATCTTCTATGATTAAACCACATACTAAGACTATATGATAATGTCCAAATAATCATGTTATCATTATTTTAGATAATAATAAAAAAATTTATTAATTACAACATAATGTCATACATAGCATCATACAATAGGATTTAAAGGGCATATATCTTAACAGTAGAGAGGTTTTTCGTCAAGTTCTTTGGTTTCTTCTTCGATAACACATCTTGGTGTTATCTTGTATTTGCATCTCTCTTCCCTTACTCTTGTGCTTTATTTTTATTGTTTATTATTCATGTGTATGTACTAGAGTTAGAGTAAAAGTAATCTAGCCGTAATTTTATAATTAGGGTCTAAACAAGCGCTTGTGTTTTAGCATAAATCTGAGCTTTCAAGTGGGTTAATGGCTCTTTATTTTCCATAATAGAAACAAAGTATTAATTTGGGTCATTTACTCACCAACGAATATGGTGATTATTCTGAATGGGCTATAAAGTAGAAGGATCTAAGAGGCTGATTCATTTTTATTTTTGACACCCCCTCCCTTCACCTCCTCCTTACGCACATATCTAGCTCAATATCTGAAACAATACATATTAATCTATTAATCACCACAATTAAAAAGAATAAAACAATCTCTCTCTTTTTCAACGTGGGATTAAAGATTTTCACTAACTCTTCATCTTTCATATAATTCTTATATATTTACATTTATATTGTAATATAAATCAATTTTAATTATATAATATTAAAATGCTCCAACAGATTGTGTTTGAGATGGTTTTGTTTAATGAAAGGCAATTTTCTTCATATTAGAATCAAATCCATTTGAAGCTAGTAAAGTTTGATCTTGATGATGATGATGACGTGTGAGTTGATGTAATGTTTTTGATAATGTTTGTGAATCTAACTTATGAGCTTTGGAACTGGAAGTACCTACTTTTCTAAATTGGATTTTGAGTAAATTTTAATGATTTTATAGTTGTGTCATTAGGATTTGGCAAAGATGGTACTCCTCGTTAGTTAGTTATAAATGTTGCGTTTGACGTGCTCAAGTGTCCACAACGTGCTAAAATGAAATACTTTGTAAACCCATTTCCCTAAACTTCCTTAAAATTTTAGTTAAATATTAAATTAAAATAGCATAAAGTTGGCTTTGATTTGGTATTGTAGACTTGTAGAGTCATAGTAGGAAGTAGAGTTTTAATCATAAAACTTTTATGATATGGAGCTTTAACCAAAACGTTTCTTAGGGTCAATTTGGATACAACTTATTTTGCTGAAAACTGAAAACTAAAAATACTGTAGCAAAATAATTTTTAAATGGGTAAATAGTGCCGTGAGACCCATTTTTAATATTTTTTTTTTAATAAAGTGGTTGTGGGTCCGTGAACAATACAATTTGTCTTTTGCACAGTGAATCTATGTGCATGAACAGTGTAGTTACTGTTCATATGCGCTAAGAAAAAAAAAATGAGGAAGGAAACGTGAAACTTAAAACGCAGATGTGCAATAAGCCCAATCCAAACGGGCACTAAATATTTTGATAATTATAACATTTATTTAAGTAATGCTGATATGCAAAATTGTGAAGAGATTAATCAAAAGTCAGACTTTGATTTTATATATATAGATGAGATAATTCCCATAGAGTTGATATGTTCAATATCTGCTGAGCAAAGCATCTGCATGTTCTTGAACAACCTTCCAAGCCATGATCACATGTCGTTCCTCTGTCAGGGTCGCACCTATAGCACACCGAATTATGTATACTCCATCAACCACAGTAGGACTCATGTAGACATGGCCTGACCTATTGATTGAGTCCAACAGCTTCTGGTTTAGCTCATTTACACGTTCCAAATCTAAGGCCTTCTCATCATGGTTAGCCACACCATTCTCATAAACTTTTTTAACATTTGGCTTAGGCAAAACCCTAAAGCAGACCAAAGCAAAATTTCTAGGGGCCACAACCTCAAACCTATTATCAAGCCTTACAAGTTCTTCAAAAAGCTTAGCCATTTTAACATGGCTTCGTAAAATGCACCTGAGGTTTGCCACGCCGTAGCTTCTGAGCACAAGCCACAATTTCATGGCTCGGAATTTTCGACTCAAGGTTATTTGCCAGTCTTTGTAGTCCACCACTTGCTTTGAATCAGTGGCCTTATTTCTTAAATACGCAGGATTTGTTGAGAGTGATTCTATCAAGGTGCTTGGATCCTTCACCCAAAGGCAGCAACAATCCAAAGTAGTAAAGAACCACTTATGTGCATTCAAAGTGAATGAATTTGCACCCTCAATGCCATCAATGAAATGCCGAAACTCTGGGCAAATGCAAGCACTTCCAGCATATGCGGCATCAACATGGACCCATATGCTATAATCTTTGGCTACTTCGCATAATGGCCCTATTGGATCAATGGCATTTGTTGAAGTTGTCCCAACTGTGGCACAAAGAAAGAATGGGACTAGTCCAGCTTGAACATCTGCTTGAACTGCATCACGTAGAGACTTTGGGCATAACCCAAAAGAGGTTAACTTTGTTGTCTTGACAGCTCGAAAGTTCATTGGGTTGATTCCAGAAATTTTGGCTGCCTTTTGTATCGCACTATGCGTTTGGTCAGACCCATAAACCACCAACTTTTCCATCTTCTCTCTTCCAACCTGTCTTAGCATTTGATCCCTCGCTGCAGTTAATGTACACAAAATGGCCTCACAAGTAGTCCCTTGCAATACACCTCCACCATTGCCAGAAAAGAGGAAAGACTTTGGTAGTTTAAGCATTTCACCAAGCCAATCCATGACAATACACTCTAGTTCAGTTGCAGCAGGTGATGACATCCAATTGAATCCCACTACATTAAAGCCAGTGCTAAGCATTTCTCCAAGAAAACCAGCAGTGCTACCACTTGAAGGGAAGTAGGCAAAGTAGTTAGGACTCTGCCAGTGTGTGATCCCAGGTATAATATACTTCTGCACATCTTGGAGGATGGTTTCAATGGATTCAGGAGAGAAAGGGGCAGATTCTGGTAAGAAACTTCGAAGATAATTTGGCTCAACTTGGCTTAGGACTTGATATCTCTCTATATTTTCATAATAATCTGCAATGAAGTCTATGATCAGGTGGCCTTGCCTCCTAAATTCCTTTGGGTCTAGAGGGTTAGTGACGAAGTGGGAATTGTTTTCATGATCATTATCGAAAGTGATGCTACCCATGATCAAGATATGGAATTTAAATGTTTTGGTGTTTGATAAAGGAGAGAAAGGGTGTGGAAGATTCAGAAGGTGATGTGCTGATTGAATGAGAAATAATGAATTTAGATAGGTTTCTTATATATAGCAAAAAAAATGAGTAACATGCAGATTGAATGAGAATTAATGAATGAAGATAGGTCTCTGGACCAATTTCCTTTTGTCCTTTTCCCATTCTTTAGTGTAAATCATTTAGATCGCAAAAAAAAAGTTTAATATTTGACACGTGAGCCATTGAGATAAACATATGTTGACAGGAATTGCTTTAAATGTGAACCCGTGGTCTGTAGGGTCATAATTAAATGAAAACAAGGGCATAACTTTTTAATTTTTTTTTAAAATTTCTTAAGAATACTAAATATTTTTAACACAAACAGAGAAAAAAACGTCTTAAAGAATATGGGCTTAACTTTAAATTCTTAGCATTTCTAATAATATTCCAAAAAAATCTTTAAATTCTTAGCATTGCTAATGGTTCTTAGGTGTATGTCATTGGGGCTCTCAAAATAGTATTTTTCATGGGTTTTTCACACTTTTCTCTAGAGTTTTGACAGTAAAAAATTAAAAATTAAAATTAAAAAAAAAACCAATTTTTTTGTAGTGGCAATACATGTTTATAGGAATAAATGTTTGAAATATACTTATATACACTAGTGAATGTATTTTTAAGTTTGTGAATAAGTTCATAAAATACATGGTAAAATTATATAATTTATATGTATATACTTATATACACTTGACTATAGTAAAATTATACAAATTTTAAGAATATAAAAAGTTGGTAAATATAATTTTTATAAGTTCATAAAAAATTATTCTATCTAATTAACCCAAATAATATAATTATAATTATAATTCAGTTATTAATTATTAGCATAATTTTTTGAAGGGATAAAATTTTAGTCTAAATATCATATATATATATATATATATATATAAAGCCAAAGATGAGAAACAATTCAATTAGATTTTATTTTTGGAATAATTTTGTGTCATGCATGTGTCCACTTAAGTTTCTTAATTTTTGTGTCAAGTGAGTTAATAAACGCAAAATACTAAGAGCCCAAAATATTAATAAACTACTAAAAAAACCCAATCATATTAAAAAAATCGCCACACCTTCTATCTCATAAAAAATTATCATAATTCATAAATAGTGTTTAACTTAGGCAAGAGTTTAAACATACATTGAATTACGTTTATTTTTTTCCTAATAATTGTGTATATTTTTTCGATAAAAAATGTTTATATTTTTAAATATATCTATACGTATACATGAATTACAAGTTAGTTATTATTATTATTATTATTATTATTATTATTATATATAAAAGAATTAGTTAATCAACTATATTACTCGTTGGTTCAATAAAAAAATATCTAAATTTGAACATGTACCTTCTTAAAAATAATATATATAAAAAAAACTTGAACCTATAACCTTGTTTTGCAATAAGTTTGAGCTTAATACATGTTTGCAATAAAATTGAGTACTTAATTTGGCTTGAATCAATTACGGTTAGATATAAACCAGATTTAAACATGTAATCTATTTTTGAAATGAGTTCCAACTTGATTAATGTTTAAAATAGAATCGAATACTTGGCTGATATGAGGCGTTGGTTAAATTGATTCTTTTTAGATTAAGTCCCCATCTTGCTGATATGGTCTTCAAGCGTGGTCGATCCTCTGCGCTACAGAACACGCTCAACAAAAATAAACAGTAGAGTAGAAAGCGATATCATATCAGAACCATGTCTTTCATGTGACATACCTAATTTTGGCAACAAAAAATAATAATAATAATAATAAAAGTTCCGATCGGTTCTTTTCAGGTATTTTCCAAAAATGTCTACAGAGCCCTCACTAAAGGACTGACAGTTGTATCATTTCAGCTTGGTATTGCTATTTTATGTTTTTATTTTTGATGAATCACAATGCTATTTTATGTTGCAGATCTGAAAACTTACCTGCTTGTTGTGCTCATGTCACCGCCTCTATCGTTGGAACGTTTCTGCCATATTTCCCAGACCAGATGCCCTTGCTTCCTCTTTTTTTTTCAGCCCATTTCGCGGATCTGCTCCTCCACTTTTTATTCTTTCTTCGTTCACCCACGTGGAGGTCATTCCACTTTTTCGTTTTATGTGCTTCAACGGTTCAACCACAACCACACACGTGAAGGTCATTCCAATTTCTAACCTTCTTTATTTATTTATTTATTTATTTTTCATTTTACTTTTTTACTTTTTCATCTATGCTTTTTTTTTTTTTTTTTTTTTTCTTTTTTAATGATGCCACATTTGAAAAATAAAACATCTGACCATCATCTAAATATATATGTCTATTATATATTTTATTAATGAACTTATACTTTAGTTAGAGATTAGGCTATTAAAAGACATGGGCTTATTATCTTAAATATTTTTTTAACAAATATTATCAAAAAAAAAAAAAATGTTAACAAAGTTCATGAGCTTTGTTTAATGAACATATAAATAAATAACTGCATATATTTAATCTAATATCTCTGAACTTGAGCTCTCACACCTTATAAACAAAACTGAAGTCATGACCAATGGACCAAGTGCTCTTCTTGGGAGTTAATATGCAATATTATTAAATTTACATGATTTATATTTTCTAAACTTCTATGTCATCTTTCTCAACATATTGAATATTACTAAATTAACTTTTTATTTAAGAATAATACCTATGCAATTTATGAATTTATTTTAAAAGTTGTTTTTAGTTAATTGAAATGATTTTTCTTAAAGGATTATTATAAAAAATTTCTTTTTATGCTTATTTATGTTGAACTATTTTTTATTAACCTTATAATGTACTATTTTATGTATTTTGTTTCAATTTTTTAGATATTTTTAGTAAATTTTGCTAATATTTCCAAATTTAATATATTTATTTATATTTAAATAATTATTAAATTAATTATGATGTCACCACAGTTCAACTTCGATTCGATCTTAAAAACCTTGAACCTTTCATTTTTACGGTTCAGTGAATAGTCCGAATTTCAAAACCTTAATTTTCACAAATCTATCTTCTACAAACATTCTCCTATAAGAAACTTCTACTCCTTTTGCCACCAGACCCACCCTAAAGTTTGTTGATTAATTAATCTAGCAGCAAACTTGAATGCCTAAACTAAACCCCCATTTATCATTTCAATCATGCTACCGACAGAGAATGGTTCACACCACCTTTTACTGTTTTACATTGAATTTGCCACTCAATTATTTTGGCTCCACCCAAAAAATGAAGATAGGGATATTAAAAATTTTATTATGTATTTTTTTTTTAGAGAGTTTGACATATGATGTCCACTCCTGATGATAATTTTTTATCATCAGACCAAAAACACCAATCAGTTTTTGCTATAGGCGGGAATTAAACTTCAAATCTCTTATTCAACCATAAGAGACTTTACCAATTGAGCTAACTGAAACCTACAAAAAATTTATTATACAGAGTTTATAATTAAACTGATACGTGAACAATTGCAACAAAAAAGAATTAAATATTCATTTATCTGGTTGTTGTATCCCACTAATCAAATTTATTGTTACATTAATTTGTAAGTTTATATAGTAAAATTTATAATAATTTTAGCATTTTTCTCATCACAAATACAAGAGAAAAATGATGTGAAAATTTCACACAATACCTCTAGACTTACTGTTATCATTTACCGTGAGCCACTACTAAAGGTGACATTCGTAAATTAGATGGAGGTATATGGATTTTTGATGAGTAATCATTTAGAACTTTAGAAGTATAGCAATCTAGTCCTTCATTTTCTTCCTCCCAAAAAAAAAAAAGTACTTCATTTTCTCATATAATAGTAAATCCAATACTAAATTCAAAGAGTACTTAATAATTTTCCCTATTTGTCACAGTTCCATTTTTTCCCTGAATAAGAAAGAATTAATCGAAGAAAGAGGGATGGTCCTAAACCATTTTCTTCCTACAAAAAGAGGAAAAAAAAAAAATGGGAGGAAATGTGCAAAGTACCATTTCTAAAGAGGGAACGAGCTTGATTGTGTGGACTACAAAATTAGCTGATCTCAGAACAAAATTGAAATCCCAACAACAAAAAAGGAAAAGATTTTTGATATCATTTACAGTTACTTCATTGGGCCACTCAATGCACGATATACTTGCTGGATTACAAGTACAAATTGTGGCTGTGGACGCTGTATGAAGAGCTACTTGAGATTCACTCCAGCCTGCATCCCCATGGACATGAAAATTGGAACGTCGAAAATAAAGTCTCCATTATATAATCTCGACAACATATATACTGCCACTGCAACCATATCATCACGAATTGCTGCATTAAAATTGTTAAGTTATGGTTTTTTAATATAACATTTATGTTGAATTTATTCCATGACAAAAAGTATTGTAATTTTATTAATTTATTTCTTTGTATATTGTGGGATTTATTTGTAATGGGTTTAGCATTAACTTGGTGAAGATTGCTCACAACAGTTGACCTCGCGACTTGCTCACAACTAACTCGTGAGTGGACAACCCATGAAAAGTCATGTGAGAAGCACATGCTGAAAACTGAACAGTTTTTTGCTAGGCTGTATTTAGTCATTTCACAACTTGGCCAAGTCATGAGTGACCCATGAAACTCTCTGCCGGATGATTTTAAAGAGTGTTTTCCTCATTTCATTACCCTCACTATATAAGCCCACATTACTCACGAAATTACAAAGGAGACTATTTAGAAGAAAACCCTAGAGAAGACTATTTAGAAGAAAACCCTAGAGAAGTTTCTACAACACCCACCTTGTTAGTGAGAGCTACTCATCCTCAAGAGAGAAATCTTTGTAGTCTCTTCTCCTTGCCCTCTTCTATTGTTATACATTGAGAAGAGATTTATACCCAACCACAACCCACACATATTCAGAATGTAGAGAGTGTTTTGAAACTTGAGAAGCACTGGGTACTTGCCAAAATAAGCAGATGAGACTTGGTGAATGCAATCAGGCCATATTGTGAGGTCAGAATAACTAGTAAAGACAAGATTCCAAAAAGTCCGTTGGTAGCTGGAGCTTGAAGGGCTCAAGTACTTTGTATAGATTAGGCTTGGAGGGTTTTTTTGTATCCTTGTATTCCAACTTATTCACTAGTGGATCATTTCGACTTTGAGGGTCACAGAGAAGTTTTTCGCCGAGTTCTTTAGTTTCTTCTTTGATAACACATTGATGTGTTATATTGGGTTTGCTATTTTTTTACTAACTGTCATTTCTATTTTAGCATTGCACTTATTTGTTCATCCATCCAATTGTTGAATGCTTTAATTGATTAATTTTCTAATCACGTATATTCCACATTAAGTTTGTTAAGCATAAAATTAATCAAGCCGTAATTAAGAATTGTGGGTCTAAACAAGTAATAGTGTTTCACACTGTTTAAGCTTTCAATTGGTATCAGAGTGAATACAATTGTTTTGGTTTAATTACCTAAGTGTGATCCTTGACACTTTGTGTTAATTTCCAAGGATAGTGCTTTGTATTCTTTTTTGCATGTTTTGGATGTTGTTGAATATAACATGCCATGTGCTTGTGAAAATGTCTCTATAATTGTTTATCCTCATGCTTATGATGACATGTTACGTGATTCTTTGGGTGTTGCTAAAATTCCAAATGTCAAACTGTTGAAGAAAAAGTCTAAGAAGTTTCGTGAGAATTTTAGCAAGATCATTTGCGAAAAATGATGATTTGATTACTAAGCTCAATAAATCCAACAGATTGGTTGAAAGGTATAAGAAACTTGCTGAACATTCTTGTGAAAAGTTGAAAGAGTTTTAATGTTTGAAAAATGACTTCGATGCTAAACTTGTTTTGTCTAATAAACTTGTTAGTAATCTTGAATGTGAAAATGAATCTCTTAAGATGCATGCCAAGTGTTTGATTGGTGAACCTATTGTTAAAGTTGAAAATATTTGTTGCAATCATGTTGTGAAGCTCGATTTTGTGCCTATTGTGAGTTCTATATCTAAAAACAAATCGATGTACATACCTTTAAACAAAAGAAATCATAAAGTAGAGAGAAGGGCTCTTAAGCCAAAACTTTTGTTTAGGTCTCATCCTAGGGATTTGAATGGATCTAAGTTTATTCCTACTTGCTACCATTGCAGTGTGATTGGTCATATAAGACCTCAATGTTCCATGTTGAAAAGAAAACAAAACCATGTTGCTAAATCCCTCCCTAAAAAGCCTAGTGGAACTAAACACATTATTTGTCACAATTGTGGTGTTTTTGGTCATTTAAAACCTCATTGTTCTAAGTTTCAAGCTCTTAAAAGAATCAAAAGAAAATAGAAACTCGAACTTCTTGGAAGTTGTACTAAGAAAGAAAAACCGGATTTGAGTGAAAATAGTTTGCTGTTGAAGAAAGTGTTTAATGCTTTTAACTCCTTGTCAATGTGCATCTCTGGTTCTCATTCTTCCATCCCTCGTCACACTTCTCATGAGACACTCACTCGAAACACTTGTTCTATTTGGATGAAGAAGGGTTCCTATAATTGAGTTTTTGCTCTTTTAGTCCTTGAACTAATTCTTTCAATTTTTTTAGGATTCTTCATGCATTAAATGCTATATCCTCTTGCATTTGTGCATCATGCATCTATTTATATGCATTGTTTTTGTTTTCAATCTTACTTTATTGTATTTGTTTTATTTGAGTAAACATCCAAAACCACATAAAAAGTGAAAAATTCAAAAAGTTTGATTGTATATGTTTAAACACATATCACATGTAGAATTTGGCGTAGTATCTTCGTACTAATGGCGTAGTGTATTTACGAGTTTAGCTTGTTATGTATGCACTTATATTGAATGTGAGTGAAGTCTAAAAGTCTATGTTTGATTGTTGTAAATAGATCTTCAAGCTTGTCATGAATGTCTAGCCAATAGTCTTCATTGATCTTATATATGCGTAGACTTGATCTTATATATCTTCTCAGATTGATCTTATACATGCCCGATTAATCTAGCTTGCTCTCCAGATCTATTTAGAATGTTTAACTCAAATAATGGCCAAACCATAAGGGTCAACAACATAATTCTATAACACCAATGCTTATTTGAAGCTAGTTAGAAGCCATTTCTTTTTCTTTATCTCAATAGCTATATATCTTATTTACCAATTAATGGTTTCAAAAAAAAAAAAAATTCCAATATAATAATTTTCCTATAGCAGGTGCCTTTTGCAGTAATTATGACACATTACACATTTTTCCCCTACTAGGCTATTATGAACAAGCTAGAACAATCACTATAATCTCATCTACAAAGTTAAACAACTCATCATCCTTGCATCAAGATGCTAATTTGATTGGGATGCTAAATCTTACAAATAATCATTTTCAATGATCGATGATCCTAACTCCTACGTATCTGACTGAGCCAAATTTAGAAAATTTTCAAGTAAAAAACAAGAAGCCAAATTCTGCTGTGTGTGTGTGTGTGTGTTTTTTTTTTTTTTTTTTTTTTAAGATAGGTCCTACAATTTTTTTTAAAAAGCATGAAATTTAGAATGCAAAAAGTATCCTTATACTTTAAGGATTCTTGCTTTTGCTTCATAAAAATGAGAAATGGAAAATACATTCTCGTTTCTCAAAAAAAAAAAAGAAAATACATTCTCGATCATCACAAAATGCATTCCACACATATTTATAAAAGTCCAAATTGCTGATCACCTAGCTTTTACCCAGTTTCCAAAATCGAGGTGGAATTTGCCAATGTCCCATATTAGAAATGAAAAAGGTTGTTTGTTGGCCATAGAAATAGATGAGAAACTTCTGGAAATGTTCCACTCTTTCAAGATTATTGATGTGGCTTTATTACAGTTTATCAGTTTGTCATTTACCAATTTGCCCACTAGGGTGAAGTTGTGAACTCTTTCTATATATATTTTGTGAATATGGTTAAGTACCACTTTGGTCTCCTAATAAAGGAGATTTTTGGCATGGGTAATTAATGCTTCAACTTCAATTTTATTCTCCATAAAAGAAAGGGTAGGTTGAAGTCGGTGGTGCAAATGTGGTTGGTGGGTGAGAGCTTAGTTGTTGTTCAGTGAACAAAAAAAGACAGGGGTTGATGAGTGGGAGACATGAAAGGGAGAGACTAATATAATATATATGAGAGCTTGAGCTATGAAGTGTGAACAGATGTGTGATTTGCCCACTATGTGGGAAAAGGTATTCGACATCATGGTGATATATTAAATCTCTCTCACATGGGAGTGGTTAAGATAAAGGGAGAGTCTGATATGAGATAAGGATTTAAGTTGTTGTGAAGTGTGAAAAGATGTATAGTTTGCCCTTTATGTGGGAGAAAGTATTTGGTGTCATAGTGGCATATCAAATCTCTCTCACATGGTAGTGGTGGAGATGAAATGTTGATATGGTAAAAGGGTTTGAGTTTTTGTGAAGTGTGAGTAGATGTGTGGTCTGCCCTTACATGAGAGAAGGTATTTTGTGTCATGGTGATATATCAAATCCATTCCCATGTGAGAGATTTGATATATACCATGACATAAAATAAAAATTCCCTACGTGGGGGGAGGGAGAAAGAAAGAGGAAACACAATAGGAGAGCGGGGTTCAACATTCACATTGTATGGGCAATATTGTAAAATGCTTATAGAATGGTGAACATACAACTCATCAAATGAAAGTTATGAGAAAACAACATGTTTACTTGAAGATAGTGAGCATTGAAAGTATAAAATAATACTTTCTAAAGTTTTATTAATAAAAAAAATTAAATTGCCCATTGAGGCTACAATGCATCTAAATAGGAAAAAAAGCCTAGGGTTGCTAGATAACCCATAGGAAACCTTAAAGTTCTCCTAGGAAAACTAGGAGACTCTAAAACATCATAATTATATTAAGCATGAAAGTAGACTAGAAACAATGGAAAATCAGCAAAAAAGACAATTGAAAAAATTTAAATCCAACTACTCCGGGAGACATTTGGACTAGACTTTATTTTGAATTTTAAATTGAAAATAATCATTAAAATAAAAATTACCATAAATAACAATAATGACTAATTAAATGGCTAATGAAGGAAATTGCCTAAAAAATTAGAGTAGTTCATATATGACTAAGGCGGTCAGTTTTGATCCTTAGAAAGGTCACCTTATTTCGCGTGATTCTATTATTGGCTCTGACAAATTTCTACTGGTATTTTTCTACTTCTTGAAATTCTTGCGTATAGATTTCTGATGGTCTCTCAGTTCATGAAAAGTTTGTGATATTCATTGTGCATCACTGGCATATCATATTAAGACTTCAATATAAGAGTAAGATTGTGCATGTAATCATATTACCATATCCCATGCACACTTATTATTTAAATGCAAGTTTGAATGAAAATCACCCATTAATACTTTTAGTAGATACTGAAGCAAACTCAACACAATGAAAATGTATATCATACATCAAATATATGTATCATTCCTTTTAAAATATGTGTATCACATATTATGGAAATGATAATACATATATTAAATATACTAGTCGAAAACCTGTGCTATGCACGAAAACCTACGTATTTGTATAGCAGGCTAAAATAATTTTTATAAAATCCTAACTTGATCATGAAACTATACCATCACATAAATTACTCCAGTCTTTTATGTTAAAATTTGATAAAGAAGTCATTGCTTGAATGTGCAATGACTTGGAAAAAATTTGCTAGACATTTTCAAATATTGCAAAAAAAAAAAAATTCAAATATAAAAACTTCCAAAATGCCAAAAAATAATAATAATAATAAAGAATCAAAAAATTCACTGTTTAGAAATTATTGAAAAAAAACAAAACATATATGTGACTGTACAATAGAGAAACATAAGAGAAAGATGAGTTATCTTCAAAAGAATGGTCCATGGTTATAACTATTGAAATCTGCCAAATTGTTTCAGATATTACCAAAAAAAAAAAAAAAAAAAATATCAATGTTAAAACTTCCGAAAGGACAAAAAATTAAAGAATCAAAATAGTCAAAACCTACAAATTATAGAAACAACATAAAAATAAAAATAAAAAATAAAAATGTGACTATAGTGTAGAAGACCGATATGTTTAATTACTAACATATATATTTGGTACTGTATGCTTGTGTAGTATATAACCTTTACAGCTCAAGATGGTGCTTCATAGATTATCTAAGGATAGAAGCCTAGCCTTCGCCTTGCTTCAGTCACAGACTAGGTGGAAACCTTATCAAAATTCTAAGGATAGAAGTCTAGCATTGTCCTAGCCTTGGTCACCGACTAGGTGGAAACCTTATCAAAATTATAAGGATAGAAGTCTAGCATTGTCCTAGCCCTGGTCACCGACTAGGTGGAAACCTTATCAAAATTCCACGGACAGAAGCCTAGCCTCGGCCTGACCCCGGTCACCGACTAGGTAGAAACCTTACTATAGGTTCTCCAAGGACAAAAGCCCACCTCGGTCTAACCTCAAGTATTGACTAGATAGGAAGATATACACACAATAAATCTAAGCAAGATTTTGACCACTATTACGCGCAACGTTTACTTATCATAGATGTTCAAAACATTTCGGACATGACGAAGTAAGCATGTTAAGTGAGGCATCAACGTATAAAACCTTCATAGAATACAAGTAGAAATGTGTTAAAGAAAAGGAAAGAAAAACAAACAAACAAATTAAGTATCTCATCACCAAACCCCGACTACTTCAACTATAAATTGAAAATTCAAAAGTTTTATCACCAAATCTTGGTGACTTTAAGTATAATGTTTCATCACCAGACCCTGGTGACTTAAGGGAAAAAGAAAACAATAAAAATAATAGCAAAACACTAGTCAAACATAAACTTCTAAGTTGCTGGGTCATGAAGTTGCTTGAAAGGATGGATAGGGGTGTCGTAGCAGTTTCGAGATCGTGGCTCGGTAGAATGGGTTGAAGAATTTGATCCTGTCTAGCATTAGGATTACTTGAAATATCAAGTTCTATAACTTCCACATGAGACTCAATTTCTTCAACTAGGGCTCTCATACTCTGGCTTTCTTCTTTAACATGGGTGAGATCTTGGACGAGTGGAGGTGAGGGCTTAGGATAGGGTACTTGCTTAGGGTCCCTAAAAGGAGAATCTTCTGGGACACCTAAGGCTGTCACGATTGCCATCCGCCCTTCACCGAATCCATACCTTCGAGACTGAAACATGAACTACTCACTGGAATTTTCAACATCAGCAAATCCCATGTCATAGAACTTGTTTTCATTCTCCTCTATTGCCACCTTCAAATCGGCCACTTCCTTGTCTCTAGTCGTGATTACACTCTTGACTTCTGCCATTCTGAGCTCCATCTCCCCTGCATTGGCCTCTAAATCCATTGCCTTTTGCTCGGCTGGTGTATGGGCCCTCTTAGACTCTCTAACCCTTCCTTCGGTGATCTCCAATGCTGCGCTCTTCTCTCACATATTGGTCTCTGGTACCTCTTTGAGAGCCCTCTCCTTCTCAGCTTCCTCTACCAAGCTTTTCAGCCAATCCTCCATCATATGAGTCGGCTAGGCGGCCTGTCAAAATAGTTGAAACTTTTTGGTGCCAAATTAAGAGATATAGTAAAAATGGTAAACTAGTAAATGATAACCAAAAAAAAAAAAAAAAAAGACTTCAAAAACTTAAAAATTACTACGATGGTGTGCCACTCACTGTTGGGTATTTGGCCACTCGCCAGGTAGAAACCGATTAGTTGTCATTGTTCTTCTCACCACCATGTCAGCTTCTGGGTCCTTGGCTTCAATTCCTTCTAATGAGGAGTCAACGGATTCAACTACCGCTTGCCCCTCAGTCTGAACCTCTACGTTAGGCTCTTCAACAGGGATGTGCTTGGCCCAACCATGGAACACTCAGTATCCCTTACTAGTAGCAACAAACCCGCCTGTATTTTCCGTGGACCAAGCCTTTAAGCCTCCCTAAGTGTTAATCCTTTGGGAAGGAAACCACACAACCTAATGTCGAGACACGAAATGAGGGGACTGCCTATTGTCAACGCCTGCTTGGGATCTTGGTAACTGGTATATGAAGGAGTGCACTTAAGAATAAGGTGGGACACTCTTAGTTAACTATCGTAGTGCACAAATATCTCGGAGCATAACATAAAATTCAGATCCCTAACATGAATGGCGTTGGGTTCTAGCTTGAAGTGCTTTGTATCTGCACGGGCGAGGAAGAACATAAATATTAGTCAACCCATAAAAAATGACAATAATAAATAAAAATATAACGATAAAGATACTGATCAATCTCCCGCAGTGAGGTAGAACAAGTTAACTCTCTAGCAAGCCAGTTGCTGCTCACTCTAACGTACTCTCCTGCCGAGTTCCTGTTGGAGTCAGGAAGGCATGATATAAGTCAAACCATAGTATTTCGGACCTTTAGGTAGTACCCAAACCTAAGGCTACCGCACATACTATACATAAAATTTATGTCATGTTGGTCAAGATGCAAACCGTACAAATCATTAACCTAACTTACATAACTCATTATTCTGTAGAAGTTAGGTGGAAGTTGATTGGGGCAAAGGCCATAAAACCTAAGCATTCTAAGCAATAGAGGGTTCATCGGGAATCTTACTTCACCCTCTAAAGTAGCCATTAATGGAAAAAACACTACATGTGGACACCTATCATTTTCTATATTGTCCTCATGATAGTATGTTATATCTACATCTAAGGGAATGTTAAATCTAGCCCTAAAGTTGGCTAAGGCAATTTCTATCCTAAGGAGATGTGAGAAACCCATGTCTAATAGCTGAAAAGAGGAAGAAAACTTAAAAGATAAGGTAAAGAATTAAAAATAAATAAATAAATAAAAACTTACAATAGACTCTAAGCACGATGATCTCGGGAAGGAGGTGTGTACTTGAGAACTATGAACGCTAAGAAAGAAGGAAAGTGTAAGCAGTGACGGCTCTAGGAATATTTTTTAGAGGGGTCATTTAGAAAGTTAGATTAAACAAAATTTAATAAAAAGAAAATTTAAATTATTTAGTTATTGACAAAACAAAAAGTCACAAATACATAAAATGTTATAATATCATTCTATGAGTTTTCATATTTCGAAATCATTACATGATAATTCATTATCAATTGTTATTTTATATTGTTAATGTGGGTAGATATAGCCATTTTATTTTATTGAATTGTATAACATTTTTATGCAATTGTCACTATCTATTTGTCATTGTTTTTATAAAAAAATATTTTAAACTAAACGGCAAAACTCATCCCACTTGCATTATATGAATTATTGACTCACACAACCACACACATCCATACATCAATAATACACTAAGTGTCTACTTAACCAATCAAATGTTTGAATCTCTCTCATGAATCTTATCTCATCTCTTCTCTATTCTCTATTTGACTATCTCGATATCTTTGATTCTAAGAGTAAAGAGTGAGTGTTTGTTAGTTGTGCGTATGTGTTTAATATATGCATTATTATTATTATTATTATTATTATTATTATTATTTCTGTTATAAAGTAATTTGTGTGAATTGTGATGTGTGTGAATATGTGCATGTATAATGTAAATATAATATAACTTAATATAATTTAATAATTAGGAAATACAAAGGGTTTGATACATGTATGTGTATTGTTATTATGTTATAATAATTTTTGAGATGAGTTCAAGTTACACATGGTGTAACTCTAAGTAATGTTACACCATTCAATAACTTTTTATTGGATTTATATTTTGAAAATCCAACTGTTGAATTACATGTTTTATATGTTTTTAACTTGCATGTCAATTTTCATGCTAATCAGATGTAATTTACCATTCGATCCATAAACTCATCTTTTATGGATTATTTTAAACTACAAAAATTTGAATTTAAACAATTAATTGATGACATGGCTATTAATCTTTGATCATCTTGAAAATTTTCAAGCATAGAGAATATATGAAAATAATATAATCTAACGGTTGATTTGTCAAAATTCACATTCAATTAAAAAATATTGAGTGGTGTAACATTGTTTAGAGTTACATCGGATGTAACTTGAACCTAACTCATAATTTTTAGTTATAAAGTTAGTGATTTGAGGAAAAAAAAATGTGAATATGTGATCTGGGTGTGCAAGATTTAAGCCAAAGTGTGCAAATATATTTTTAATGATAAATTAAACAAGTAAAAAATATTATATATATATATATATATAAAATATTTTTTTAATAAAAAGTCAGGGGGTTCATTTGAACCCCCTGAAATACATCTAGCGCCGCCCATGAGTGTAAGAAATGAAATAAGGAAGTAAAAGCTACATTTTATAGGCAGAAGGATTGAAGGTGCATTAAATGAATGTTTAGGTTGGAAAACCATTAAATCCTTATTTTGTTACTGTTACGTGAGTAGCGTCAGTACAGGAACCATCACATAATGATGATCATCAAATGAGACATCCTATCATGTCGTGTGTCAAAAGTACAAACTGTCTTGTTTGTAATTAATAAATTGACAGTTGGTGTCGCCAAGAAATGAAACAGAGGCTTTGATGAGAATCTTTAATTCTATCTTCAAGAATAGGGAAAGAATTAAAGGGAGGCTATTGTACGGTCATCAGCACATTACCATCAGCCCAATATCAGTAGACCCAATTGATTAAGTCCAACAGCTTCTGGTCTAGCTCATTTAATGCCATGGATAGTGCTAAACCAGAAGCTATTGGACTCAATCAATAGGTCAGGCCATATCTACATGAGTCCTACTGTGGTTGATGGAGTATACATAATTCGGTGTGCTGTAGGTGCAATCCTGACAAAGGAACGACATGTGATCATGGCTTGAAAGGTTGTTCAAGAACATGCAAATGCCTTACTCAGCAGATATTGAACGTGTCAATTATATGGGAATTATCTGATATATTTAATATATGTATTATCATTTCCATAATATGTGATACACACATATTTTAAAAGGAATGATACATATATTTGATGTATGAAATACATTTTCATTGTGTTGAATTTGCTTCAGCATCTACTAAAAGTATTAATGGGTGATTTTCATTCAAACATGCATTTAAAAAATAAGTGTGCATGGGATAATAGAATCACAAAATAAGTGTGCAAGTGATATACAATGGATATCACAAAATTTTCTTGAAATGAGAGACCGTTAGAAATCTATACGTGACAAGTTCAAGAAGTAGAAAAATACTAGTAGAAATTGCCAGAGTCAATCATAGAATCACGTGAAATAAGGTGACCTTTGTAAGGATCAAAACTCACTGCCTTACAGTCATGAACTTATAGACACCCGATTTTGCACCCATGATTTAATCAAGGAGAATAACTTAAACGACCATCCATGTACCCCAAAGATCATGATTGCATTACATGCATCAATTTGTTCTTGCATTACATGCATTAACTCATTCATTGCATATCATAAAAATGATCTTGAGATTTTAACAGTCATAACGGTGTATCCGGTTTCCAAATCGAACTATCAAATTGAAAGATATCGCATGATCAAGTTTACACGATCAGCATGCATTGTGTTTAGGTAGAGTCAACCACACACGATTAATTTAAATTAATTTTGATTAGTTAAACAATTAAAATTAATTAAATAATTCTATGATTGGTTGATAATTAGTGTTTAAAATAGGATTGCATGCATAGGAATAAATTGGATGATTGGATAACAATAAAATTGTGGATAATCTGAACTTTATCAAGATTTATTTTAGGGTATATATCTACAAGATAATTATTCCTGAAAAGCCTAAATTATTCAGAAAAGAGATAAAAATCATAGACTAAGGATGAAAACAAGTCTAGGTACAAGGACCAGATCAAAAAACCCTAAAAGGAGAGTCCAAAATGCACCCGAACACGGAAGAACATTCGGCATCCAAGAGCACCATTCGGCATTTTCAGAGTGCTGAACAGCATTTTCAAAGCGCCGAAAGGCACTCTAACAAGGCCGAAAGGAGAGTCCAAAATGCACTCGAACACGAAAGAATGTTCAGCATCCAAGAGCACCATTCGGCAATTTTGGAGTGCCAAATAGCACTTTAAAAGGGCCGAATGGCCCTTTTTTGGGCTTTGGCCCAACTCCCTTTCAGGTGACGATAAGGCACACCCTTTTCGACCTTTTTGTAGAAGGATGTATCCGGATTCACATTTTAATTGTCTATGCCTATTTTTTTTTTAGAGTTTTCCCACCTATAAAAATAGTGACTAGATCTCCTAATCTAGGGACCCTTTTTACGATCTAAGAGGCATACGTTTTTAGGCTCTCAAATTACTCATATTTGCTAATCCTCTCTCTAATATTTGCTGCTAAAATTAGGGTTTATAGGTTTCAAAGATAACTAAATAAGTTTCTTTGAACCCATAAACATCCTCTCAAGAACAACAAGTGCTCCATGCAAGAGGTTGATTTCAATCACCCTTTCCTTTCCTTTTTGTTTTTCTCTTATGGTGATGCATGTTTTTTATCCATAACATGATTTATTAATTGTTGTTTTGTTTAAAGCATGATCTTGAATTTCTTATATATAATTGTTACAATCTTTTTCTTAATTTCAGTCATTTGCTTATAACCAATTATTTTTCTTAAAACAAAAATAGATCGGCATCTCTCTTAGATGTACATCTAAATTTTTCTTAAAATAAAAACAGATCTGCATCTTTCTTAGATGTAGATCTGGATTTTTCTTAATCAAAAAACAAATTTGCAACTTTATTAGATGCAGATCTGAATTTTTCTCCAATCAAAAACTGATTTGTATCTTTCTTAGATACAAATCTGATTTTTTTTTTTTTTTTTTAACATATGCAGATTCTGAAACAAAGAAAAAGATTATGCATGATTGTGTTTATGGTTGTTTGTTTTGTTTGGTTCATATAGCATAAATTTATGTTATGAGTTAAATTCTCTTCATAAAAAAAAAAAATATTTTCCATATTTTTTGAACATATAAAAAAAATAGATCTGATTTTTCTGTTATCAAAAAACTCTTTTTTATCATCACAAAATAGATTTGATCTTTTACAAAGTTAAAACCTTTTTTTTTTTTAAATTCTTAAAAGCAGCTTCGATTTTTTTCACAAACCCAAAATCAATTTTTTTTTTTAATCACTAAAACAAATCTGAATTTTTTTAACAAAGAAGAGAATGAATTCATAAATAAATTTATGTGATTTAATTTTTATTTTACATATTCAACATATCATTCATGACATGTATAAAAGTGTTACATAGTTCACAAGAGTTTAGAAGACCAGACTCTGTCTGGGCGAAATGGGTGCCTAACACCTTCCTATTCCGTAACCTAGCCTCCGAATTTAGGTCTTTGGATAAGTAGATCTAAGCTTTATCTTTATTTTTATTTTGGGTAGAATGTAACTAGGACAAAAATCCATGTAATTATAGGACCCAAAGCCATGTAATTTTCAAATTTTCAATTATGTGACTTTTTATTCAATCAATGAAAGGATGCTATTTAGTCATGTTGTATTTAGTTTTTCTTATTTTGTTTGTATAAAAAAAATAAGTAGTGACTCCACACCACTTACCCAAAAAGAGAGTTGCCCTTAAAAGCACACAAAAAATCTCTCTCTTTTTTAAGACGCCAAATTAGTCATTATTGTTATTTATGGCAATTTTTACTTTAATGATTAATTTCAATTTAAAATTCAAAATAAAGTCTAGTCTAGATGTCTCCTAGAATCCTTGGATTTAAAATTTTTCAATTTCATATTTTTTGGTGATTTTTCCTTGTTTCTAGTCTAATTTCATGCTTAACATGAATTATGATGTTTTAGAGTCTCCTAGTTTTCCTGGGAGAGCTTTAAGGTTTCCTATGGGTCATCTGGCAACCCTAGGCTTTTTTTTTTTTTTTTTTTCCCTATTTATATGTATTGTAACCTCTAAAGGCAATTTAATTTTTTCATTGATAAAACTTTGGACAGTATTATTTTATACTTTCAATGCTCATTGTCTTGAAGTAAACATGTTGTTTTCTTTTAACTTTCATTTAATGAGTTGTATGTTCACCATTCTATGAGCATTTTACAATATTGCCCATACAATTTGAATGTTGAACCCCGCTCTCCTATTGTGTTTCCTATTCTTTCTTTCTCCCTCCGCCCCACCACGTAGGGAATTTTTATTTTATGTTGTGGTATGTATCAAATCTCTCACATGGGAATGGATTTGATATATCAACATGACACAAAATACCTTCTCTCATTTAAGGGGAAAACCACACATCTACTCACGCTTCACAACAACTCAAACCCTTTTACCATATTAGCATTTCATCTCCACCACTCCCATGTGAGAGAGATTTGATATACCATTGTGACACCAAATACTTTCTCCTAAGGGGCAAACTATACATCTTTTCATACTTCACAACAACTCAAATTCTTATCCCATATCAGTCTCTCCCTTTATCTCAACCACTCCCATGTGAGAGATACTTAATATATCACCATGATGTAACATACCTTCTTCCACGTAGGGGGCAATTCACACATTTGTTCACACTTCACAACTCAAACTCTCATGTGCGTGTTTGGTTTTTCGTAAATGGGCCAACCATGTGATTGGGCTTACAATTTATTTGTTATTGTGGGTTTATGAGTATCATACAATGTGAAGTTCCTTAGGATGAAGATTAAGGCCTACAAGGATTGCTAATCAAGCTGACCAAACACTTTGGCTCCTGAGTTTCCTCACTCATTCTCTCTCTATTCTCTAGTTCTCTATTATCTAGTGTCTAACCCCTTTCTCTCTTGCCTTTCTCCTATTTATTGCCTTCTTTTAATGGGTTAGCAATGATTACATTTTAGCAATTCTTATGCAGGTAAGGCCCGTTAGGATTATTCCTAACAAAAGAGGGTCCCACTTTGGAAATAGGAACTTGCCTTTGGAACTTGCATTAGATGTTGAATGTTGCTCAGCAATGATTTCCCCCAAGGCATTACCGAGGTACCCCAGACAGAACTCGAACAAGACTAGCCTCGAGCTCCGTACAATTACAAACCCAATGTACCAAGCAAAAGAGACTGCTCCTCAAGGAGCCATTACCCCTCCCATGTCAATTGGGCCTACTAATATTAGGCCGATGGTAATGTACTGATGACCGTACAATAGTTTCCCTTTGATTCTTTCCCCGTTCTCGAGGATAGAATTAAAGATTCTCATCAAAGCCTCTGTTTCATTTCTCAGGGACACCAACTGTCAATTCATTTATTACAGACAAAAAAGTTTGTACTTTTGACATGCGGCGACAGGATGTCTCATTTGATGATCATCATTACATGATGGTTCCTGTACCCAGGCTACACACGCAACAGTTACAAAATGAGGAATTAATGGTTTTCCCACCTAAACATTCATTTAATGCCCCTTTAATCCTTCTGCCTATAAAATGCAACTTTTACTTCCCTATTTCATTTCTTACTCTTTCCTTCTTTCTGAGCATTCATAGTTCTCGAACACACCTCCTTCTTGAGATCATCGTCCTTAGAGTCTACTGTAAGTGTTTTTTTTTTTTTTTTTTTTAATTTATATATATATATATATATATATATATATATATATATATATATATATATAAATTCTTTACCTTATCTTTTAAGTTTCCTTCCTCTTTTCAACTATTAGACATGGGTTTCTCACATCTCCTTAGGACAAAAATTGCTTTAGCCAACTTTGGGGCTAGATTTAACATTCCCTTAGATGTAGATATAACATACTGTCATGAGGACAATATAGAAAATGATATGCGCCCACACGTAGTGTTTTTTCCATTAATGGCTACTTTAGAGGGTGGACTAAGATTTCCGCTCTATTGCTTAGAATGCTTAGGTTTTACGGCGTGTGCCCTTATCAACTTCCACCTAGCTTCTACAGAGTAATGAGTTGCGTAAGTTGGGTTAACGATTTGTGCGGTTTGCATCTTGACCAACATGACATAGATTTTACATATAGTATGTGTGGTAGCCTAAGGTTGGGGTACTACCTAAAGGTCCGAAATACTATGGTTTGGCTTATATCGTGCCTCCCCGACTCCAGCAGGAACTCGACAAGATAGTACATTAGAGTGAGTGGCAACTGGCTTGTCGGAGAGTTAACTTGTCCAACCTCACTGCGGGAGATTGGTCGGTGCATTTATTGTTATATTTTTATTTGTTATTGTCATTTGTTAAGGGTTGACAATTATTTATGTTCTTCCTCACCCATGCAGATACAAAGTGCTTTAGGCTAGAACCCAACTCCATTCATGTTAGGGATCTGAATTTCGTGTTATGCTCCGAGATATTTGTGTACTATGATAGTTAACTAAAAGTGTCCCGTCTTATTCTTAAGTGCACTCCTTCATATACCAGTTACTAGGATCCTAGGCAGGCGTTGACAATGGGCAGTCTCCTCCTTTCGTATCTCAATGTTAGGTTGTGCGGTTTCCTTCCTAGAGGATTAACGCTTGGTGAGGCTTAGAGGCATGGTCCATGGCAAATACAGGCAGGTTTATTGCTGCTAGTAAGGGATACAGAGTGTTCCATGGTCAAGCCAAGCACATCCCTATTGAAGAGCCTAACGAAGAGGTTCAGGCTGAGTGGTACGTGGTAGTTGAATCCATTGACTCCTCAGCAGAAGGAACTAAAGCCAAGGACCCAAAATTTGACATGGTGGTGAGAAGAACAATGACGGCTAACCGATTTCTACCTCATAGGTGGCCAACTACCCAACAGCAGGCACCTCCTCCCCCAGCTCCCCGTGAACGTAAGAGGCCTCAAGACACCTCTGAGCCCACCGACTATCAAAAGGATGTGCCCTCCAAAACCCATCCTGCTCCGACCAATGCACCGCTTGTCATCTGAGAGCCCGTTCTAAAGCCTAAACCTACTATTGCTTTAGGTTTAAACATAGTCTCATCCTTGGCACCACCGGTAGTGGTTTGGGAAAGTGATTTCAGGCTCAGCAACCAGCCCCCACCCATGACATCCAGTGTTCGGAACTGGGCCAATGGGCAAGGTAGTCGAATTACCCGAAGCCTAGGTCAGGTCCTTTAGCTGCCAAATGATGTACAACACTTCTCGAATGGCAATGATGGTCACTCAAGCTTGAGTGGCACACCATCGTGGTAATTTTTTTTATTTTTTTTATTTTTTATCACTTACTAGTTAACCATTTTTACTACATCTCTTAATTTGGTACCTAAAAGTTTTCAATTGTTTTGACAAGCCACCCAGTTGGCTCATATGATGGAGAACCAGCTGAAAAGCTCGGTAGAGGAAGCTGAGAAGGAAAGGGCTCTCAAAGAGGTACCAGAGACCACTATGCGAGAGAAGAGGGCAACATTAGAGGTCTCCGAAGGAAGGGCTAGAGAGTCTAAGGGGTTCCGTACACTAGCCAAGCAAAGGACGATGGATCTGGAGGCCAAGCTAGGGGAGATGGAGCTCAAACTGGTAGAAGCCAAGAGTGTAATCTTGGCCAAAGACAAGGAAGTGGCCGATCTGAAGGTGGCAGTAGAGGAGAGTGAAAACAAGTTCTATGACATGGGATTTGTTGACGTTGAAAATTCTAGTGAGCTAGTCATGTTTCAGTCTCGAAGGTATGGATTTGGTAAAGGGTGGATGGCAGCCGTGACCGCCTTGGGTGTCCCAAAAGATTCTCCTTTTAGGGACCCCAAGCAAGTACCCTATCCTAAGCCCCCACCTCCACCCGTATAAGATCTCACCCATGTTAAAGAAGAAAGCCATAGTGTGAGAGCCCTAGTTGAAGAAATTGAGTCTCATGCGGAAGTTATAGAATTTGATATTTCAAGTAATCCTAATGCTGGATAGGATCAAATTCTTCTACCCACTCTGCTGAGCCACGATCTCCAGATTGCTACAGACACCCCTATCCATCCTTTCGAGCAACTTCATGACCCAGAAGCCTAGACGTTTATGTTTGATTAGTGTTTTGCTATTATTTTTATCATTTTCTTTTTCCCTAAAGTCACCAGGGTGTGGTGACGAAACATTATATTTGAAGTTACCGAGATTTGGTGATAAAACTTTTGAATTTTCAATTTATAGTTTAAGTCACCATGGTTTATGCTTAAATTGTTTATTTGTTTTTCTTTCCTTTTCTTTAACACATTTCTACTTGTATTCTATGAAGGTTTTATATGTTGCTGCTTCACTTAACATGCTTACTTCATCATGTTCGAAATTTTATGAACATCTATGATAATTAAATGTTATGCTTAGCAGTGGTCTGAATCTTGCTTAGATTTACCGCACGTATATCTTCCTATCTGGTTGATACCCAAGGTTAGACTGAGGTGGGCTTTTGTCCTTGGAGTATCTATAGTAAGGTTTCTACGTAGTCGGTGACCGAGGTTAAGCCGAGGCTAGGCTTATTTCCTTAGAAAACTTGTAGAGTAAGGTTTCCACCTAGTCGATGACCAAGTCTGGCTGAGGCTAGGCTTTTGTTCATAGAATTTTGATAGAATTTCCACCTAGTCGGTGACCGGGGCCAGGCCGAGGCTAAGCTTCTGTCCTTGGAATTTTCATAAGGTTTCCACCTAGTCGGCGACTAGGGCTAGACCAATGCTAGGCTTTTGTCCTTAGAATTTTGATAAGGTTTCCACCTAGTCTGTGACTGAAGCTAGGCAAAGGCTAGTATTTTGTCCTTAGATAATCTACAAAGCACCATCTTGAGTGGCAAAGGTTATATACTACCCAAGCATACAATACCAAATATATATGTTAGTAATTAAATATATCGGTCTTCTAAACTTTACATACTTAGTGGTAGTATTTTTTTCAAGTTTTTTACATTCCATGGTTGGGGAAGTGGTTTCTCCTCCATATCTTTTAGATAATATGCTCTTGCTCCGGCAATAGCAGTTACTTTACATGGCCCTTCCCAGTTTGGGGCAAGCTTTTTGGAATTGACATCCTGAGCACCTCTTACTGCCCAGTGTAGCACCAAATCACCAAAACAAAATTCTCTTGGCTTCACTCCCTTATCGTACCTTTGAGTTGGTTTATGTTGGAAACTTGCCAGCCGAATTGCGGCCATTTCTTAGTGCTCTTCCAACAAGTCTAGCTACTTTGTCATTAATTCATCATTCTCGGTGAAAGAAAAATTTGAGATCCTTATGCTAGACAAACTTATTTCCATAGGTATAGCTACTTTTGCCCCTTACGTTAGGGAATAGGGGGTTTCTCTCGTTGATCTCCATAGCGACGTTCAGTAAGCCCATAGCACGTTCGGCAACTCCTCAGTCCATCTACCCTTAGCTCCTTCTAACCTTTTCTTCAGCTCGTTAATGACTGCTTTGTTTGCGGCTTGGCCATTGCTCTGAGGATATGCCGGAGTCGAATACTTGTTCTTTATTCTAAGGTTGCCACAGTACTTGTGGAAGGCCTTGCTATCAAACTGCAAACCATTATCTGACACTAAGGATTCCGGCACTCCAAACCTTGTCATTGTATTCTTCCAAACAAACTTCTTGACATCTAATCCTGAATATTAGCTAATGCTTCAACTTCAACCCACTTGGTGAAATAATCAACGGCTACCAAAACAAATCTCATGTTCTCGGTCGTATGAGGGAAAAAAGCCAATAATGTCTAGCCCCCATTGCACAAAAGGCCATGGGTTACTAATGGGGTTTAGGCTTCCTGTCGACTGATGTATGACTGGAACATGCTTCTGGCATTGCTCGCACCTTTTCACATATTCGGCAACATCCTTTTGCATCTTGGGCCATCAAAATCCCTGCATCATCGCTCGATGGGCAAATGATCGGCCTCTAATGTGGTTGCCGCATACCCCTTCATGTAGTTAGGTTAAAAGTTCATTAACCTTAGAAGGATGAAGGCACAATAGATAAGGTCCCCTAAAATATCTTAGGTATAACCTTCAGTCTTTGGACAACCAGAACCGAGCAACAATCCTGTGCACCTAATTGGCTTCTTTACCTTCACTCGGAAGATGGTCCTCGGCCAGAAACTCCATAATTGGATCCATCTAGCTAGACTTGAGTGACAAAATAGCTGAAACCTCCATTTTTGGGTCAATACTAGGCTCCTTGATTGCCCTTGCTTACTTCAATTTTTCAACCTCTTACTTCACAGTTTCAACGTGTTGCTTGGTCGATCTCTTCGGTTTTTGCTTTTTTGGGGGAAATGAAGGATCTATGTTGAGCTTATGAGTAATAACTCTGGGTCCACCTTGGGTACATCATATGGACTCCAAGAAAAATGTCCAAATTTTGTACCAACGTTAGCAACAGATTCACCTGATCTTCTTGTTTCATACTTGCCTTTATTTGGAAACTCCTGTTCTCGTATGAAAGTATGCTTACTTTAATCAAGTCTTCAGTGCTATCTGCTTCTTGGCCCTCTGCGGGCTCTTGTAATTGCTATCAAGGATCCTGCTTGATAGATTCTTTCTGCTTAATCTCCTAGTTAACAGCTGATACAAACACTGCCTCGCTACCTACTGATCTCCCCTTACCACGGCAATCCTTGAGCGATATGAAACTTTACCTTTACATGCAAGGTTGACAGAACAGCTCCCATGGCATGAATCAAAGGCCTGCTAAGAATCATTGTGTACAAGGAAAAGGAACCTACAACAATAAAATTTACCATCACCTTTTTTCCTTCCATATTTACGAGCAACAAAATCTACCCCTTTGGAATCACCATTCTACCATTAAATCCTACTAATGGGGTATCATACTTAGAGAAATCCTTTGCCTTCAACCCCAAACCTTTAAACAAGTTGGGGTACATCACCTTAGCCCCACTTCCCTAGTCTAGTAAAACCCTCTTCACTATAAAATCGTTAATTCTAACAGTAACTACGAGCGCATCGTCATGTGGCTGGGGTTGTCCCTTCCAAGTCTTCCTCACCAAACTCAATCGGTCCTCGGGTCAACTTTAGTTTTTTCGCAGGCTGAATATCACACTCAACATTCTCCACTGAAACTACACTTAACACCCCCTTTCGCCGACTCACACTCGTTCCCATTGAAGCCACATGAATAACTTTGATTATCCCCAAAGGGGGTGGAAGCATATTCCCTTGTGTTCTTAAGGCCTGCCCAGTAGGCGCCACAACAAAATCCTTTAGGTGCCCATGCTTTACCAACTGCTTCAAATGATCCTTAAATACTCGACATTGTTCAGTAGTGTGCCCCTTGTCTAGGTGGTAAGTCATGTACAAGTTTTGATTCCTTTTTTTCGTGTCGCCTCCCATTTTACTCGGCCACCGGAAGTATGGCTCGTTTTTTATTTGCTCCAAAATTTTATGAATAGGCTCCTTGAATGCCACATTAATCTCCCAGCTCCATACATTGGGCTCTTGAGTTCTTAGTTCCCTTCTCGGTCTTGACTGAATGCCCCCTGACCAAGAATCCTTTGCATATTGTGAAGTGGTAGGGGTCTTGCCTTTACTTTGTTGCCGATCATCCTTAACCTCTTATACTCCTCAATTTGCCTCATTAACTGATGCGTATTCTCAAAGGGCCTCATTGTCAATGAATCTCTCAACTCCAAATCTTGTGGGAGCCCCAGTCTAAAGGTACTAACAGCCACCTTCTTGTTGCCTCCATCGATCTCGTTGTACAATTCCCAATAGCAATTAGCATAACTTCGAAGGGTTTCCCCAGCCCCTATCTTCATAGACAGTAGTGCATCCACGGGCTACAATACTCAGCTACAAGTCACAAACCGAGCTCCAAATTCTTGAATTAAATCACCAAAATTGTGTATTCATCCCTTTTGTAACCCATTGAACCATCTTAGGGTAGTAGGCCCTAAACTGGAAGGGAATACCTTGCACATAAGTGCATCATTCTAACTATACAGCGACATAATCTAGATATAATGACTAACGTGTTCAACGGGATTGGCCTTGCCATCATATGAGATGAAGGGCAGTCGGCTGAATCATTTCTGCATTTGTGTACGCTTAGTCTCGTCAGAGAACGGTGAGCGGGTCGCTTTACGCAAGGCTCGGCACATGGCGTCCACCGCAATGCTAGGACGCCTGCGCCGCTCAAGAGATACTGACACTTGCTCGGCAAATCCCGTGATCTCTCTCTTAATTGGCGGTAGCCACTTTGGTGAGATAATTCTCCCCGACTTTCTCCAATACTACGAGACCCTTCCATGTATTCACCATGATTCCTCCTGTGATGCCTATTTTATACTTCCAACTTTAAATCTCTAACCTGCTTTCGCAAACGCTCTAACTCTTGGACTTTCCTGTCGCACTGCTCCTATTTGAGGACGTTGTATGCTAATTGATACAGCTATGAGGACCCCTTTCCCGAACTGGACCACTTCCCATCCTATTCATACTATTGGTCCTGATCTCTCTTCTGCCTCCTTTCTCACCAACCCAAGCTCCTAGATGAGCCCCCAGATCCACTATCTGCGAAGCTTGCCAAATGATGGTCGGACATATTCAATCAGTTTGATTTTTACTAGAACTACAACTAAGTAGGAGATCCCCATAAACGACACCAATTGTGCATGCCCAGTTTTTCGGTTAATGGGTCAACTGTGTGATTAGGCTTACAATTTATTTGTTATCATGGGTTTATGGATATCCTACAATGGGAAGTTCCTCAAGATGAAGATTAAGGCCTACAAGGATTGCTAATCAAGCTAACCGAATACTTTGGCTCCTAAGTTTCCTCATTCGTTCTCTCTCTATTCTCTAGTTCTCTATTATCCAATGTCTAACCCTTTTCTCTCTTGCCTTTCTCCTATTTATAGCATTCCTTTAGTGGGTCAACAATGATTGCTTTTTAGTAATTCTCGTGCAGGTGGGGCCCATTAGGATTATTCTTGAAAAAAAAGGTTCCCCCTTTGAAAATAGGAACTCTGTCTTTCGAACTTGCATTAGATGCCAAATGTTGCTCAACAGCGATGTCCTCCAAGGCATTACTGAGGTACCCTGGACAGGACTCAAACAAGACTGGCCCTGAGGTCAGTACAATTACAAGCCCAATGTACCAAGCTAAAAAGACTACCCTTCAAGGAGCCATTACCCTACCCATATCAATTGGGCCTACTAATATTGGGCCAATGGTAATGTGTTGATGACTGTACACCTCATATATACTATATTAGTCTCTTCCTTTCATGTCTCCGACTCATCAACCCCTACCCTCTTTTGTTCATTAAACAAACACCTAAGCTCTTACCCACCAACCTTATTTGCACCATTGACTTCAACCTACCCTTTTTTTATGGAGAATAAAATTGAGGCTGAAGCATTAACTGCCCATGCCAAAAATCTCCTCCTTTATCGGGAGACCACAGTGATACTTAACCATATCCACAAAACATATATAGAAAGAGTTCACAACTTCACCGTAGCGGGGAAATTGGTAGATGACAAACTAATAAACTATAATAAAGCTACATTAATAATCTAGAAAAAGTGGAACCTTTCCAGAAGTTTCTCATCCTTTTCTATGGGCAACAAACAACCTTTTTCATTTTTTTTTTTTTGATAAGAAACCTTTTTCATTTCTAATTTAGAACGTTAATAAATTCCACATTGACTTTGGAAACTGCGTAAAAGCTAGGTGATCAATGATTTTGACTTTTATAAATCCGTGTGAAATGCATTTTGTGATGATTGAGAATATATTTTCCATTTCTCATTTTTGAAGCAAAAGCAAGAATCCTTAAAATATAAGGATACTTTTTGCATTTTAAGGGTTTGTTTAGTACATGTATTTAAAAATTAAAAATTGTTATTTAAAAATATTTGTTGAAATATGTATGGGTGAAAAAAATGTATTAAAATGCGTGAAATGTTTAAAAACTGAAAATGATTGTTTGAAAATATAAACCAAACACCTCCTAAATTTCACACCTTTAAAAAAAAAAAAAATTGTAGGACCCATTTGAAAAATAAAAAAATAAAAAACCAAAACAAAACAAAAACACTCAACATAATTTGGCTTCTTGTTTTTTACTTGAAATTTTTCTAAATTTGGCTCAACCAGATACGTAGGAGTTAGGACCACTGACCATTGAAAATGATTATCTGTGAGATTTAGCACCCCAAGCAAATCAGCATCTTGATGCAAGGATGATGAGTTGTTCATAATAGCTTAGTAGGGGAAAAATGTGTAATATGTCATAATTACTGCAAAAGGCACCTGCTATAGGAAAATTATTAAATTGGAAACAATTTTTTTTTTTTGGAAACCATTAATTGGTAAATATGATATATAGCTATTAAGATGAAGAAAAAGAAATGGCTTCTAACTGGCTCCAAATAGGCATTGGTGTTATAGGATTATTTTTGTTGACCCTTATGGTTTAGCCACTGCTTGAATTAAACATTCTAAATAGATCTGGAAAGCAAGCCAGATTGATCGGGTTGGAATTGACCCAATCAGTTGCGTCATTGTCTCACTAGACTAAAAATGATTTCTTCCCTACCATTATTACTTGGTCTTTGAACATTGCTGGCCTTTTTTTTTTTTTTTTTTTACAAAATAAAAATTTTACTCTAACCTAATCTATATATATAAGTATATGAAACTCCCTTTTGAAAACTTGAAACTTGGTTCTTGCCCCTCACACCTCACAAGTGCTTATGTTTGTAAAAATGTGCAATGAATAATTATATTTAAATATAATTTAAAAAAACCATAAAGCATTAAGAATGGTTTAGTTGTCTGAAAATATTAGTAAGTTAGTTAAAGTGCAAAAATTTTCAATCAAACCTCTCTCCCGGGGCTTGTGAAGTTTCTCTGTCGCTTGTGTTAGCTAGGGTTTCTCTCTAGTTAGCTGCCAGTCGACAGTAGAATTGAAGTTCCTTCTTGGGAAGGCTGTTTTGTTCCCTGTGATAACAGTGTTATTGTTAGGGCTTGCTGTTGGGTTTTTTTCTTCGGGGTTCGGGAAACAGATTGTGTGTGTCCTCATCCCCCTCCTTCTTCCCCTTTATTATTTCTTTCCCCCCTCCTTTCTATTCCCCTTCTCTTTTCATATGGAAGATATCACAAATAGATGGAATAGTCTCTCTCTCTCAGAAAGGGAAGGAGATGACATGCTATTACGCAAGAAAAACAAGCCGCAAGAATTCTTCCTTTTGGCCAAGTTTTTAACGAAGAGGGCCTTGAACGTGGATGCTGTGGCCAGGACCTTGAAACCACTCTGGCGTTCTTGTAACGGCTTTAAGATTCAAAACTTGGGGGACCATCAACTCCTCTTCAGCTTTGACAATGAAACAGAAGTAGAGAGGATCCTGAAAAACGAGCCCTGGTCGTTCGACAAGCACCTAATCGTGCTACGATGGTATGACAAGAAAAACTCCAGCCAGGAGGCCGTTCCCTTAGAAACTACGATGTGGGTCTAGGTGCATAATATACTGATTGAGTTCATGAACAAGGAGACGGCGGAAGATATATGTGAAGCAACAGGATAGGTTATACATGACCACAGTGAAACGGATTCGGGTGGAGGGGGTTTTATCAGAGTCCGAGTTAAGATCGAAGTATCCCTACCCCTTTGTCGTGGAAGGGTGGTTACCATGGAGGATGCAAGTCGCTCTTGGGTCGCCTTCAAATATGAGCGACTCCCAAACCTATGCTACTGGTGTGGTTGTTTAACCCATGATGACAAGGACTGTGAGGAATGGATTCTCAGTGACGGCACGCTAGATCCTATAAAGAAAAAGTATGACTCCAGTATTAGGGTATCACCGGTCTTTCCGTCAAGTAGAAATGTGATTCATGTGTTCGGGTATTATGAGGATCTGAAGAAAAATGCAAAAAAGTCAGGCGGTACTGCGGTGGGTAAACCGCCAAAGGCGACATCTCAAACTGCCTCTCCGGCTCCGATGAGGTCCCGAGCTGAGAAGGAAAATGAGAGTTTAGGGGAGGAAATTACGGGGAAATCCTCCTTGGTTCACGATACCCTTGATTCTCGCATGCCAGCTGTTGATCTGCTAGTTCCTACTAGTGTTTTTGGAAATTCGGAGGAATTCTCGGCCAAGATAAATGAAATTGACGAGGAGATTCGAAAGTTTGATTTATCTGCAGAAGCCGGAAAATCCAACCCACTCCATGTCAATACTCCCTGTTCTTCAAAAGTCGAATGTAATAAGCATGGGCCTCACTCAGTTTCCTCAAAGCCTAATACAACTGGCCCACTCTCAGACATTACAAACCAAAGCCCAACAACTCATAATCTTAAACCATCTAATTCTACTAAGTGGTGCAGGATTACCAGATGCCCAGGAGATTCAGACGATGGTGTGGTCCTAGAACCTTTAGGGAAACGATCAGTTCCACTCCCTCTTGATGAAAACCAACCATCTAAACGCAGGAGCATGGATGGTGGCTCTCAGCTTGACTTCTTACATTTAGCGGTGGAGGCTGGTTCCCAGCCTCGCCGATCGCAATGAGTTGCTTATGTTGGAATGTGCGGGGGCTTGGGAACCAACGCACAGTTCGGGAGCTTGCAAAAATTGTGCGGGCACAAGATCCCTCTGTCCTGTTTTTGGCCGAGACGTGGGCAGATGAAGCTAGGCTATCGAAACTTTGTGATGAGTTAAATTTTGATGAAAAATGGGTGGTAGGCTGAGTGACTAGAGCAGGAGGCCTTGCGTTACTATAGAAGAATTCTCTAAACGTTAAAATAGTTGATTCTTCTCTAAACTATATTGATGCAATTTTCAATGATGGACAGGTTGATACTTGGAGATTCATAGGTATTTATGGCTTTCCTGAGTCAGGCAGAAAACAAGAAACATGGGAACTTCTTCACCAACTCCACAGCAAGTTTGATGTTCCATGGATATGCGCCGAGGATTTTAACGAAATTTTAAGGGGCCATGAGAAGTTGGGAGGTATACCGAGAGGTGAAGGTGAGATGAAGATGTTCAAGGATATTGTTGACGAGTGTGGTTTCATTGATCTGGGATATACGAGTTATAAGTTCACTTGGCGGGGGAAGAGGGCAGGTAGGCTTGTGCTGGAGAGACTTGATCGAGCCTTTGCGACGTCCTGCTGGTTGGAGGCGTTTCCTGCAACAAGTGTCCAACATCTTCGCTCCAATGCTTCGGATCACAACCCAATAATCATTAAACCCGAAGGTATCACTCCCCGCATGAACAAACCTTTTCGGTTTGAACATATGTGGATGAAAGAACTGGGATGCTTGGACACCATAAAAGCTTCCTGGGGAAATTCGTCCATCTCTAGTTCGATGTCGTGGGCCACTTCACAAATCAGAAGGTGTGGTGAAAAACTGACAGAATGGAGTCGGGAATCCTTTGGTTGTATTCAGAGGCAGATCGTGGAGAAAAACAAACAACTAGAGCAAGCTGAAATTGCAGCAGCTATGGGAGCACCATTCGAATCTGTACAAGCTCTCAGATTAGAAATAAATGAATTATTAGACAAAGAGTGTCTTATGTGGCAACAAAGATCTCGGACTTTGTTTCTGAAAGATGGGGATAGCAATACACGGTTCTTTCACAGCAGAGCATCCCATAGGTACAGACAAAATCGTATTCTTGGTCTCAAGGACAACCATAACAGATGGTGCACCTCAGATGACAAAATAGCTGAGATAGCAGTGAGTTTCTACAAAGATTTGTTCAGTTCCTCCCAACCCGTGGAAGTCCAAGCAGTGTTTAACTCCATTGAACCTGTTGTCACGCCAGACATGAACCAAACTTTGACCAAGGTTTTTGTCAAGGAGGAAATGGAGGAAGCATTGAAGCATATGGAGCCCCTCATAGCACCGGGGCCAGACGGTATGCCCCCCATTTTTTTTCAGTCTTATTGGTCAGTAGTTGGTGAAGATATTTCAAATGCTGTGTTGGACTGCCTTAATAACTGCCATATGCCTAAGGATGTCAATCTCACGTATATTACTCTTATTCCCAAAGTAAAGAGTCCTGAAAAAATTTCTGAATTTAGAACAATTAGTCTTTGTAATGTTATCTACAAATTGGTATCTAAAGTCCTTGCTAATAGACTTCAAAAGTTCCTGCCTCTAATTATTTCAGAAAATCAAAGTGCATTCCAGGCCGATCGGGTTATTACAGATAATGTCTTAATGGCTTTTGAAACCCTTCATTATATGAAACATCACCAATCTGGAAAGTCAGGTTTTATGGCCATCAAACTTGATATGAGCAAGGCGTATGACAGAGTAGAATGGTCTTTCTTGAGACTAATTATGAGGAGAATGGGTTTTCATGAAAAGTGGGTGGCTTTAATGATGGAATGCATTACTACTGTGTCATACTCTTTCCTTCTCAATGGCGAGCCTTCAGAGATAATCAAACCTACCAGAGGCATCAGACAGGGCGACCCCCTCTCACCCTACCTTTTTCTCTTTTGTACTGAAGGACTCCATGGCTTGCTCTCAAAAGCTGCTGAGTTGGGTAAGATTAGAGGAGTGTCTATTTGCAGAAATGGGCCTAGACTAACCCATTTGTTTTTTGCAGATGATAGCCTCCTATTTTGCAGGGCTTCCATCCAAGAATGTCTTCACATTCAAGAACTCCTAGCTCTTTATGAGGCTGCCTCGGGGCAACAACTAAATAGAGAGAAAACGACTTTGTTTTTTAGCAAGTCCACCCTTCAAGAAACCCAAGTCAACATCATAGCATTATTGGGGGTTCCGGAAATCAAGCAATATGAGAGGTACTTGGGTCTCCCCTCCTTTGTGGGGTGAGGTAAAAAAGCAAGTCTCCAATACATAAAGGAAAGGGTGTGGTCAAAAATTAGGGGGTGGAAAGAGAAGCTGTTGTCCCAAGCGGGTAGAGAAGTCCTTCTAAAAGCAGTGGTTCAAACCATCCCTACCTATTCTATGAGTTGTTTTAAGCTCCCAATTTCTCTTTGCCATGAGATTGAGGTGATGGTGAGGAAATTTTGGTGGGGTCAATGGGGAGAGAGGAGGAAGGTTCATTGGATCAAATGGAGCAAGCTGTGTAAACCAAAAAATGAAGGAGGATTGGGTTTTAGAGAATTATAAAAATTTAACGATGCATTGCTTGCTAAGCAAGTTTGGAGATTGATGTCCAACCAAGACTCTCTCTTTGGTAGGTTTTTCAAATCAAAATTCTTCCTGCAAGGAATGATCTTTGATGCCAAAGACAGTAAAGGCTCTTTTGCATGGAAGAGTATTCTTAAAGGACGTGATACTATTAAAAAAGGCATGATGTGGAGGATTGGAGATGGCTGCTCTGTTAGGATTTTCAAAGATCAATGGCTTCCGCACTAGAATCATGGGAGAGTCCTATCACCAGCTGGGGTCCACTGCCCAGAGACTCGGGTCTCCTCTTTGATTGATGAGGATCTACGTTGTTGGAAAGATGATGTAATCGACCAAATGTTCCTGCCTTTTGAAGCTAATATGGTAAAGGAAATCCCTTTGGGTCTGATTAGAACCTCAGATGCTATTTTTTGGCGAAAAACTAGAGATGGAATGTACTTTGTCAAGACAGGATACAAACTTCTCATGGAAAGTGATGAGTTTGATGATGAGGGCCCGTCAAATGCTGGAGCGAGGAAGACTGTGTGGAAACAAATCTGGCATCTTCATGTCCCAAACAGAGTACGGTCATTGCTTTGGCGCACGGGGTCTGACTCGTTGCCAACCAAGGCCAATTTGTTCCGTAGGAAGCTAGTTCCAGACCCCTGCTGTCCGAACTGCAAGGAGGGCCCTGAAGACACCCTCCATGCACTATGGTCATGCCCTTCACTGACTTTGATATGGCAGGTGCAATTTGCTGAACTTATGCGAGCAACCGGTTCGGTTTCCAGCTTTCTGGATGTCATACAGTTAGCCCAAAACGATAAAGGCCATATTGACTTGTTTGCAATGATGATTTCCTTTATCTGGATGAGGAGAAACAAAGCCAGAACAGAGGAACCAGTCTTTGAACTAGAAAAAATTCCAGCTCTAGCCAGAGGCTCCCTTCAGGAATTCCAACAACTCAGACCCACCCATGCGTCGGTTCCTCGAACTGCCAGATCAGTTAGATGGCACCCACCACCCTCGGGTTTGGTAAAAGTCAATTTTGATGGGGCTCTTTTCCTAGACAGGAACATCGCTGGGCTTGGTATTATAGTCCGTAACAATCTCGGACAGGTTATGGCTGCTCTGGCACAGCAGATTCCACTGCCTACCTCGGTAGAGATGGTGGAAGTGCAAGCAGCGCGTCGAGCTCTTCTGTTTGCAAAGGAGCTGGGCTTTAAACGTTCGATCATAGAAGGCGACTCGGAACTCATCATCAATGACATCAAGGGTGGTGAAGCTATGTTTACATTGGAGTATGGACACCTTTTGCAGGATATTCACTCACTGGAAACTTCTTTTCAGTCTGTTTCCTTTCAGCATGTACGACGCCTAGGCAACTACGTGGCACACAGGCTAGCTAGAAGATCAATTTGTAATCCTTTTCTTGTCTGGATGGAGGATGTTCCGCCGGACATTGTTGATGTTTACAACCATGATCTTAACCGAATAACTTAATAAATTTGGCCCATCCCAAAGGGGCTGTTTCTCAAAAAAAAAAAAAAAGTTAGTTAAAGTAACAGTGGATTTTTTTAATCAATTTAACAAAAATTGCATTAAGCCTAAATTGCCTAATGCTAATTGTCTTATTAGAGATGAAAAAATACCTCTAATACACCCCGACCCAATCCACCCCATGAAGATATTCTTGTTTGGAAATGGGAATAGGACACTCGTAATCCTAATCAGTCCTCACCCTGTCCCGCCTCTGGCGACCTAATTCCAAATTCCAAACAAACGAAATATTCTCTCTCAAACAGAACATGCACCCTTACTAATAATTCGACCCATCTCTCTGTCAGTCTAGTTCTCTTTCTTTACAGTTGAAGTCTCTTTCAGCTCTATAGATAAAGCACTAAGAACTGTTCTCAGAATCCAAGCTTCCACTGCATTACTCAATTAGATTCCAGGTAAAATATTTTTCACCCTTCGTATATTATTGGTTCATTCCATTCCCATGTATAAAATTCCATTATATATTCGGATTTGCTGTATAAAGTGAACACACTCAAGTATTCTTCACTTAATTGTCTTTCGTTGACCCTTTATGCTTAAGCACTAACCTTTTTTCCTGATTCCATCTTAAACACTATGTAACAAGGTACTACATTATTTGATTTATGGGATACTCCCTTAGATATGGAATTAGCTTTTTTCTTATCTATTATCACTAGCATAATATTATTTTATCTATGTTCCTTGTCTGTAGCAGTTCAAAACACACATTTCTGTTCATTTATTTGAGAGGTTGCTAAAAATGCATAAATTTTGAGGCCATGTTACTTGCAATTTTTTCTTCAATTTCTACTTTAGATCATTGAATAAATATACTGTTCATTGCTTGCCTCTAGAACTTAAAAGGGTCCCTCTTTTTTTTCTGTTTCTTTTTATTTATTAGGTAGCTCCCCTATCTTGTTTGAAGGGATTTTTTTTTTTTTTTTTTTAAATTAATTTTTGTAATGAATGAATTTATTACTCAACCGAAAGGCAAGCCTTGACAACCTTTACGACATCCGAAAATGACTATAGGAAAATGCTAAATTTGCTTTTACTACAAAAGGTTTACAAAGTGAATGTGATTTGTGCTATTGCAACAACTAATAAATAAATATCTGAATTACCTTTCTATGATTGGTGATTCATTAATTTGTAAGGTTTATTTAGTGCAATTTGTAGTTTCCTAACATCGCCAATAGTTTTTTTATTTTTAGATAATTTGATAATTGTGGGAAGGGGATCTAAATCTGGACGCATTTGTTGGAAACAACAGAAAGTGCTAGTTGAGTTACAAAGGTCTTGACAGCATTACTCATAGTTATACAGTGTATTGTTGGTAAACCTCTTACATCCAAACAAATGCTGGAATGAAGTCGCAGGACCAGACCTAGGAATAACAAAGAAAGACCTCAAGCATAAATGAAACACTCCCAAACAATAGTGGTTCCTAAGTGAGATAAGTGCCTCTGATTATTCTAATCAAGATCCTAGTCCATCCAAATATCAATATTTAATATATAAGAAATGTACAACAATATTTAATATATAATTTTAAAATATAAGATAATAATTATTTTTTGTACAAAATTATTATTAAGTATGTGGATTTGTTATTTTACTTTTCTAGAAATAAGATCCTCTTTGTTATATTTTGGTATTTTTATTTTCTAAATATAAGATGTAAAATGCTAAAAACTTACCTAAATTCTTTCAAAAAATGTTATATATATTTTAAGTATACATATTTATTACTATTAATTTATTAGTATATGAAAAGAACTTGTTATTTATTTATATAATTTAAAAATTACTAGTTAAATTATTTATGATATTATCGGTTCGAACTCAGTCAAACCATAAAACCGATAACTAATCTCTTTTTCAATTTTTTTGCCATACCAATTTTTAAAACTATGGGTTTATTGTAGTTTTGCTCATAATCAAAATGTCACACAAATTTAACAAAATAAAATTTGGACTTGCTCACATTTTTTTTTTTTTTTTTCGCTTATACTCTAGCCCTCCCTAACTTCAAATCTTGGGTCCATCCCTTACCTTACATTATCATAGACTTCATTGCAGATTATTATGAAAACATAGAGACATACCAAGTCCTAAGCAAAGTTGAGCCAAATTATCTTCATAAGCACTTACCAAAATCTGCCCCTTACTCTCTCGAATACATTGAAACCATCCTTCAAGATGTGCAGAAATATATTATACCTAGGATCAGACACTGGCAAAGTCCGAACTACTTTGCCTACTTCCCTTCAAGTGGTAGCATTGCTGGTTTTCTTGGAGGAATGCTTAGCACTAGCTTTAATGTAGTGGGATTCAATTGGATGTCATCACCTGCTGCAACTGATCGCAGTAGAGTGTATTGTCATGGATTGGCTTGGTGAAATGCTTAAACTACCAAAGTCTTTCCTCTTTTCTAGAAATGGTGGAGATGTATTGTAAGGGACTACTTGTGAGGCCATTTTGTGTACACTAACTGCAGCGAGGGATCAAATACTAAACCAAATTGAGAGAGAAGATGGAAAAGTTGGCGGTTTAAGGGTCTCACCAAACGCATAATGCAATACAAAAGGCAGCCAAAATTGCTGTGTAAAGTTGTTATTTACAACTATGTATTTTGTTGGCTCTTATTATCAATTGTTTATACCCTATAACTATTGTGGGATTTGATGTAAGGGTTGTATGATAGAGAGAGAGAGTGTGAAAACTCAAGCATTTGAAGATTGAAGAATTCTCGCGGGTATGTCGCGACCTAGCTACCCGCGAAGTGAAACATGTGCCCTGCACATGCTAGAATGCGAAGAGTAAGGCCAAGTGGAGACAGCTGTGTCTCGCGAGTATCTCACGAGTAAGGCCTTCTCGCGAGACACCTGCGAGGCTATCTATTCTGCCAGCCTATACTGAATGACTCACACTTTCTGTGCTTATCCTATATATACTCTTATTACCCACAAATGTTGAGGAATGTTTCAGAGAGAAAACCCTAGCCAAACACATTGAGAATTAGAGATTGTCATCCCCACCTTTCTTTATACACTTGCTTGTGGTATTTCCTCAACTCTTCCCTCTCCATTTCCATATCATTGAGAGGTTGATAGTCGAAACACTTACCACACCCTTTGAGAGTGTTGAGTGATGTTTTGGTGCTACTGGGAAGCATTGGAAGAAGCCAAGGATGGTAGATACAACATGGAGCTTGTTGCAGGATCCGGAGAGCTAGACAAGACACAGTTCCGAGAAGTCTTGTTGGAGTAGGAGATTGGAGGGCTTAGGTACATCGGGTAGATTAGGCTTAGAGGGTCTCTTGCTAACTCATGTATCCCAACTGATTGTCTAGTGAATCGATTTCCGCTTGGAGGGCAGCAGAAAGGTTTTTCGCCGAGTTCTTCGGTTTTCTCTTCGAAAACACGTCTCGGTGTTTTCTGTGTTTGTATCCTTCTTCCCTACTCTTTTATATTCCATTATACTGCTGTGTTGTTTAGTTTATGGATTACAGTAGCTTATTTGTTCATCTGCTTGCATTTACACTATTTCGCACTTAGCATTAAGTTAGTGTAAAATTTATCGAACCGTAATTTTAATTGGGGCGTCTAAATTGCTCTTGTGTTTTCAACACATTTTTGAGCTTTCAATTAGTATCAAAGCAAGTACACTCCCTGTGTTTTAAATACCTGAGTGTGATCCTTGACCCTATTTGAGATGGACCGATCTCAATCGCTCAATGTTCCACCATTTTTTGATGGAAACAATTATGCCTTTTGGAAAGTCAGAATGAGAGCATTTTTATGCTCTATAGATGATACCATTTGGGATGCGGTTGAGATAGGTTGGACTAAGCCGGGGGATCCTAAGTCCACTTGGGATAAGGCAGCTCTCGCAACAGCCAATGCTAATAGTAAAGCGTTAAATGCTATTTTTTGTGGTGTGTCTTCTGATGAATTTTCCAAGATCTCTCATATGATGGTAGCCAAGGAAGCTTGGGAGATTTTGGAGACAACATATGAGGGTACGAAGAAAGTTAAAGACACAAAGTTTCAGATGCTTACCACCAAATTTGAAGAGCCCAAGATGGGGGATGATGAACCATTTGATTCATTCTATGGGAAGCTCAATGAAATTGTAATTGCTAAACTCAATCTTGGGGAGAAGATTGAAGATAGTAAGGTGGTGAGAAAAATTTTGAGGTTCTTACCGGAGAATTTTAGAGCAAAAGTTACAGCCATAGAAGAGAGTAAAGACTTGAATGAGATCAAAATCCAAGAACTAATTGGGTCTCTCCAAACATATGAGCTGGGATTACCTTCCCATAAGACGAGTAAATTGCTTGCTCTTAAAACTATCACTGAAAGAATGGATGATTCTTCTGAAGAAGATGGAGTGAAGAAGGAAGTAGCATTTCTTGCGAAAAACTTCCGCAAATTTCTGAAGATGAAGAGCAGTGGGAAACCTTTTAACAGAGGGAAGTTTTTATCTTCTAGAGGTAATAGGAAAGAGTTTAAGAGGAAAGAAGGAAAGGATTCTCAATCCTCTTCAGACATTGTGTGTTATGATCGCAATAGCCATGGACATCTAAAGAAGGAGTGTCCAAATTTTTTGAGGGGAAAAGGCAAGGCTTATACCACAACGCTCAGTGATTCTGACTCTTCTGATTCTGACTCGGAAGAGAGCATTGATGGAGAGGGAAACTACTCCGCGTTCATGACCATTGCTCATGTGGATTCTTCGGATGATTTGGGGGCACTTGTAAAGGAGCTTGGTGAGCACTCTGATCTGGAATCAGTTGGAATAGTTAAAGAATCTGAAGATGAGGTAGATGGAGAAGAAATGGGTCTGCAAGAGACTTATAATTCCCTTCTTAAGAAGACCGGTGGATATGCAAAGGTGGTTAACGCAGCCATTAAAAAGATGAAGAGGGTTGAGGAAAATTACAAAAGCCTTATAGTGCGGTATAAAGAGGTGAAGTGTGAGATTGAGACACTAAATGGCGAGTTGTCGGAAGCCTATATGAAGGTAAGGTTTCTTGAGCAAGAGGTAGTGCAAGTTTATGCCAAGGTAGATAGAGTCTCCTCCCAGAAGTTAGATGATGTTATCTCATCTCAAAAACCTTCCTCAGACAAGTCTGGGTTGGGATATACCGGAGGGAGCAGCTCATCAGCCAAAGTCACCAAAGAAGTGAAGTTCGTAAAGACCAAAGATACGGTTGAAGAGCTGACTCTTGAGAAAGTTAAGGCTGAAAAGAAGAAGAATGTGGCTGATCAACGGGAGGTAAATAAGCCCCAAAATCAATCTGTGTTCAAACATGAAACCAGAGGAAGATCTCTCCCAAGATCACAACGGGGTCTTAGAACGAATTATGTGTGTCACTATTGCAGATTGCAAGGACATACCAGACCCAACTGTCAAAAGCTGAGATCAGACAACAATGCAAGTGCACTGTGGTCACGAGGAAGGAGAAATGACATGAGGTCTTGGGGTGGTGAGCAACCAAGAAGTCAAAACCGTGATCTAGGAATGATGGACGTGATGAAAATGATCAGTGCCTTCACCAACTGCTTGGAGAGTTTCACCAGAAGGTTTGAAAGTCCAAACTCACATACCCAATCCATTAAGGATATCACCCTAAACGCACGTGACGTGTGGGTGAAGAGGGGTACTCATGCATAAGCATTATAACATGTTCATGCATAAATTCTTCCAATGCTTCGGGACTTTTGCTATTGCATCTTATCATGCATTGCTTTCATTTTATAGCATGTTTTTCTTATTTGTTTTGGTTTGTGCCAGTTGCCTTTTTGTTGATCTTCTTTTCTTGTTCTATTTTGGGTGTGTTCAAAAATTCAAAAACCCATAAAAATTGAAAATTTTCAAAAGTTTGATTACTTGTTTTGTGTTTGTCACATGTAAGTTTGGCCTAGTACCTTCGTACTAATGGTATAGTACATTTACGATCTTGGTTTGTTATGTATGCACTCATTTCTTTGTGAAAGAAATCTTGAACACTATGTGCGACTATTGTAAATAGATCTTCAAACTTGTCATAAATAATTGGTCAATAGTCTTGTTGGTCTTGATACTTGCATAGACTTGTGTCTATATCTTTTCCCACCTTCTTTTATGTTTTTGCTACTAGAGCTCACCAAATGTAAATCTCCAAATGAAAAGAGATTTTGAGCTGCAAAAGCTTGTCGCACACACTAGTATTCGACTAGGAAAAAGGGAAAGCGACTCTTTTTAATATGTTTTGTATGGTGCTCAAAAAGCCAAAGGCTAATCATCAATGTTGAAATATCATAAATTTCAAGCACCAATCTCAAAATGAGATGTTTTTGTCCAATCAAAATAAAATGGACTAATTGTTATGCCTTATGCAGAAGCCAAATGAAAAGTTTCTAAGTTATCTATTCAATGTGTGGGAGGTCATATATACTCATTTCTATAATGGAGATAATCCACTTGATTTCGTATCAGTTGTGTATGACTCGATTGAATTGATCATTGAAGCTTCGCTCTGGTCTAAAGACTATTCCACATTTGATACTCACACACAACACACAAGACTTTGATTCAATCAATGCCTATCTCATTTGTGTGATTGTATATGTTCAAATGTGATATGTATGCTCAAGTTCTTGTTGATCAAATCCAAAAAGATTTTTGAGTATTTTATTTGTTTTTGAAAGTGATTTTATACTTTCGTGTCTTTTGTTTTTGTTCAAAATGCATTTTTTGTGTTTTTCTTCAAAAACTGGTTCAGGGGTTGTTTCGCGAGAAGCTCGTGACTTAGAGCTTCCTGTTTAAAGGGCTTGAGAGAAATATTTGTTTCATCTTGTCACACAGAAACTCTCGCGACTGTATCGCGACTGTCTCGCGACAAACAGCTTCTCGCGAAATGCTGTTTGGCTAAAAATTGGATTTTTCCAAATTCAGATAGAACTTACCGTGACTGTCTCGCGACTTTCTCACAACCTAGTGCTTCTCGCAAAAGTTTTGTGCTTCAGAGGCCATTCTCGTGACTGTTTCGCGATTGTTTTGCTACTCTCTAACCCACAAAAAACATGTGTTTTCAATTTTATATTGCTGATGTAACAGTTTTTTCAAATCACAAACACTTCCCTCGCTCATACTCCTTTGAACCTTTTTCAACCCAAAATCAATTTCTTTCAAAACCCATCAAATTTCGAGCATCTTTTCCGCATTGTCATCTTCAAGGTATGTTTTCTAATCAATTCTTTTTATGTTTTTGCTTAGTTTATGCAGAATTTTTGTTAGGGTTTTGATATTTGAGGATTTTTGAAAATTTGGGTTGGTTTTCTAAATTTGGTGAAAATTTGTCAAATTTTTTGATTGGGCTGTGTCCCATTTGATGTTTGTGCATCTATGTTGGCCCCGTGTGGCATTTTAACATGTATTAAGGGTAGATTTTCACATGTTCATGCATTGTTCATGCTTAGAGTACATTTGTGTATGCTAAGTGTTTGTCTAAATGTCCGAGTGACATTTTTGTGCCAAATTGGAATCAAGTGATTTCAATCTATGAGTTTTCACTTGTCTGACCATGTTTCACTCAGTTTGGTCATTGATCTTGTGTTTCATACACTTTGCTCATGTTGCACACTCTATGCACACACCGAGGCACCCTTTAGGCACACCCCCATGCATCTCATGCTGCACACACATGCATCAGCACATGCACACAGATACACACATGCACAGTCACTATTTTTCATGCATTATGTTTGTGTTTTATTGACTTGGTGGTTTTTAGCATGTTGCTCAGAGTTAACTTTGCTCTGTTTTAAGTTTTCTTTGTTTTAGGGACTAACTTGAATTTAATCAAGTTTTGTGTTATGTTTTGTGTTTTGTGCACTTGTTTCCCATCTTTCCTATACAATTTTGCAGATGTCTCCCACCAAGCATGTAGCTAAGAAGAAATCGTCCTCAAAGCGAGCACATACTGATTCTGATCACTTCAAGTTTGCTGAAGCTGATATGAAGTTCAATGACTGCTACAAGAGTGCAACCATTGTCATGGAATGGGTAGTTCAATTAGAGGCTCTTGAGCATACCTTCATTCCGGATGCTTTCAAAGAGAGTACTTGGACCAAGTTGTTAAATCCAGTTGGGACTGTGTACTCAGAAATTATTAGAGAATTTTTCTCAAATGCTGAAGTGGAAGATGAAAAGATACTTTGCTAGGTAAGGGACAAGGAATTCGTGATCACAAGGAACAGTATTCAAGACTTGTTGGAGATACATCCTCCTTCTCAGCCTATGTCAGTTCAATATGACAAAAGGTTGGGTTCGACTGAAGAAATGATAACAACTCTTGAAGGATCACCAAAGAAGTCATCAATGGATACAAACAGGTTTTCTCCAGAGATGAGAACATTAAGTTATGTAATGATCCATAACCTTTATTCGGTCACCAACCTCACCACACTATCAACTCCAAGGACGAGGTTTCTATATGACCTTTTCACTCATAAGGAGATTGATATCTGCAGCCACATCTTCCACATTCTGAACAAAAGCATTACGAAGCAAAATTCAAGAACCATAATGCCTTTTCCCTCACTGATCATGGGATTCACTGCAAAGACGAAGCTGAAATTCCCAAGTGGTCTTACGGTGGTTCAGAGGGACTATCCCATTAGTGCTACTACATTGACTAGGAGCATAGCCCACATCAGAGGTTTCAAGACCGGTGTGCATACCATTCCACAACCAAGGGTTTAACAGGATGAAGGGGAAGATACAGAGGAGGAGATTGATAGGTTCACCTCTGCTCCAGAGCACTTTGCACAGCCATCATCTTTGGCTCCACCACAAGGTTTAAGCAAACTTGATCAGTTATTAGCTAAAATGGATCAGATGTCTACAGTGCTTGACTCCCATGTGCAGCACACAGCAGATCAGTTCGTGTACCTCCAAGGTCAGATCACCGCATTATCATCACAAATTCAGGACTTGTCCTCCGCTTATGGATCAAACTTTGAATCCGACTAGTTCTAGCCCTTTGGCCATTCCGGTCAAAAAGAGGGAGAAAATTTTGAGGGGGAGCTGGAGAAGAGCCTGCACAGTGTTAGGGGGAGCATTGCCTTAGACTTAGTCTCATTGGTTATTGGTTGTTAAAGATGATTTTACTATGTTTTTATCTGCTTTATGATTACAGTATTTACTGCTACTGGTTTTGGTTTAAAACTTTTGTTTTATTTCAGTATAATTTCAGTAGTTTATTTTGTGTTATTTTCTATGCTTTGTAGCATATCTTGTTTGTACCCATGTTGCTTTTGTAAGCTTTTAGGGTTTGTTTCCATGCATGTTTGTAGGCTTTTATGGTTTGTGCCATACATATGCAGTACCTTGTTTATGCAGCCTTTATGCTTGTGTACTTGAAGTTTAATGTCATACATTTTACTTAAGTACAACACTCTTGTGCCCATGTAGGATTGTTCCTAGATGCAAATACTTCGTGTATTTCGCATTGGTTGAGTGTTGGATTTGCAAATGATACTCTTCAAATGAGCTTATCATTTTGCATGTCCGGATGTTCATTCCTTATGTAAATGAGCATAGTGACCACTTTTGTATAGTGATTGCTTGTTTGATCTTGCCTTGGTCTATTGTTTTTATTCCATTTTGCTTGATCATGCTAATACTGCTCCATATGCTTTTCAAGTTCTTTTTCTGCATACAATGATATTATTGTGTTATTGTGTTTCACGAGATACTTATTCATATGTTTCAAGAGCTTATCAGAGTCTAGAATTAGGTGTGAATGAGTTTTGCCTTTGTTCCCAAACTTATGTTTAAGTCTAGAGTCTGTTTTAGGGTTTTGTCACGGAATAGCCAAAGGGGAAGATTGTAAAGTTGTTATTTACAATTATGTATTTTGTTGGCTTTTATTCCGTGCCAAATTTGATTGCAATTATTATCAATCGGTTATACCCTATAACTATTGTGGGATCTGATGTAAAGGTTGTGTGATAGAGAGAGAGTGTAAAGACTCAAGCATTTGAAAACTGAAGAATTCTCACAAGTATGTCGCGACCTAGCTTCCCGCAAAGTAAAACATATGCCCTGCACATGCTAGAATGCGAAGAGTCAGGCTAGGTGGAGACATCTATGTCTCGCAAGTATCTCGCAGGTAAGGCCTTCCTGCGAGACACCCGCGAGACTATCTGTTCTGCCAGCCTGTACTGAATGACTCACACTTTTTGTGCCTATCCTATATATACCCTTATTACCCATAAATGTTGAGGAATGCTTCAGAGAGAAAACCCTAGCCAAACACATTGAGAATTAGAGATTGTTATCCCCACCTTTCTCTATACACTTGCTTGTGTTATTTCCTCAACTCTTCCCTCTCCATTTCCATACCATTGAGAAGTTGATAGCCGAAACACTTACCACACCCTTTGAGAGTGTTGAGTGATGTTTTGGTGCTGCTGGGAAGCATTGTAAGAAGTTAAGGATGGCAGATGCAACATGGAGCTTGTTACGAGATCCAGAGAGCTAGACAAGACACGGTTCTGAGAAGACTTGTTGGAGTAGGAGCTTGGAGGGCTTAGGTACATCGGGTAGATTAGGCTTGGAGGGTCTCTTGCTAACCCATGTATCCCAACTGATTGTCTAGTGGATCGATTTCCGCTTGGAAGGCGGCGGAGAGGTTTTTCGCCGAGTTCTTCGATTTCCTCTTTGAAAATACGTCTCGGTGATTTCTGTGTTTGCATCCTTCTTACCTACTCTTTTATATTCCATTATACTGCTGTGTTGTTTAGTTTATGGATTAGAGTAGCTTATTTGTTCATCCGTTCGCATTTACACTATTCCGCACTTAGCATTAAGTTAGTGTAAAATCTATCGATCCGTAATTTTAATTAGGGGGTCTAAATTGCTCTTGTGTTTTCAACACATTTTCAAGCTTTCATGCTGGAATCAACCCAATGAACTTCCAAGCTGTCAAGACAAGAATGTCAACCTCTTTTAGGTTATGCCAAAAGTCTCTACGTGATGCAGTTCAAGCAAATGTTCAAGCTGGACTAGTCCCATTCTTTCTTTGTGCCACAGTTGGGACAACTTCAAAAAATGCCATTGATCCAATAGGGCCATTATGCGAAGTAGCCAAAGATTAAACATATGGGTCCATGTTGATGCTGCATATGCTGGAACTGCTTGCATTTGCTTAGAGTTTCGACTTTTCATCGTTGGCATTGAGGGTGCAAATTCATTCACTTTGAATGCACATAAGTGGTTCTTTACTACTTTGGATTGTTGCTGCCTTTGGGTGAAGGATCCAAGTGCCTTGATAAAATCACTCTCAACAAATCCTGCATATTTGAGAAACCAGGCCACTGATTCAAAGCAAGTGCTAAGAGGTGGACTACAAGACTGGCAAATAACCCTGAGTCACAGATTCAGAGCCATGAAATTGTGGCTTGTTCTCAAAAGCTACGGTGTGGCGAACCTCAAGTGCTATTTAAGAAGCCACATTTAACTGGCCAAGCTTTTTGAAGAACTTGTACGACTTGATAATAGGTTTGAGGTTATGGCCCCTAGAAATTTTGCTTTGGTCTGCTTTAGGGTTTTGCCTAAGCCAAATGTTAAAAAAGTTTATGAGAATGTTGTGGCTAATCATGATGAGAAGGTCTTAGGCTTGGAACGTGTAAATGAGCTAAACCAGAAGCTGTTGGACACAATCAATAGGTCAGGCCATGTCTACATGAGTCCTAATGTGGTCGATGGAGTATACATTATTCGGTGTGCAGTACGTGCGACCCTGACAGAGGAAAGACGTGATCGTGGCTTGGAAGGTTGTTCAAGAACATGCAGATGCTCTGCTTAGCAAATATTGAACATGTCAACTATATTTAGGGGTGGCAAAGTAAGCCCAAACCTATTTGCCCACCCAAACCTGCCCACTCTAATTAAATCCAAACCCACCCAATTATTAATTAGGTTAAATAGACATCAACCCAATTAGACCCAATAATAATTGGGTTTTAACTAAAAACCCATTCAACCCCATTTAACCCAAAAATAATTTACCCAAACTCAAATTATTCAATCCATCCCATCCCACCAAAAAAAAAAAAAAAAAGAAAAAAGAAAAAGAAAAAACCAACCCTCACCTCAGACGTTTCTGGGTTAGGTTTTCATTTTCCCTCATTTCCTCGGCTTCCAATCACGGCTTCAACAGCTTCAAAGCTTCGGACACATCAAAACTCTTCAAAGCTTCAGCAGATTTCTGAGTTGTTCGCTGGAATATTCATGTTATCTCTTTCTGATCACTCCAGCACTCATCAGTAAGCTTCAAATCTCTGATTTGGTTCCTCTCTTTAGTTACTCAAAAATCTTCTTTTGCTTTCCTTCGTTTTCTCCATTACCAAATAGTTTAACATCTTCTAATTTTATCTTTTCGGTAAGCATCGGTAATGCTTTGTTGAGTATGTTTGTAAGGTTTGGTGATCTGGGTAATGCTTGGTATGTGTTTGGGAAGATGGAGGAGAGGGATATGTTTTCTTGGAATGTGTTGGTGGGTGGGTAAGCAAAAGCAGAGTTGGGTTTGAGTCAGATGTGGATGTGGTGAATGCATTGATTACCATGTATGTGAAATGTGGTGATGTTCAAAGTGCACGGTTAGTGTTTGATAGAATGCCAAGGAGAAATAGGATATCATGGAATGCAATGATTTTGCTTTACATTTTGTTCTTAGATATGTTTGATTTGTATTAGTTTTTTCTATTCTGATTGGATTACTCTCGGGCTTCTGTTATGAAACTTAGTTGGGATTTTGGGTCCTGTGCTTTGTCATGTCAATTAGGCCAATACTGTTTAGGGCACCTCCCCTTAAAATTCTATACAAATGAGCAACTTGTGATTGTAAGAAGCAATTAAACTTGGATAATTTGCATATGTTGTTTGGCATTTTCTGTTTTAACCTATAACTATTTATTTGTAAGATTAAGAACTTGTAAGTTGTAACACAGCACAAGCAACATTGTTTAACCTATAATTCTTTATGCCACATTAGTTGAGTGGTCAGGTTTTAGAATGGTTCAAAATGCTGAGTTTTTTGTTTGTTTATTTATTTGTTGGTTTTGTTTTCCTTTACATTTTAGATATGGATTCTATGAATGAAGAAAATGATGAGTATGGTGATACTGTTTCAAGTGTAAAAAAATGTCAAAATTCTTTTATTGCCAGTTCTAGTGGCACTACTTCTTTGTTGCGTCACAAAGCAAAATGCCATGAGGTTGACAATCAAAGTGTGTCTCGTCAGCCTTTAGATCAAGCTACGTATAGGGAAATGGTTGCATTGGCAATCATTAGGCACAACTATCCATTCTCATTTGCAAAACATGAGAACAATAGGTTGCTTCATTGTTATTTGAATCCTGATGTTAAGACTATATGTAGGAACACTGCAAAATTAGATGTGATAAAAATATACATGAGAGAAAAGGAAAATTTGAAGTATGATGTAAAGTCAATTACTGGGAGGTTTTGCTTAACATCAGATTTATGGTCTTCACCTAACACTGATGAGTACATGGTTCTTACAACACATTATGTTGATGAACACTGGGTGTTGCAGAAGAAAGTTTTGAGTTTTTGTCATGTGCCACCTCCACGTGGTGGTGTTATATTGGCAGAGAGGTTGTTAGGTTTGCTGAAAGAATGGGGTATTGAGAAGAGGGAATTTACCATTACTTTAGATAATGTTTCATATAATGATACTTTGGTGAGTCATTTAAAGAGATACCCTTCTTTTTAGACCTTATTTGCCTTATGGTGGTGAGTTCTTTCACGTTCGTTGTGGTGCACACATATTAAACCTTATCATACAAGATGGATTAAAAGTCATAAATGAGGTTGTGTATAATTTACTTGAAAGTGTTAAATATGTGAGAGGTTCGGATCATAGGAAGCTAAGGTTTGCTCAATGTCTTTCAGAGCTTCCTTTTTTGACAAGTAAGAAAGTACGCCAAGATGTCCCAACAAGATGGAACTCAACATACTTGATGATTGAGACTTGTCTTAAGTATCGAGGTGCATTTTCTCACTTGAGTAGGATTGATAAATACTTTCTCAATTGCACTTCAGAGGAGGAATGGGATAGGGTGGAGCAGATAGCAAGGGTTTTGGAACCATTTTATGATATCACCAAGCTTTTCTCTAGGACAAACTACCCCACAACCAACTTGTATTTCCATTGTGTTTGGAAGATTCAGTTGCGTATTATTGAACAATTGGAAGATGATGATGTGATAATTAGAGCAACGGCAAAAGAAATGAAAGAAAAGTTTGATAAATACTGGGAGTATTACAATCTTGTGCTATCATTTGCTATCATTTTGGATCCTAGATACAAGTTGCAATGTGTAGAATTTTGTTATAGCAAGTTGTATAAGCAGGAAGCAATATCTATGGCAGTGAATCTTCGTGATACATTGTATGGCATCTTTGAGGAATATAAGAATTCTACTAGTGATATCTGCAATATGGTTGAAGTAGCATCAAGTAGTGGTGGAGTGCATGGTCATTATGTTAGGCATGATGATTTCTCTGGATTTGAGACATATAAGAGTCAACTTATTGGTTCAGATTCAAGCAAGTCACAATTGGATTTATACTTGGAAGAGGCTCGATTTGACCATTAGTTGCATGAGGATTTGAATGTTATGGGGTATTGGAAGTCTCATAGTAATCGTTTCCCAGAACTTTCCTTGATGGCACGTGATATTTTGAGCATTCCCATTACTACTGTTGCCTCAAAGTCTGCATTCAGTATTGGTGGCTACATTCTTGATAAGTTTCGCAGTTCTCTTTTGCCACAAACTGCAGAAGCTTTGTTATGTGCTCATGATTGGTTATATGGAGTACTAAGTATATCATATTTTTTATCACTTATATGCTTGCAATATTCATTAATCTGTATTTGATGTACTAATAAATGTTTTGCTTTCCTTTTTCAGTTGTACATGATTTTGAGGAAGAAAGCCTTGTGGAGGATTTTGGCAACTTGTGCATATCTCAATCTAGTTCATATGTTGATGAGGATTAGGTGAAAGGAAGCTATTTTAAGGTAAATTTTTCTGTTATTTGTGTAATTTTTCTATAGCTTTTGGTAGTGGGAGCTAATTGTTCTTGTTTTAATTATTATGCATTTTGAGATTTCTTAAATATAAGTCCATTATATGTGATTTTGTGAATTTTGAATGCAAATGGCCATTGCTTCCATTGTTCACCTCTATGTATTTCCGGCAAAACCTTATGAGCTAATGGGGACTGCTTCACTGAAAATATTTCAGTTCTTGGAGACTATTTTGCTGACTGTCCTTTTAAGTTTGATGTGATGTTTAAGTTATTTATTTTTCATAAAGTCAGTGTTTTGCATGGTGGGAGCTTTGTTTATTGAGTATGCTACTTCATTGTTATTTTTCTTAACTTCTTGCTTTTTATTTTTTGGATGAAGTTCTTAACTTCTTGCTGCTCTTGCTGTAACTAGCTATCTGCATATTTTTGAGCATTAACACTAGGATTGCCACATTGCCAAATGCTCCATTATATAAGTTGTTCCAATGAAAGACCTTCACAGTTCCACGTCCTTTGTGGTGTAGGATTTTGTATTGAAATTATATATATATTGTGTGTATGCGACTCTGTAACTCTCATGATATTAAAAATAATCCAAGACTATCGTGCGAAGTTTGGCTAAAACTTCCACTATATCTTTCTGGGGTCAATAGATTCAAGGCCTGCTAGTTCATGTCCAAGGATCTTGAAATTTTTGATGATGATGGCGATTGATTCAAGTTGGAAATATTTATACTAGGATAAATCTGGCTGAAGTTCCCTCTACTTGGCATTGACACACCTCCAAAACTAGGACAGTTCTAGGCATTAGAATAAAACCCTTTGGTAGAAATGGTCTTGGGCATTAGAATAAAACCATGGAATTGTTGAGACAAGGTGCTAGAATGTCATTATCTTGCTTGGATTCCCTTGGGTTTGAGAAAACTCCATCAAAGTTTGAATTGAAGTCATTGTTCCTACAAATAGTTGACATAACTATTAAAAGATTAATCTGAAAGCTTAAAAAATCCTGAGAATGTACCAACTCACCCAAATGGTGTGGTGATCAAGAATAAGCCTACTTGTCAATTTGTCATTAAAGAAATTTGTGAAAAGCTGTCATATTTGATATTCCTATTAAAAAAAATATATATATATATATATATATATATATAAATATATATATATATATATATATATATTGTGATGTTGGTCTTCCTAATCTGCCCTAAATATCATGTCAATTTCTTTGGATTTTTGTAAATTACACAACTGTCACCAATCAAAGAAATTTATCTTATTATTCCCCAAGATGGCCCCCAATTTTCTAAGCTTAAAAAGGAAAAGGAATATACTAATAACTAGTAGAAAATGCTATTGCACTATGTTTTTTTCTAACCATATTTTTTAGTAGTGGGATGAATATTTATCTTTTAATAACATAAAGGTAAAATATCGAATTTTTTGGTCGTGGGGGATGAATATTTTGGTAATTTTCTGGGTTGCGGGGGTATTTTGGTCATTTTTTGGATTCGGGGGTATTTTGGTCATTTTTTGGGTTACAGTGGTATTATGGTCATTTTCTGGATTTGGGGGTATTTTGGTAATTTTTTGTGTTTCGAGGGTATTTTGGTCATTTTTGGGATTTCAAGGATATTTTGGTCATTTTTTGGGTTTCGGGGGCATTTTGGTCATTTTTAGGTTTTGGGGTATTTTGGTCATTTTTGAATATTTTAGAGTACTTTAGTCATTTTCACTTTAGTAGCATTTTGATAATTGGGTAATTAGGTGGGTTGGGGTTTACCTATAATAATTGGGTTAGGTTGGATTTGGGTTAAAAGCAATTAGTTAAATGGGTTTTAAATAGGTAAATGAGTTTTATATGCCCAACTCAATTATGTCCACCCCAAACCCGCCCATTTGCCACCCCTAATATTATATTGGAATTATCTCATATTATATATATATATATATATATTATCATCTCCATAATATATGATACTCATATTTTAAAGGGAATGCTAAATATGTATGTGGTCATGGTTGTCAAAATCTCGATTTGGATCTTACGATCCTACGATTTTACGATCCCACCTGCCCAAAACGATCTAAATCTTTCAAGGATCTTTGCGATCGTTCAGAATCGGTAGGATCGTACGATTTTGATGATCTTAGACGACTTTGGTTTCTTGTAATCTTCTTTAACTTGATAGAAAGTTTAGTTGGATCCAAATGAAAAATAAAATCTTAATAGACCAAGTTTTCCCACTTTAATGTAAAGAGAGAGTTAGTTGGACCAAAATAAAAAATATTTCAATAGAATGTCATTTTTTGAGGTTTTTGGCCTCTTTAATGATGCTTATAAATGGATGTAGTGATGTATGGTAATAATATCAATGAATGTATAATTTATATGATTATTTAACATACCAATGTGTATTTTTTGTTTTTTTTTTCTCAAATAATGTAGGATCTTACGATCCTCGATTCGATTCTACGATTCACGATCCCACCTACCTTCTATGATCCTACGTAGGATCTCGATTTTGACAACCTTGTATGTGGTACATTTTGGCTGCGTTAAGTTTGCTTTTGTATCTACTAATTAAAACTAAAAGTATTAATGGGTGATTTTCACTCAAAAACGCATTTAAAAATACGTGTGTAATATAATTACAACGGATATAACTTTCAATTTAAAGTCAAAATAAAGTCTAGTATGGACATCTCCAGATTTGCATTTGTAATTTTTCAATTTTTTTTTTTTTTTGGTGATTTTTTTTTTCTAGCCTACTTTTGTGCAAAACATAAATTATAATGTTTTAAAGCCTCCTAGCTGCCCTATGAGAACTTTATGGTTTCCTAAGGGTCATCTGGTAGCCCTAGACTTTCTTTTTCTATTTAGATGCATTGCAGCCTCTAAGGTAATTTAGTTTTTTCAATTATAAAACTATGGAAAGTTTTATTTTATACTTTCTGGTGGATTTAAGAATACTCCTTGTGGATTCAGTGGCTACCGCCTTGAAGTACACATGATGTTTTTTTTGTGACTTATAATTCGATGAGACATGTTTGTTCACCATTCTAAGAACATTATACAATATTGGCCATACAATTTGAATGTTGAACGCCGCTCTTCTACGGTGTTTCCTCCAGGGGCGACGTTATGTAAAGTTCAGGGGGTTCATTTGGCATTTTTTTTTTTTTATAATATATAATATTTTTAATTTTAATTTTTGATTTGTCCCTCTTAAAATGAAAATTTGAATATCTTGACCCTAAATTTTTTTTTAAGTACAATTGAAATAAGCTTAAATATGATATTCTTAACAATATTTTGGTTTTTTTTTTTTTTTTTTTTGAAGAGAATATTTTGGTCGTTTTAAACACACAAAAAAAGCCTAACAAAAAAAAAAAAAATCATCTTAAACCTAAAAAAAAAATCCTATTTATATCTTAACAAATTTGAAATAAACTAATAGAAAATTCTTAGTTTACATTGTATATATAAGATTTACATTGTCTCTAAACAAATGTGTATTGTACATTTTTTTGCAAATTTGTATAATATTGCACACATTTATTTAGTCTACAATATAAATCTTACACTAATAGTACAATATTAACATATCATTGTCCTAAACTAATAGATAAAAAGTATTTTAAATAGTAATAACTAAAGTTCACTTAATGAAAATAATTAATATGTTCATTGTATTCAGAAATAATGTGCTAAATGAACTTATAGTTTATTTTTTATTCTTTTACTCGTGCATGCTATGGGCAAATTTGTAATAAGTAATCTTTGTATAGTGCAAAATTCATCTCTTAGCCAAAATACATCTTCTTGTTGACCCCCTCTAGAAAAAAATCCTAGAGCCGCCACTGATTTCCTCTTCTTCATCTCTCTCCCCTCCCTCCCCTACATAGGGAGTTTTTATTTTAATTATGTCATGATATATATCAAATCTTTCTCACATGAGAGTGGATTTGATATATCACCATGACACCTCATGTGAAGGGCAGACCACACATCTTTTCACACTTCACAACAACTCAAACCCTCTTCCCATATTAGGCTATCAGCATCTCCCTTTTCATCTCTACCAATCCCATGTGAGAGAGATTTGATGTATCACGGTGACACAAATACTTTCTCCCACATGCATATAAGGAGCAAACCATACATTTTTTCACAGTTCACAAATCACAACTACTCAAACCCTTAACCCATATCAACCTTTCCCTTTATCTCAACCACTCCCATGTGAGAGAGATTTATTATATCAACGTGATGCCAAGTAACTTCTCCCACATAGGGGGGAAAACCACGCATTTGTTCACACTTCACAACAACTCAAACCTTCATCTATATTAGTCTCGGTCTTTCATCTCTCCCACTCATCAACCCCTATAAACAACACCTAACCTCTCACCCACCAACTTCAACCCAAAAATCTCCTTTGTCAAGAGACCAAGGTGGTACCTCGACCATATCCACAAAACATATATAAATGGGTTCACAACTTCACTCTAGTCGGCAAATTGGTTGATGACAAACTGACAAACCGTAATAAAGCCACAGTAATAATCTAGAAAGTATGGAACCTTTCCTGAAGTTTCTCATCCATTTCCATGGGCTATGAAGAATCTTTTCCATTTCTAATCTAGAACATTGACGAATTCCACCTTGACTCTGGAAACTAGGCAAAAACTAGGCGATCAATGATTTGGACTTCTATATATTTTTGAAATGCATTTTGTGATGGGAATGTATTTTCTATTTCTCATTTTTATGAAGCAAAAGTGAGAATCCTTAAAATATGAGGATTCTTTTTGCATTTTGAATTCACATTTTTTTTCAAAAAAAATTGTAGGACCCAAAACAAAACAAAAACACCCAGTAGAATTTGGCTTCTTGTTTTTTACTTGAAATTTTTCTAAATTTCGCTCAATCAGATACTTAGGACCACCGACCACTGTAAATGATTATCTCTAAGATTTAGCACCTCAATCAAATCAGCATCTCGATGCAAGGATTATGAAGTGTTTAACTTTGTAGACGAGATTATAGTGATTGTTCTAGCTTGTTCATGATCATAATAGCCCAGTAGGGGAAAATTGTGTAATGTGTCACAATTACTACAAAAGGCAACTGCTATACAAAAAATTATTAAGTTTGAAACAATTTATTTATTTTTTATTTTTGAAACTATTAGTTGGCAAATAAGATATATAGCTCTTGAGATGAAGATAAAGAAATGGCTTCTGACTAGCTCCAAATAGGTGCTGTTGTTACGGTTTTATTTTGTTGACCCTGTGGTTCAATTATTGTTTTTATTAAACATTCTAAATAGATCTGGAAAGTAGGTCAGATTAATCAGGTTGGATTCTACCCAATCGGTTTGGATCATTGCCTATTTTTAGACTAATAACGATTATTTCCCTATCATTATTACCTGGCCTTTGAACATTGCCGGCTCTTGGGCAAGGCCACTTAGGCCATTGCCTAAGATGCTAGCTAAAAAAAAAGAAAAAGGAAAAAAGAAAAAGAAGCCTTACATTCTCTCGCAGTTCAAGCAGATGTAGGCCAATCTCCAATAAGGTAAATTGCCAACATTAGTTATCTATCTCTCGCATGATTACATACCAAACATTCTCTCCCTCTCTCTTTCAATACCAAAATCAATTTGAAAATTAAATTTCAACAAATTGATTCCCCATGTATTACACCTTACCAAAATTAAATTACAACTAATTTTTTTTTTTAAATGTACTTCTTTCGGTACAAGTAAAAGGGGAAAAAAGTGTAAGATAAAAGCTCAATAAAAATAAGTCATTAAGTTATAGTCAAATAATTAATTCTAATAGTCTACTAGTCTAATAATTCCACAAAAGAAGAAGAGAAAACATGTTATACATGAAGCATTAAATAAAGTTAAATCATCTATAAACTAATTGTGTTTTTAGATTCAAATTTTGATGAAAGTTGGTAAAGTTATAGTTGTACTTTAAAAAATTGATCCTTTTAAAAAATTGTAAATACACAAATAACCTAAAAAGTTTTTTAAATATATATATATATATATATTGACTTGTACAATATATATACTTTAAGAGAATAAAATATAACATGTCAATTGAAGAAACAAAGTAATAGGAAGAAAATTTATAATGAGCTTTCAAATCAAATTACTCAATGCAAGTAGTAGATCAAACACTAAAAAAAATTATATAAATAAGGCTTGATGAATGGGTCAGGTTGGGTATTGGAACAAGTTCGACTATGCTAGATAGGGTCATAATCGGGTGCTGGTTAGAGCATCCATAATAATGGTGCTAAAAAGCTTAAAAGCTATTTTTAGCACCACTATATACAAAAAGGGTGCTGCAATAGTAGTGGTATAAGTAAATTTTTTACCTACATTACTACAGTTTACAGCTATGTATGGTTGTGCACTATAATTGAAAGCTAAAAAATATATATATATATATATATATATTTTATTCTACCTCCATTTATTATATTATTTGTTTGTTTCTTTATTCTTTTTTTCTAGTTCTTTTATCTCACCTCTGTCTCACCTCTATCTCAACTCTCAACTCTTAACTCTCACCTCTCACCTCTTTGTCTCACCGCCGTTGGTCCACCCAAAGCTCAATGTCACCAGCCTAAGCCCTTGACCCACTCCGTCGACCCACGCCGCAGACCCATCTCATCGATGCTACTGACACATGCTGCCGACACACATCGCCGACCCACACCACCTAAGTCCCAAGCCGACCCAAGCCCCAAGCCCTAAGTCCAAAGCAAACCCACGCCATCAACCCCTCACCGCAAACCCATTTCGTTCACACCACCAACCCATTTCGAACTGCTTTGTTGCTTTTTTTTTTTCCCCTGCTGTGGACTGTTGGTGGTGGTGGTTGTGGTTGGTTGATGAAGTTTGTGGTGGATGTTTTTATTATTATTCTAATGAGTTGTTTGTATTATTTTAATCAGATAGCTAAATATATAGATCCATTAATGTTGGGTGTGAAGAGATAAAATAGATAAAATGACTTTTGTAAATGTTAAATAACTAAATTTTTAGCTCCACTATTGTGGATGCTCTTAGAAACTTATCAAGGCAAAAAAAATAGGTTGTTGTCCCTAATTTCCTACTAACAGTACCTAATTATTATTATTATTATTATTATTTGGTTCAAGTTCGGACGAGTTAACCAGTCTGTGTTCAATTTTGCCAAGTCTAATTCTACGTTGTTTTATAAGCTTTTTTTTTCTTTTTCTTTTTTTCTTTTTTTTTTTCTTTTTCAGCAAAGGAAAAAAATAAAAAAAAAAGGCTAATTAAAGAAAATAGCATACCAATTATATGTTCAGGAACATAAAGAAAATAGCATACCAATTACGCAGAGAAAGAGGATGCTACAAATAAAGGTATCTGTAGGGTCAGGTTTTGCGGCCCAAGCCCAAGAAGGGGTGGATTTGGAGCCCACTGAACCCAAAACAATAAATTTGTAGAGAGTGGGTGAAAGAGCTAGGCGAATAATGAAAATAACAGTATTTAACAGCCATGCTAGTGGGGGAATTTGAATTAATGTGTGCTCGGACAGATATAAGTATCTCGTCCGAAGAGGTGATTTTCATTGATGAACTTGGGTTACAATTCTCAGAGCTCTCGTAAAAAAAATACCCCCCTCCACTCTTCCCCTTTTATCAGGGGGCTTGCCTACTTATATAGTACCCCCTCACTTTATCTCGATCGTCCACTTGTTCATCACTCGGACATCCACTTGAGTGCCTGTCCCATCAAAGGTGTTCTCTAGCCTTGTGTGAGTGGTGGTAGCTGGGCTGATACTGTTCAGGGGTCTCTTCCACATTAATGCGGCCAGAGAAGTAGGTGCAGTGCATTTAATGCGGGGGTTGAGACCTGTCTCTTAGATATTTCTCCGATCCAGTTATACTCATTCGTGTCCGAGGTTCATTCCGTCACTACACCTGTCAAGAGAATCACTTGGGCTGCAAAGGGTTGAATGTCAGACTAAGGCTCTTCGGATCCGAGGGTATTGATCTCCTCGGCGCATTGAACATATCCTCGGATCACGACCATACCCTTCTCCAGACATGCTCCTTTCTCAGGGCCCCTAACTAAGCTTTTTCATCTCTTCGGACAACGGTGGTCCTTAGATAGGGCCTTGGGCCCAATGCGCTTGGTTGGGCTTTTCTCCCCCACAGTATCAATCATGGTGTTGGTGGTATTGTTAATAGCGAAGTTTACACTAGCTTAGCCTCACTAAACTAACCGTTTCAACAAAAAGTTAATTAAGCCTAATTAAAATGATGATGTATGGGCTCAACAAGCTAACATTCAAAAATAACAAATGACCGCCACACACTCTTGTTGGTGCGATAGTCATCTACAAGTATAAATATTTGTGGGGTGTGAGAGAGGGTAAGCGTTGGAGTTCAAATCTCTAGAAATGAGTTTTACACACATATACACTTAAATTAAATTAGAGTAGAATTTCTATTTTGTATAAAATAAATAACAAATGAATGAACAGCTCCTTGATACACTTAGGAATTGTTCATCAACAAACATTTTTATATTAATTACTCTCTCTTTGTTGCATTGAGTTTAATGCTAATACTCTCATTTGGGATGGTAAAGTACCTCTAACCCGCCCAAAACCCAATTTACCCCCAAGCACAAATATGCTTGTCCCAAAGTTGGGATAGGGTGGAGATGAGACACCCCTGATCCAGCCTTGGCCAGAAGCCTAACTATGGATCCCACACATGAGATATTCCAAATTTAGAACAAACGAAATATTAACTCTCTCAAACAGAACGTGCAGAGCTATCTAATAATTTGACTCTTTCTATCCCTTGGGCTTGTTGGATTAGGATCCGGTGGTATTGCACTGGGTGCAATACCAATAACGGTTGAGATTGAAAGTTGCATTTGCAACTTTCAATCTCAACCATTAAATAAAAAAAAAAAATATATATATATATATATATATATATATTAAAAAGAAGAAGTTAAAGTTAAAAAGTTAAAAATGTAAAAAATAAAAAATAAAAAAAAAAATAAAAATTGTGAAGTAGTGTAATTGCATTGTTGTGGCTCTCTTTCAGCTCTGTAGAGTGTAGATAAAGCACCGAGAACTGCGTTCAGAATCCAAGCTTCCATTCTTTTACTCAATTAGATTCCAAGTAAAATATTTTTCTCCCTTCGTATGTTATTGGTTCATTCAATTCCCATTTATAAAATTCCACTATATATTAGGATTTGCTCTATAAATTAAAGACACTCAAGGATTCTTCAAATAAATATGTGTTTCGTTGACCCTTTATGCTTAGGCACGTACTAACCTTTTTTCTGATTCCATCTTAAACACTATATGGGATATACTTTTTTAGATATGGAATTAACTTTTTTCTTAGCTCTTATTATTAGCATATTATTTTATATATATTCCTTTTCTGTAGCAGTTCAAAACACACATAAATATTGAGGCCATGTTACTTGCAATTTTTTCTTCAATTTCTACTATTAGATCGTTGAATAAATATACCGTTCATTTCCTTGCCTCTAGAGCTTAAAAGGGTCCTTTTTTTTTTTTCTTTTTTCTTTTTTTTTTTCTGTTTATTTTTATTTATATGTAACTCCCCTATCTTGTTTGAAGGGCAATGTTTTTTATTTTTTATTTTTGTAATGAATGAATTTACTACTCAAAACCAAAATGCAAGCCTTGACAACCTTTACAACTCCGAAAACAGTTATGGAAAATGCTAAATTTACCTTACTACAAAGGTTTACAAAATGAATGTGATTTGTGCCATTGCAACAACTAATAAATAAACATCTGAACTAACTTTGTATGATTGGTGATTCATTAGTTTGTAAGGCATATTTAGTGAAATTTGTAGTTTCCTAGCATCACCCATAGGGTTTTTTTTATAGATAATTCAATAGTTGTGAGAGGGGGATCTAAATTCTAGATGTATTTGTTGGAAACAACAGAAAGTGCTAGTTGAACTATAAGACTCATGGCAACATCACTCATAGTTGCTGGACTATACCTAGCAAGAACAAAGAAAGGCCTCAAGCATAAATGGAACACTCCCAAACTAAAAGTTCAATTAGTGTGAAAACACTAATGAATGGTTAGACCCCCAATTTTAAATACAACCAATGCAAGCTTATACTCAAACAATAAATGTGCGGAATAAAGAGTACAAGCAAAAACCCAAACAACTAAACAACTTTACACCATAATTAATCACAACACAGCAGCAATTAAACGGCAAGAATAAGGGTTTGAGAGATGCAAACATAAGAATAACACCGGCACGTGTTATCGAAAAGGAAACCAAAAAACTCGATAAAAAACCTCTCCGCTACCCTCCAAACGGTAAAATAATTCACTAGAAAATTAGTTGGGAAACATGAATAGCAAAAGACCCTTCAAGCCTAATCTACCTGATGCACCCAAACCCTCCAAGCTTTTTACTCTAATAGGGTTACACCTAACCTTATCTTCTCTAGCTTTCCGGATCCCGCAATAAGCTTCATATTGCATCCGCCATCCTTGGCATCTTCCAATACTTTCCGAGCTCCAAAAACACTCTCAACACTTTAAATGGGTGTGAGTAGTGTTTGGGTACAAATCTCCTCTCAATGGGTATAACAATGGGAGAGGGAAGGAGAAGAAATTACAAAGATTTCTCTCTAAGAATGAGTAGTTTTCTCTCTCTAATAAGGTGGGTGTGTTGTAGAAACATTTCTTAGGGTTTTTCTCTCAATAGACTCCTTATATTTTTTGTGGGTAATGAGCGTATATATAGTATAAGTGAGGAGAATACGAAAGGTCACGTGTTCAAGCAAAATAGGGGAAACTCGTGGCTCACTCGCAACTAGTTCAAGTGGCGACCCGAGTCGCGAGTTAGCCAATTGATAGATTGTACTCTTTAGACAGCTGGCTTGACTTTCACCTTCTTGCATGTGCTTCTCATGTGACTTTTAAATGTCTTGATCAAATCTCCACCACTTAATACTAAAACCATTACAAACAAATCCCACAAAAATACAAGGAAATAAGGAGGCTCTACCATTGAGAGATTCAGGACACCTGTTGACTCAAAGACCTACACAGACACTTTTAAAGAGGTTTCTCCCATTGTGGAACGAATTGTCAAGTTTGATACTCTAGGGACAACGTTTATCCCCAAGATTTTTGAAGAAAGAGATTGGCCTGACCTTTTTAGGCATTTTGAGGATCCAATTGAAGAATTGGTTAAAGAATTCTACTCTAATGCCAGATTCATAGGGGTAGAGTTGAAATGCTAGGTTCGAGGAACAGAATTTTCCATCAATGCAAACTACATTGCTAAGGTACTTCACATCACCAAACCAGAAAATGTGGATCGAACTACATATGATGACAGAGTACTTCAGGCACAAGACATCCTTCAAGTTCTTGGGAATGAACATGAAGTGGGAAGCACAGGATCATCTATAGGCACTGCATTGTTTTCGCCTGAACTGACAACTCTAAAGCTGATCATGTTCTCCAACCTCTACCCACTGTCAAACACTACCTTCATCAGTCTTGGAAAGGCTAAATTCTTGTGTGACCTCATTTTCGATGTCCCGATTAACATCTGTGCTCACATATTTCAGGTCATTGAAAAAACAGTGGCTCGATCAGCAACACGAACAATTCTTCCATTCTGTAGTTTAATAATGAAGATTATCCTTCGTGAAGCTGTTAGTCCTATATTAGATGAGAAAATTTTGCCTCGTCCTCGACCAATTTCCATGTACACTCTCCAAGCAAGCAAAAGTCACTTCTCCAAGAAACCTAAGAGTGAACCATCCATACATGCATCTCCATCTGCTCATGCTACAGTTACTCCTGTACGATCAACTGGGAATCCATCTATTCCCCCTGGATTTCAAACAGCCAAGCAGAGCCACTTAATTGCGAATGTGTTTCATCGGATATCTGATTTAGAACGGCTTCTTCACTCATTTCACAATCAAACTCAGATGTGACTCACAACTATCGAGACTCAACTGGATGCTATACAGCAAAAGCTTGAAGATAGCCTTTAGCTATTCCTGACAAAAAGGGGGAGAGCAACACATAGAAAGGGGGAGATAGGCAGCATACTAAAATGGGGAGTTATTATAGTTGTTATATACTCTTGTTTTGTCTAATGTGTTTATTATTATCTGTCTGCTTGTTTTTATGCTAGTTTTTATCCTGTGTTAATATGGTGTTAATACTTTTGGACAACTTGTGGTTCACTTGTACAGTTTTTTATTTCAGAAGTTTTTCAGTATATAATATGATGTTATTCAGCATATTTTACTTTATGAATTTATGGTTTATACCTGTTACCGTTGTAGGTTTTTAAGGTTCTTAGTTTATGTTTTATACCCATGTTGCTTTTGTAAGCTTTTAGGGTTTGTTTCTATGCATTTTTAGGCTTTTATGGTTTGTACCATGCTTATGCAACCTGTATGCTTTGTTGCATTGTACTTCAAGCTAAATGTTATGCATTTTACTTAAATACTCTCACTCTTGTGACCTTGTAGGATTTTATTCTTAGATGCATATATTTCGTGTATTGTGCATTGGTTGAGTGTTGGTCATTCAAGTGATTTGCTTTGTGCTTATCAGCTTTAATGTCCTGATGTTCATTCCAAGTGAGAATGAACACTGTGATCACTTTCTTACAGTGATTGCTTGTTTGATCAAGCCATGGTTTATTATTTTATTCCATTTTGCTTGATCGCATTGTGCTTGTTCCATATGCATTACAAGTTTTCTGCATACAATGATATTATTGTGTTATTGTGTTTCAGGAGATGTTCTGGTTTTATGGTTCAAGAACTTCACAGATTCTAAAGTTAGGTGTGAGTGAGTTTTCCAACTATTCTCAACTCACGCGTTAAGTCTAGAGTTTGTTTTAGGGTTTCGTCATTGAATAGCCAAAGGGGGAGATTATAAGGTTGAATTTAATCAACCATCTTGTTGGCTTTATTCCGTACCAAATTTGCTTGTATTTTAGCATTTAGTAACCCTGTATTTAAGTGGGAATCTTGTAAGAGTAGTGAGTGAGAGAGTATGAAGAAATGCTCAAGATTATGCAAAGAAATAGGGACTCGTAACTGGATCTCGCGGGTGACTCGCAGCTTGTAAGTCGCCAAAAGTTGCACACGCGCCAAGCATGCCAGAAGCTGAAGAGTCGTGCCAGTTGTTGTACTACAGGACAAAAGTCCTAGGCTGACCAAGCCGTTAGCTCGCGACTTGAACTCACGACTTGAACTCACGACTCAACCCAGTCGCGAGGTCAAGTCGCCAGAATGCCCTGTTTGGGAAAAACTAACGTTTCACATTCCATTCTCACCCTAGTATAAATATCCATCATTCCCACGAAATGTAAAGAGTTTCTAAAGAGAATTTTAAGAGAGGAACCCTAAAGAAAACAAGATTGCCTCGTCCACAATCTTCACCTAAGAGACGATCTTTAAATTCCTCTTCTCTCTTCCTCTCCATTGATACATCCTTGAGAGGTTCTTGACCAAATCTGTTTCTCACCATACCCACGTCTATGAGAAGATTCTTTTGGTGTTAAGGGAAGCAATTTGGAAGGGACCAATGACTATTGGTTGATGCTATGGTTTATAGTAGAATCCGGTAAACTAGAAAAGAAAAAAGTTCGGCACAACCTCGTTGGAGCAAGAAGCTTGGAGGGGTTAGGTACCTGGGTAGATTAGGCTTGGAGGGTTTATTGTTGTTCATGTATCCCAACTATATTTTCTAGTGGATTATTGACCGCTTGGGGGGGGGGGGGAGGCGGAGAGGTTGTCTTTGTGTTTGCATCTCTATTCCCTTTATCTTTACCATTTAATTACTACTGTGATTGTGATTATTTATGGTTTAGATTGTTTATCAATTCTGTTATAAGCTAGTTATCATCTTCTGCACATATATTGTTTGATATAAAGCTTGAATTGGTAATTTGTTGTTTAGGAGTCTAAACATTCATAGTGTTTTCAACGCTATTTGAACATTCACTAACCAACCAGCCCTAACAGCATGGATTTAAATGAATGTCCACAGAGTTTACAGATCCTCAATGCATTAAATCCTCCCACTTTATCAACTGCCAATTCACTAAACAATATCTAAGCACAAGCCTCCATATCCTTCTAGTGGAGGAACATTTGACATTAAATGATGTCTACTTTCTGGCGCATTCCTAGAAAATAAGCACAACATATCACCCACATAACCTAGTTTGATTAGCTTGTCACAAGTACTCAATCATGTTTAGCATTGCACATAAAACCATGCTTAGGAGTTGAAACAAGAAACTGCACAAGTCTCAACCTATCCACCTCATCATGCTTGAATCTAATCGATTCCCAACCCAAGTTGGCTTACAAATTGACTAGTTCAAATTAGCCTTGAGAATGAGAGGCGGTATAAATTATATTTTGTGAATGACAATGACCAACTTTGTAGCATATTTGTAATTTTCAAGTAATAGAAGCTTTAATAGTTTTGTAGAGAGGGAAAATTCCTAACTGGTTTATTTCAAACTCGAAATTTAGTTGTCTACAAATTCTATTGAAATGTTAGTTACCTTTGGCTCTCTCTCTCTCTCTCTCTCTCTCTCTCTCTCTCTCTCTCTCTCTCTCTCTCTCTCTCTCTCTCTCTCTCTCTCTCTCTCTCTCTCTCTCTCTCTCTCTCTCTCTCTCTCTCTCATACAATTTCATATTTGTCTATAAAATTTAGAATTGGAAACTATCCTCAAATTTGCTTAAAGTTGATAATTCTATAACTAAAGGTCCTAATAAATTGCACAGGCTAGATAGGAGGTGGTGCATATTTTATAGATTTGATCCCATTATCAAAAACTAATAATAATAATAATAATAATATAAAACTTATAAAAAAAAAAAAATAATAAAAAAAAAAAAAAAAAAAAACATTGTATCCCATAACTACTCTATAAAAAGGGAACTTGTTGATCAAGGGTAAGGGTTATTGCATAAAGTCATTTTCATTAGAGCCTCACATCTGTTTCAATGTAAAAAAAAAAAAAAAAAAATAATAATAATAATAAGGGTCAAGTGAAGACAAAGGACTGTAATAATGGAAAAAGTACTTTATATTTAATGATACCACGTCATCCGTGTCAAAATCGAATAAATAAGAGATGTGTACAAAAATAACTACCCACTAACACATGCCTTTCATTTGTTAGTGAAGTAGTTATTTATTTTTTATTTTTACAAGTCTCACACTTATTAGATTTTGATACTGTTAACATGGTATCATTTGATACTAGTAGGTTTTTTTTTTTTTTTTTTTTTTTTTTTTTTTTTTTTTTTTTTACAAATCTCACACTTATTGGATTTTGATACTACTAACATAATATCATTTGATACCAAATACCTTCTCATAGTCATGGATGGGCAACTCATGCTTGACTTGTAAGCCATTTTGTAGAAAAATATTTGATGAAGTGAATAGAATAAAGTCTTATCTTCCACATTCCAGCATGGAAATGGCTTCTCAAATGAAAAGACTATAATGTTTTTATATTGTTTTGAAGAATTTCTTTTAATCATGGTTCCTGTCATATGGCTTTTTTATTATTCAATTGAGAGGAAAATATGTATTTGTCCATAATTTACAAACTATACAACAAAATACCTTTATTTTGAAAATTTTTAGCAAAATGCCACTGTTTTTGAAACTCGATTTTAACAAAATCGAGTTACAGGTGAAACTCGATATTAGTAATGTCGAGTTCTATGCATATTTTGCCACATAAATTTTTTTTTAGGATAAAACTCGATTTTGAGAATATCGAGTTTTACAAAAAAAAAAAACTCAATTTTATTAAAATAGAGTTTAAAAAATAGAGATATTTTGCCAGATAGTTTTAAAATAAGAGCATTTTACTACATAATTTGTAAATTAAGGACAAATGTCCATTTTCCCCATTCAATTGAAGCACATTCGTATGTGGAAATTTAAGACACGTACGGAAGTTGGAACTATTGGCTTTCTAGTCCTCCGGGAACCGCCAAAATGATTTGAAGAATGTTTCCCAAATGCTCAATACAACTAGACATGGCAAAACGGGTCAGAATTTTCTGACCCGACCCGACCCGACCCGAAAAATACCCGACCCGAACCTGATTTTTTTGACCCGAAGCAAAAACGGGTTGACCCGTGACCCGACCCGTGTTTTTTGCGGGTCAACCCGACCCGACCCGTGACCCGACCCGAACCCGAATCATTTTTTTAAAACTTTTTTTTTTGGTAAAAAAAAAAATAGTAAAACTAAGACAATATTGATTTAATTGTTTATTGTGAACTTTAAGAAAACAATTGATACATTTACATAATTATATGCAAATTAATTGAAAGATTAATGGTTGAACATTCTGTATGAGTGAATATTTTTAGATATCAAATAGTAAAGTACATGCCAAGATAATCTGGTTACAGAGATTTAAAATTGTAGACATGTAAGAAATATTCACAAGTGTGAAAATAGTGAAGCTAAAGTATCAAATTAGCATAAATTATGAATACTTAGACCTATTTTTTAATAATTTATGTCCAAAATAAACAGCTTTTCAAAATAAATTATGATATATTCTAGAGTGTGTGTTGCTTAACAATAATATGATATTCATAAAAGAGACCATGTATGAATAAGTAAGCAATCAAATTTTAAAGTACATCTCAAATTGAAATAGAGTGTCAACCACAACTGATAATAGATTATAAAATTAATTTTCAAGATTGTAAATTTATTATATATTTTTATTCTTTATCAAATGAGTTATCCAATAAGTCATTTGTAATTTTGTTTTATATTTGGAATGTTGATATTGTGCAGAAATAAAACTTGTGTATTTGTTTTACTTATCTTTGTGTTATTTTGTTTTAGATAGTAATGTTAGGATTTGTATAATTTTAAAATTGTTGAATAAGTATTAATAAGTTTAATTGAGTTCATTCTTGATATAAGTGGTGAATTCAAAATAATGCATTTTACATTAAGTAATTTGTTGCATAACTTTCCAAATGACAGATACATATTGTATTCTATATAAAAATTAAATAATAAAAAAATTCATGTGAAAAATACGGGTCGACCCGACCCAACCCGACCCGACCCGCAACCCGATTGACCCGAACCCGATTTTGACCCGCTTAAAGTGACCCGTTTTTGACCCGTGACCCGTTTGACCCGTAACCCGATTGACCCGACCCGAACCCGACCCGACCCGCCCGTTTTGCCATGTCTAAATACAACTTGTTCAGTATATCATAATATCATTAACTTCTTAACGAGAAAAGCGACAATGTACGTGGAAGTAATGTTTCATAAGAAAATATAGTGATATCCAAGCAACGTTGTTGACCATTTCTTTTTTACAATCTATAACAATATATGAGCAATGTTGCATACACAAAAAAATTCGAAATAGCTAAGTTGGCAAGTTTTTACGGATTCTCATTTGAGTACATTATTGACGCCATTTGTTTTTACCTATCACTAACAATCTGTCATATCAACAGTTTTGAAAATTTTTTTGTCTATATAGACTTTCTCCAAGTGTTTATGTCTTTCAAGAATCTAAGATTAAAAACTAAAATCAAATAAATTTGTTACCTTGAAATTGGTTTCCCGAGTTGTGAGCAAGGAAGTCGATACCGTACCGGTACCGGCCGTACCGGTCGGTACGTACCGTACCGGTTGTATACCGGTATCGAAACATTAACGTTTCGTACCGGTTTAAATACCGGCCGTACCAGTCATGTACCGGTCATACCGGCCAATTTCGGGCAATACCGGCCGGTACCGGGCGTACCGGCCGGTATAGAAATTTTTTTTTTTTTTTTTTTTTTTTTTTTTTTTTAAGTTTTGTAATTTTTGAATTTTTGTTAGGGAAGAATGATAACTTATTTGTAGTAACTTATTAATATTATTTGTTTTCTTAGTATGCAATGGTAACTTTTAAGCTTTCCATTTTTTATATTGTGTGTGTTTTTTTTTTTCCTTTTAATTGATACTAAAGTCTAAAATTATGAATAATTAGTTTTGAATTGAGGAAATGTTTTATGTAAACTTTTATATTTATTATAATATATATACACACACATACATATATATATATATATATATATTTAAAAATATAAAAAATAGCGGTAAACCCGAAACGGTACACCGGTATTGACCGGTATCCGAAATATACTGTACCGCTGGGCAAACCGGTACAACCTCCGGTACGGTATTGACTCCCTTGGTTGTGAGGCCTTGAAAGTGAAACTAGTTTGTCTGAAGAGAGATGCTACGTTCACAATATTTTTATAACATTTTTACAACAAATCATAAGTGGTTAGTTGTTATTGGTTCAAATTTGAACCTAACACTAAGATTACTTTTTTACCCCCACAATAACAACCAATAACAACCTATCATTTAAGATTTATTGTAAAAATATTGTGAAAGTGTTGTGAACATATAATTTCTCTGATACGAATCAGTGAATTCCTATAAAACGGAACATAGATTTCTATTGTCAGTATTTAATTTATTTTCTCACCTGCCATTCACCTGTTGACTAAGACAATATTGTTTCTGTTCATTATTGGCACACATTTATTTATTTATTTATTTTTATACTGATGTCAACATTTATAAAGATAAAAGTCCAGGAATACAAAAGGAAGATCATTGGAAAATTGCTGGGATGGTTAGGCATCTTAATGGCAAGAGAAGCCAAGCTATAGAAATTTATCTAATACGTTGTGATTATCCATTGAAAGTGGAATTACTTTGTTTCCTACCAATCTTTTCAACAGCACAATTTTCTACTTTAGTATATAAATGGAAGAGATTCATTTACAAGAGGCAAGAAAATACATTCCAAAAAAAGTTGACACATCCAATAAATTCCCATACAGTGGCTTAGAGTAATTTACAAAAACTTTATTTCATTTTCTAATTACCCTGTATCCTTGTTGTTGCCAAAGGGTCCACCCCTGCAATAATTGTATGTGGGGCTAGAACTGGTGCTTTTCTACAAACTGGACATGTTGGGTGTAACCTTATCCAGGGGTCGATGCAATTCTGATGAAAGAGATGAGAACAGTGAGGTAACAATCGAAGCATATCAGTTTCTTTATAATCCACCAAGCATATGGAACAAGAAGGAGCTGGTGAGGTACCCTTTATTTGTGAGTACACGAGCTTTGGATAGCTGTTGAGATTGGCTTCATCGAGACCTTGTTCAAGAATTGTTATGGAATTCAGATCACTGGTTCTTAGAGAAGTGTTTGGGATTGGATGAGGTGACTGGCTGTGTGGGAAACGAATCCGGATGCAAGCGAAAGTGATGAGTAGAATCAGAAGGAAAATACCAATAGTGAATGTGATTCCATAGGTGGAACCACTAATATCATCCGTAGTTCCACTAGATGATGGCAAATTGCTGGTGCTCATCTTTACTTGAACAATTTAGAGGCGATTGGAATGTGGTGAAGGTGGTAAATAAAAGTTGTGTATGTAATAGTTTAAGAAAGAAATTCTCACAGGATGGTCAACGTCTGCGTCATTTTCTAATGAAGAATCCCCCGTAACATTAGCATATTACTCATTTTTATTATATATATATATATATATATATATATATAAACAATAGGCGTCTCAACCTGGGATGCTATATGTGATTGGACTTCTAGGGGGGCATTGCTAGAAAAGAAAAGCTGTGATTTGGATCTACTAGAAATTTGACCCGAAAGTTGACAAAATTGGGAAAATATATTAAAAAGAACGGCGCATTCATTAACAGTTGCATGTGCAAAAAGGAAGATGTCATCAGCACATAGAATATGATTGAAACCAATGGATCTTGTATGTTTTTTAGACCCCTTAGCATAATTGGATTGACCTAGTTAATTAGTCAAGTGATTTAGTTAAATTATACAAATTTAGATTATCACAATCAAACAATCATATCTAGTATATAGCAGCAAAAATATAAATAACATAAAGATATGATGATCCAGAAAAATCAAACCGGTGAAAAACCTGGGGAGGATTTAACCTAACTATCCTCAAAGTAAACTTGAATCTACTATAGAAAGAATCGAAGTTTTATAATAAGACTTAGACCACTAGCATCTTATTGCTACCCACTAGTAGAAACCTACTGACATGATCACGTGCAAGCTCCGAGATCACGGACTCCTTCTTTCTTGGATTCTCCAGCAAGTACAAGTAACCCCGCTTGTGTATCTTTAAGCTCTTATGTTAGCAACTGAATGATCATCAAGTTCTTGAACGAATCTCCTTCTTGATAATCCTAAACTTGTGTGAAGGAAAACTCCTCACAGATCTCACAAGAGATTCACACAAACACTAATATGAGCAACAAGAGCTACTCTAAAAACGTGGCTAGGGTTTTCTTTATATACTAGGAGAATTAAATCTGAAACCCTAATCCTTAATGGGCTTGGGCTGAGTTGGAAATTATGCAAAAAAAAACGCATCTGCCCGATTTTCGATTGATCGAGCCTAAGCTTCAATCAATCAAGTCAGGCCGAGATGCATAGTGAATTCTGCATCAGCTCGATTCTAACTTTACATAAACGACACTACTTTGAGCAAGTCTAAACAAGCCTAAATAACTTGTTTTGATCATGGTTTGCCAACAATACATATTAGAGTTCTAAATACATGAACTCCCCCTTTGGCAATCCGTGACAAAACACAACTAAAAGCTCAAAGTTTACAAAATAAAACCCTTTACGAAACAAATCCAATCTTAACTACTATCCATTAGTTGCAAGTGTAGACAGCAGCTCAATTGAATCAACTTGTATTTCTTGAAATAGTCAACAAACGCATAAACGTATGTGTGATAGAAAAACAGTAAATCAACAAATATGCAAACTAACTCTCCACCTAAGTTAGATACATCAAAAACAATGTTAACTCCCCCTAAACAGAACATTCTTGTATTTTCCACACATATTCTCACATTTCATCTAAATCTCCCCCTTTTTGTCACATATTGACAAAGATAAGTCAAACAAAGAGTAACAACTCAACAAAGAGTAAGAGGAAATAGAGAACGAAGGGAACACAAAACAATTCAACTCTATAGAAAATAGAGACAACTCCCCCTATGAATAACAAAGGTCAAAAATAAGCTTCTTCCCCTATAAAAATAAGAAAAACAAAACAAGTTTTGAGAAAAACAATTTTGGGGAAAAATTAGGAGGGGGAAAAACATACAAACCAAAGTTAAAAACTAAGGTGAGAATACACATGAAGAAAATATTCTCTCTTTCAATCAATGCAAACTTAACACTATGTGACCCATAAATAGTTGCATGAGTAGAGAAAATATTTGCACATTGATTATCCATCATATCTCTTAAGAAAAATATTTTCTGCAGTTCACACATAAAAAATAGCATATACTAAAAGGTACATAACTCAAAAATTAATCAACCAATTTTTAAATCAAGTTGAGTATCCAATTTAGCAAAGTGTATGCATGTATGAAAACAATGAGAGATATGACTGCAAAACTGCAAAATGGATACAAAAAAAAAAAAAAAAACAATGTAATGTATGTGAATCCTAAACATAAATGATGCATAAAAAATATGTCATGATGTATGCTTTAATGCAGTGAAACTAAGTTCAATATAAGTTCAAATTCACAAAATTGGCTTGAGTATAGAGTTTCTAACAAAAACCCTAAAATTTGAAAAAATACCACTTGTTTGTTTTTATAAAAAAATTGACCAATTAATCATCACACAACTTAGAGGACAGATAATAATGATCAATTACATCAAATCAACAAGCAAATTTCATCAATTAAACCCAATTTGAACAAAATCCCCAATTCAGGTACATTCAAGCTCTAGAATTTCCAATTTCTCAAACTTTAAACACATTTTGCATTAAAATTAAGGAACTTTTAATCTTGGATGGCCACAACAAGATGACACAATACAATGTACCAAGTTTAGCAAAAAATGACTTGTGTAGTGTGTGCAACTAGCAAAAGCATGAGATATATATGAGGTGATATGTGAATAGAAATCAAACCAAAGTCTACAAAATTCATCACATAGAATTTGAAAGAGACTATCACGTAAAGAGTTACATCATATAACTCCCACATCTCCTAGATCATAAGCTTGCAATCATATAAGTTTCTTGATTTTACCTCGTATTGTACACACTAATTTTAATTATTTAGAAACTTATTAAAATAGCTAGGATAATATACATACCAATTTTAATTATTTGATATAGCTTTAAGCTCAATAGTGTACACACCAATTTTAAGCATTTAAATCGAGGCTATACCTTATGTTCTTTTTGTGCATGTGCTACAATTTCTTGAGCACAGAATCTTACGATATGAACTAAGGTGCTCATAATTGGTTAGTGAACAATGGTGAGATGGTTATTTATGCCTTTCTCAAAAGGTTCAAGTCTGACAGTCAAAGACATGTGACTTCAAGATCAAGACAAAGTGATCAAAAATCATAAATATCTTTTCCACACAACATGCACTACAAAGCTCAAATTAGTAAAGTGCAATAAATAAACTCATCAAAGCTAAATAAGGTACATAAACATGTTATGTAAAGATAATATGGTCAACCTTGATTTTAAATCCAAGATCTATAATACAAATCACAAAAATCTTTTTGATTTAAAAAAATTTATGACCAAGAACAAAAAGCACACATTGTGCTAAATGATTAAAAATGCAAATGTAATGCATGACAATGCCTATCTAAGTTATAGAGGGTACACAAACAAGAAATATCAATTTCTTAATTAACCCTTGAGTACATGTACAAACTAGTACATACTCACACAAAATCAAAAATAACTTAGCACTTATATACCACACACTATTCAAGTTTCTTCACAATGTCAACCATGTTCTAAATCAAGAGAGAGATATCAAAATTCATGTAATCCTCAAGAAAAATAAAACAAGACTCAAAATAAAATATTTTTGTCGTTTTGAAATTTTTTTCAAAAACAACCAAAAACACAAACAAAAACATGTCCATAAACAATTGAAAGAATTAAATCAGGGACAAATCAGCAACACTCACCTTGAAGAATATTTTCTCACCCATATAGCACGAATCTTTGGCTTTGTAGGTGAAAATCCATGTGAAGCAGAATGTATTTAAGAGATTACACCAATCTTCTGAGAAAGACTGAAATTCTGCAAATTCCTTTCACAAGCCAACAAACTCAAATTTTTCAAAAGCATATGAAACAATTTATATGGACTTATGGCAGGAGACATATCATCACATATCCTAGATTGAAACACAAAATACTTAAATTTCAATTTATGACAATTAGGACGAATGTGACCAGAGGCACCACAAAAGTGACAAACAAGAGCACCAATATTCCTAACAACAAATCTAGTCTCAGATTTTGGTTTTTGCCTTAACAAAGAACAATTTGGTCTAATATGACCAACAACACTACAAAGGTGACAGGTAGGCACCAAAATAGATTTCTTTTGCACACTAGCAATAGGTTTAGATATAGGTTTAGAAACTTCAGCATCTACATCAGACCTTTTACCTTTGTCAATCCTAGCAAAATAAACATTTTCTTTATTATTCATCCTGAAATGAGGGATATAAACTTTATCAGCTTTAGGCTTAAAAGAAACAGAAACACTTCTGTTATTAACAGCAGGCTTGATACTAGTCAAATTTTCAATTTTAGTTTTAGATTCAAATAACTCTTGTTCCAAGCTTTTCATCTTCTCATCTTGAGAGGAAATTTGATTTCTCAAAAATTCATTTTTTTTATTAGATTCATCTAATCTAACAACCAATTCCTCTTTTTCAAGATTAGCCAATTTTAACTCTTCCTTGAATTTCTTAATAGTTTTCATAGATTTCAATAATTCCTTACGAAGAGTTTTACAAGCATCAATAAAATCAACAGAAACAACAGTATCTTCTTTATTCAAATTATCACAAACATGAGCAGAAAGATACTTCAAATTATCCATGACAATTGGGGTCAAGGATCAGCTCTTAGATCAAAAGATCTAAAACAAAAGAGCTATCCGCTCTGATACCATTTGTATGTTTTTTAGACCCCTTAACACAACCGAATTAACCTAGTTAATTAGCCAAGTGATTAACTTAGTCAAATTATGCAAATCTAGGTTATCACATTCAAACAATCATATCAAGTATATAGCAGCGAAAATATAAATAACACAAAGATATGATGACCTAGGAAAACCAAACTGGTAAAAAACCTGGGGAGGATTTAACCTAGCTATCCTCAAGGTAAACTTGAATCCACTATAGAAAGAATTGAAGTTTTACAATAAGACTTAGACCACTAACATCTTATTGCTACCCACCAGTAGAAACTTATTGACACGACTACGTGTAAGCTCCGAGATCACGGACTTCTTCTTTCTTGGATTCTTCAGTAAATACAAGCACACCCGCTTGTGTATTTTTAAGTTCTTATGCCAGCAACTAAATAATCATCAAGTTCTTGAACGAATTTCCTTCTTGATGATCCTAAGTTTGTGTAAAGGAAAGCTCCTCACAGATCTCACAAGAGATTCACAAACAGCAATATGAGCAACAAGAGCTACTCTAAAAACGTGACTAGGGTTTTCTTTATATACTAGGAGAATTAGATCTGAAACCCTAATCCTTAATGGGCTTGGGCTGAGTTTGAAATTATGCAGAAAAAATGCATCTACCCGAATTTCAATTGATCAAGCCTAAGCTTCGATCAATCGAGCCAAGCCGAGATGCACAGTGAATTCTGCATCAGCTCAACTCCAACTTTACATAAACAACACTAATTTGAGCAAGTCTAAACAAGACTAAATAACTTGTTTTGATCATGGTTTACCAACAATACATATTAGAGTTCTAAATACATGAAATCCTAAGTCTTTAGAACCTAGCAGATCTCCTACCCACCCGAATAGGTTTCAACTGCTTAGTGTGAAGAGCTAGGTCTAATGATAAGGGGAGGTGATTTAGACAAAGAATAAAAATATAAGGCGTTAAGGGATAACCTTGCCGGATGCTTGTAGAATGCATAAAAGCTTGACTAACAATACCATTCCAAATAATTGAGATTATAGCAGATGATATGCAGGCCATTATCAAGTCAATAATAGGTGCAGGAAATTGATAAAAAAGCAGTGTGTACTTAATAAAGGACCACTTTAATTTGTCATAAGCTTTATCTAAATCAATTTTGGCAGCCATTAGATTTGTTTTTCCTTTCTATTGATTAATGTAATGAATAAGCTCTTGAGTGATAATATAATTATCCGTTGCCCTACCACCTGGGACAAAACTAGATTGTGCTGGATGAACCATAGCATGGAGGAAAGGTTTAAGTCTATTAACTATGATTTTGGTGAGGAGTTTATATAGGGTGTTACACACACTGATAGGCCTAAAATGAGAAACCGATTTAGGATTAGGCACTTTGGGAATTAAGATAAGTTTCACATGAGTTAAATCCAATGGGATACGAGATGTAATGAAAATGGTTTGAATAAATTTCTTTACCTCCCCCCCTCACCCCCCCCCCCCCCCCCCCCCCCCCAACTTGCCAATTATTTAGAAAAAATTGTGCGTGAAACCCATCCGAACCCGTGGAATTTAATGGGTGCACTGATCGGAGAGTGGACAGAATTTTCGAATCGTTAGGAAAACGACTCAAAGTATCATGAAAATCCTGAAGAGGAAATTCAAAGGATAAGTAGCTAGTATTTGGAGGTGGAACCTCTTCACCATTAAGGCCATATTGGAAGAGGCACTTAAAATGATTAACAACAAATTCATGTAATTGTGATCCTTGTATCCATTCATCATCATAATTTTTTAAAGTAGCAATATGTTGCCTCGCCCGTCTAATTCTTGCTTGAATATGGAAATAGCGAGTAATGGCATCCCTATAGGAAAGCCATAAAATGCAAGATTTCATCTGCCACAACAAAAATTCTTGATATAAAATATTATTGTATTGGTTAATCAAGTGTCGCTCAAGGTGCAGTAAAAAAGGATTGGGGCTTCTATTTAAAGCCCTTGGACCCCGAACAAGCGGGCCCTAATACGCCTTTTATTTTGGCCCACTTGACCAAAAATCTGGGTGTCCCAGTCCGTCAAGCAGGCTTGAAGATGAAGTATTTTTTTTTCGTAAAAATCAGTTATGAAGTGGGCCGAGTATTGAACATGTGTTTCATGATTAGACCAAAAATTTACTACTGCCTGATGAAAAAGTGGATGGGTTTGCCACATTGGTTGATAGAGAAATTGTTTCAATGGTCTATGTGGCTCCCATCTATCCATGGACACCATGATTGGGTGGTGGTCAGAATAAAACCTAGGAAGAGTTAAACAATGCCCTTCGGAAAAGCCACTTGACAGTTAGCATTACTAAAGGCCCTATCCAATTTCTACCTAATATGGCGGCACCAATCCCAATTCTTATTAGTCCAAGTACACTTAGGCCCACTAGAAGCAACCTCGAAAATGCCACAATTATATAGGCACGAATTAAAAGCATGCACAAGTGAGGGAATAAGTGGATGACCACCTAGTTTATCCGATGAATCAAGAAGTTCGTTAAAATCCCCTATGGCTAACCAGGGAAACTTAAAATCTAATGCAAGTGATTCTAAATGATGCTAGAGATGAAGACATTTATATAAATGAGGAGAAGCATATATGGCTGAAAATAACCAAGGGAAATAAAGAAAAGGTACCCTGATCAACATGGCCACACCCTGGTCAGTAGCCCACACAACATCCACATTGCACCTATGATCATCCCACAGCACCCAAATGCCTCATAATAAGTCGACGAGGTCCACTCAGAAGTGGCAAGGGAGACCCATCTGACCAATAACATGTTCCGCATGGCTCCCACTAATTTTAGGTTCAAGGATTACCAAAATATCAGGTCTGTAAGCATTAACCAAATCTTGTACATTTAAACAGAACCGAGCATTCCCGGCCCCCCTAACATTCCAAGTTGTAATCTTCATGGATGGAGATTGAGGTCTTGGAAATAGGCTTAGAGGTGGTGTCTGCAAGGAAGAGGGACTGTTCCGCCCCAACTGCAAGTTGGCCAATAATGTCCGCAATGCACTAAAGGGATCTAAAAAGATCTTATATTGTGGTGGCAACACCACTCGGCCCAAACATGATATCACACTGATGCTTAAGGTTTTTAAAGCCTCGGGGAAATGAGTGATGACAAGCTTGTTGAGTTGCGGTTCCACCGAGTACATAAGCTTTTCTTCCGTCATGAAGTTGAAGATGGGAAAAGGAAGCACTTCACTTCCAAAGGCCAGGATTTTTGGTGCATAAGATGGTTGGTTTTGTGGCGGAGCAGAGACCCTTCTTATGGACTGATGGCGAGGGTGGAAACGACAAGGACGATCTAAAGAGGCTAAAGGTGAGGGTGGTGGTGATAATGGGACCTCTATTTGGTTCATCATCCCCCACTCCTAAAGGTAGGGACTGGGAATGTCTATGCAAGTTGGGATAATGTGAGCATACCAATGAATTGGTGTGTTGGGGTGGAGAGCTATTCGCAAGATAGGAATGGGCTGTGGAGAGTGGGGAGGTTGAATGAGGGACATGTGTAGAGTTGGAATCTTTACTAGTTCTGCTAAGAGGAATGGTGGAGCATCCAAGTTGGAACCTAAATTCAGGTGGGGGTGGAAAGGTGAAGACGGTGCGAAATCGGAGTCAAGGGAGCGTGGCGTGGTGTGGGAGGGCGCCATCACAATGAAAGGAAGAATGGTGGGGAATGCGAGAATAGAAACTGCGAGTGATACTTGGAGAGGACGGGGTAGATATAAAAGAGGGATTGCATGGGATAGAGCTGCCAAATGGACATGTTAGAAATACTGAATGTAATTGTATTGTATTTCATGATAAAAGAATGTACATAGGTGCCTTTATATAGGAGGCATATGTGTGCAGTACAAGTAAATATGTGTGCTATACAAGTAACCTAATTAGGCCTAAAGCCCACAACACTATATTCGTTAACAGCCCCCCTCAAACTCAAGGTGGATGTGAGACCAACTTGAGGTTGTCAACCAAAGTACGAAGGCACCCCTTAGGATGTGACTTGGTGAAGATATCTGCAAGTTGATCTTTAGAGGAGACTGAGATTAGCTTGAGAGCACTATGAACAAGATGAAAATGGATAAAATGACAATTGATCTCGATGTGTTTAGTCCGTTCATGGAAGACATCATTGTGAGCAATATGAATAGCACTCTGGTTGTCACAATAAAGAGGAGTGGCAGAGGATGTAGACACACCTAAGTCTTTGAGAAGCCATCGTAGCAAAAGGAGCTCAGATGTGGTATCAGCAAGGGCACGATATTCTACTTTAGTACTGGAGCGAGCTACATGAGTTTGTTTCTTACTTCGCCAAGAAATTAGAGAAAAACCAAGAAGAAAGCAATAACCAATGGTGGACCTGCGATCAGTGGGGTCTCCTACCCAATCAGTTTTAGAAAACGCACAGAGAGTAAGAGGAGACTGAGCAGAGTAGAAAAGACCATGGAAGAGAGTGCCCTTTAGGTATCGAAAAATGCGCAGAACAGCAGCATAGTGAGTCGATAGTGGAACAGACAGATACTGGCTCACCTAGTGAACAGCATAGGAAATGTCTAGATGAGTGACAGTGAGATAAACTAAGCTGCCAACCAAGTGTCTGTAAAGAGAGGGATTAGACAATGGTTTCCTCCCTGAGGGAGTCAGATGCGCATTAAGCTCAACTGGAGTGTCAACAGTCTTGCTATCAGTGAGTCCAGCACGAGACAATAGTTCAGAGGCATACTTGGCTTAAGTAATATAAAGTCCAATATCTTTCATCTCAAACTGCTGACTGAGAAAAGTCTTGAGTTCTTAAATCCCACTGAGGTCATCACCAGTTATGATCATATCATTCACATATAAGAGAAGTAAAATAGTGCCTTTGTCAGTGCGACAAAGAAATAAGGAAAAATCATAGTGATTGGCCATGTAACCCAAGTGAGAGATGGTAGAGCTGAATTTGGTAAACCAAGCTCGTGGAGCTTGTTTAAGGCCATAAAGTGCACGTCGAAGGTGACAAACCTTGTTTGAGTCAACAGAGAGACCAGGAGGAGATTGCATATACACTTCTTCACTTAAATCCCCATTAAGGAATGCATTTTTGACATCCATCTGAAAAAGGTCCCATTTACTGGCAACAGCAACAGCTAAGAAGGCATGAACATATGAGATACGAGCAACCGGAGCAAAGGTCTCTTCATAATCAATCCCATACTCTTGTGTAAAACCTTTTGCAACAAGACGAGCTTTGTAACGGTCAATGGACCTATCAGAGTAAGTCTTAATCTTGTAGATCCACTTACAACCAACCACAGATTTCCTAGGAGGAAGTGTCACCAAATCCCAAGTATGGTTTTTAGATAATGCATCAAGTTCCTCTTTCATTGCAATCTGCCATAAAGGATCAGTGGAAGTCTCACGATAAGTGTGAGGCTCATGTAATGTAGCAAGAGCAGTGTAACAATGATAGTCAAGTAAATGTGTAGGAATAGATCTTACCCTAGTTGAGTGACGAGGTGGAATGTCTTGTGCAAGATCTTCAGGCAGAGCAGGAGCAGGAGACCCAAGCTCAGGATTGGGGTTGGGTAGCTCGTCTTCAACCTGTTCATCTTCCACCTGTTCATTAAAGGGTGAAATAGGAAAGGGATCAGTGATATCTGGTGGTTGGACAGAGAAGTCTGCAGCAACAGAATCAGGAGCAACTACAGGAGGATTAGGAGCAGCTACAAAAGGAATATGTGCCTCATCTGGAAAAAGATCTAAGACAGAAGAGGAAGACAAGGAAGCACTGAAATGAGAGAGCTCGACAAAGAGGCGATGTTCCTAAAAGACAACATTACGGGAGATACGAAAACGATGAGAGACAGGATCATAACACCTATACCCCTTTTGGGTTTCACCATAGCCAAGAAAACAACAAAGCCTTGACCGAGGCTCAAGTTTGTTATACTTATGTGGCTGAAGAAGAACGAAACAAGCAGAACCAAAGGAGTGAAGGTGGTGATAATCTGGAGGTGACCCAAAAAGGCGCTCATATGGAGTTTGATTTTGGATAACAGGACTTGGAATGCGATTAATAGTATGAATAGCATGAAGAGCAGCTTCACCCCAAAAAGGAGCAGGAACTTTAGCAGAGAGAAAGAGAGCACGAACAGTGTCAAGAATATGACGAAGTCTTCGTTTGGCTCTACCATTTTGTTGAAAGGTACTTGGACAAGTTAGTTGATAAACAGTGCCATAGGAATGCAAAATAGCTTGGAAGGCATATTGAGTATATTCAAGAGCATTATCAGATTGAAAAATTTTAATGCGTCTGGAAAACTAAGTTTCAACCATTTTTGCAAAATTAGAATATACTTCCAATAATTCAGAATGATGTTTCATATTAAAAATCCAGCTATAGCGAGAGTAATCATCAACAAAGACAACAAAATAGCTAGACCCACCAATACTAGAGACAGAGGAAGGCCCCCAAACATCAGAATGAACAAGGTCAAAGATATTAGTGGATATGGATTCACTAGTATTGAAAGGAAAAGCTGGTTGTTTTCCTAACTGACATGAAATACAATCAAAATTTTCTGTAGACACTGAACCTATCAAACCTCTAGAAGCCAATTGTTGTTCTCGAGAGGAAGATGCATAACCAAGTTGAGCATGCCAAAGTGCAAGGGAAGGAGTGCAAGAAACTGCAGCAGCTGCAGCAACAGAAACAGAAGCAACAAGTGGAAGACGAAGGTTGTCTACGGGAAACATACGCCCAACTCTGGGACCGGTCCTAAGCTCCTATCCCGTCCTAGGATCCTGCACAATGCACCCAGAATAATCAAAGATAATGCGATAACCTAACTCAGCTAATTGTTCCACAGAAAATAAATTATAAGAAAGGTCAGGAACATTAAAGACTCCAGGAACTGAGAGGTTAGAGGTTGAAACTGAACCTATATTATGACCAGACATTGTGAAACCATTTGCTGTGCGAATATTAAAAGGGTGCTGTGCAGGGTTAAGGTCAGAAAATAAGGACGAGTGAGGTGTCATATGATTGCAACAAGCAGAATCCATAAGCCAAGAGGTAGAAGACATACCAGATAAAGCTGAGAGAGAAGAAGAAGAAGATGCATTACCAACCATATGTATGACATTGGCGATGATATTTATAAGGTCAGCTCTGGAAATGGAGAAAGTGGATCCAGAAGACTTAGACTGTGCAGAGACAAGAGCCATTGGTTGGACACTCTCAGTGTTAGCAACAGTAGTAGCAGAAATTGAAATAGCTGATTTGTTGCTATGATAGCAAGTCTCAATATTGTGGCCAAAACGTTTGCAAAATTTGCAAAAACGTTTGATAAATTGGCCATGACGATTGTTGCAATAAGAAGAATACCTGTCCTTATTCTTCATTTAGAGGCAAAATTTGCAAAAACAGACTGTAAAAATGAAATCTACACGAAAAACTAGGTAAGGAGCACCTGAACTGCAAAAGCCAACTTTGGTAAAAAAGTCAACAGTCAACACTGTTCAAAGTCAACTCAGAGTCAACGGTCAATGCTGTCAGGTCAACAGATGACGTCAGCTGACGTGGTGGACGATGATGTCAGCAGATGACATCACCTAGGGCTGACGTCAGCAGGTGCAAAACTGGCGCGTGGCGGCGCGTGAAGGAGCATGACGGCGCGTGGAAGCACGTGAGAATGTCTGACGACGCGTGGAGGCGCATGAAAAGGTCTGACGGCACATGGCGGCGTGTGAGAAGGTCAGACGGCGCGTGGCAGCGTGTGATCTTGTCTACAGAATCTTTTGGAGGTGTGTGAAGGCGCGTGCAAGCTCTGATGATGACGAGGTTTTCACGATTGTGTAGATCGGGGCGAGATGATCACTGTGGTACCTGAAAAGTACTTGTCGAAGCAAGATGCAAGGCGAAAATGATAAGTGCAGTGGTCTGTGTGATGCGGGACTTCTCAACGACGGTGACTGTAGGTCCGGAACCTAAGGACGACGGTTGAAAGATGTCGGAGGTTCTACGGCGAAAGGCTGCGGCAGTGGTTGTGACGGTGGAAGCGATGTTGAGAATAATGACACCAATAAAGATAAGATTGCAAAGAAAAAGGTTAGAACAGTGGCTCTGATACCATGTTAGAAATACTAAATGTAATTGTATTGTATTTCATGATAAAAGAATGTACATAAGTGCCTTTATATAGGAAGCATATGTGTGCAATACAAGTAAATATGTGTACTATACAAGTAACCTAATTGGGCCTAAAGCCCACAACACTATATACATCAACAGGACACATCGTTGCTTCATATATGACCGAAGTAGCTGAGGTGGAGACATTAGAAGGTGGCAACATTAATGTATCGCCCTCAGTGTTTTCCAACACCACAGATTCTTCAGGTAGGTTTACTAGGGTTGAAAACCTATTGTGCATGGCGGCATGATAAGGCTAATCAGTTGCAGGTTCAGGGGAGGCTAAGTGGTCAACAGGAGCAATGAGGGCTGATGGTGGATCCTGATCACGTATCGCAAGAGTGGAATTCATGATGGTGAAGTCAAAGTGACGTGTTATGTTAGCAGCCACTTTGGTCAATCATCCTACTTTAGTCTTAATTTCATTTCGGTGGTTGACATGCTTACGTGTCACAACAATCTAAGGGCCAAAGTCAGCTGGTGGGTTCATGGCTGCCTCGGCCTTGCCATTTGTATGAACTCTGATGTCCTAGTTCGAGTAAGTACAGCCATCCTTTACGTGTCCTATTCTACCACAAGCATTACACAAGTTAGGCAGATTTTCGTATTGGATGGGTTGAGAGAAGGTCCAGAAGGACCCAATGGTGATGTGATGCCATAGAGGCTTCTCCATATCTAGTTGAACACAAAGATGAGCAAACCGTCACCTAGCAATGGTATTTGTGATGGCATCTATTCTAATGAAGCGCCCTATCCTATTTCCAATGGACCTTAGTATTTTTGGGTGAAAAAATTCAATGGGTAAGTCGGGTAACCTTATCCAGGCAGCCAGGGATGTAACCGTTGCCTTAGCAGCCTGAAATTCAGGTTCCCACTTGTTCACAGACAAATAATGTTCACCCACAAACCAGGGTCCTCTCTCTAAGGCCGTCAGATAGTCCGTAAGTTGGGTAAACCTAACAAGAAAAAACTCATAGCCAAGGTCAATCATAGAGATAGTACCTTTGGGTCGCCAAATACCTGTGAGGCGTAAGAGCAGAGCTTTATAACCAAACGACTTACCCACCACCTTGACGATAAGGTTGTTCTTCCATGGAGCATATATCTTTTCTCTGACATGAGGAGGCAAAGGAATAGACAGATCCAATGAATCCGTAGTGTCCCCAATAGGATCCATGATCCAGTCCTTGTCCACCCCTGTAGTGCATGTGTCCGTGGCCTCCATTTCTCCATGCAGAAGGGCGTCCTTAAAAAATAACGACCCAGTGCTACTAGGTGATGATGTTTGCCCTGGAACTGCAACGGACTGATCCTGGTCATGGGCTAGAGAAGGCAAGGAAGTCTCATCCTTTTTCCGAGTATAGTTCAATAGGGAAAGATTCTCTGGAGATTGCTTGGTAGTAGCAGTAGGAGAATGGCTATGCATGGTTCTTCTTTTTTATTATATTTTGTTCTTTGCTTAGTGTTTTCATTTGGTAAGGTTATATCAATGTAGTTTTCATATGGGCAGCAATAACATTCACCGAAAGAAAAAGTCATTTCAAACATTCTTCCTCATTATTGGTGAATACTATGGGGCTCTTTTTATTTATTTATTTTCTTTGTCTTTATCTTTTCTTTTCTTTTCTTTTCTTTTCATTTGAACTTAAAATCAAGTAGTGTGGATTGTGACTGTCCAATCCCAAAGATGGGGCAACTTATCACACTACAAATACACTTTTCTAAGAATTTACCATCACGAGAAGAATAAATGAAAATTATGTCCCCAACTTTACCCAAAAAAAAAAAAATACACACAATAGAAGAGCTAGGAAGCCTTATTTGGGGCATACGTTTATTAGATAAATGGGGAGGAAGTGTGGGAAGATGAGGTTTCAATCCATACAATGGGCAATGGTTAATTTAAATTAAGATCCATCACGAATATAAATTCTATATATCCAATAGTAGGAAAATACGTAAAAAGTTTATAATTGTTTAGGCTTACACTTTTTGCTTAGGCCAAGTGGCGCTCACTTTCTAAAAAGAGTGAACGGTTTTAGACCCCTTAAACTAACCAGAATAACCTAGTTAATTAGTTAAGTGATTAACTTAGTCAAATTATGCAAATCTAGGTTATCACAATCAAACAATCATATCAAGAATATAAAGCAACGGAAAAATAAATAACATAAGATATGATGACCCAAGAAACCACACGGTAAAAACCTAGGGATGATTTGACCTAGCTATCCTCAAGGTAAACTTGAATCCACTATCTTGAAAGAATCGAAGTTCATACAAAAGGACTTACAAGCTCCTCGCTTGACTTCTTGATGCTACCCATCAGTAGAACTTACTGACACGACCACATGCAAGCTCCGAATCTACGGACTCCTTCTTTCTTGGATTCTCCACCAGTTACAAGCACCCACGCTTGTTTTTCTTTTAAGCTTCAATGGCAGTAACTGAGTTGATCATCAAGGTATTGATAATATCTCTACCTAGAAAACCCTAAACTTTGTATAAAGGAAATCCCCTCTAGATCTCACAGAGATTTACATAAAACAGCAATATGAGCAACAAGGACTGCACTCGAAAACGTGGCTAGGGTTTTCTTTATATACTAGGAGAATTAGATCTGAAACCCTAATCCTTAATGGGCTTGCGCTGAGTTGGAAAATCTACAGAAAAAACATTCCGGCCGACGTTCGATCGATCGAGTCTAACTTTCAATCGATCGAGCTAGGCCGAAATGCACCAATGCATCTGCAGCCTCTCGATTCCAACTTTACATTAATTAAACAACTTTGAGCAAACCTAAACAAGACTAAACATATTGTTTTAATCATGGTTTGCCAACATTAAATATTAGAGTTCTAAATACATCAAATCCTAAGTCTTTAGAATCTAACTAACTCCCCCTTTGTCAATCTGTGACAAAACACAAATTAAAAACTCAAAGTTTTCAAATAAAAGCTCTTTACAAAAATAATGCTCATAAACACAAATTCAATTCTAACTACTATCCATCAGTTGCAAGTGTAAACAGCAGCTCAATTGAATCAACATGTATATTCCTGAAACACTCAACAAACGCATAAATGCATGTGTGACAGAAAAACAATAAATCAATAGATATGTAAACTAACTCTCCGCCTAAGTTAGATACATCAAAAAGTTTTTATATTCTCCCCCTAAACAAAACAAACAGGTCATCTATGTCTCCCTCTTTTTGTCACGTATTGACAAAGACTACATAATCAGAAGGAAGACAGAAAACATATGCAACAAAGTAAGAGAAAATAGAAACAACTCCCCCTATGAACAACCAATTTTAAAAACAAGCTTCTACCCCTATAAAAATAGGAAACACAAAACAATTGTTGGGAAAAACAGTTTTGGGAAAAAATAAAGGGGGGGGGGGGGTGGGGATAAATAAAAAGACACAAACCAAGTTTAAAAAAAAAACTAAGTTGAGGATACACATGAAGAAAAAATATTCTCTCTTTCAATAAAATGCAAATATAGCACTATGCAACTCATAAACAGTTGCATGAGTAGAGAAAATACTTGCACATTGATTATCCATCATATCTCTTAAGAAAAATATTTTTTACAGTTCACACATAAAAAAAAAAAAAAAAAAAAAAAAAAAAAAAAAAAAAAAAACATATACTAGAAAGTACATAGCTCAAAAATTAGTTAATCAATTTTTTGATCAAGTTGAGTACCCAATGTAGCAAAGTGTATGCATGTTATATGTAAAAACAATGAGAGATATGACTGTAAAACTGCAAGATGGATACAAAATCAATGCAATGCATGTGAATCCTAAACACAAATGATGTATGAAAAAAAATTTGGTCAAAAACGTAGAAACTGAAAATTTTTCAGTTTCGATCGATCGAGAATCGATCAAACATCAATCGAGTCAGGCAGACTCAAACCAAAAATTTTAATCGCAATTTCGATTGATCGAAAAACAGGTTCAATCGATCGAAAGTCTGGAAAAATCAGATTTTTGAAAAACAGGGCATTTTAATGCAGAAACTCCTCAAATCATATTATGTTTATAAAAAAATGCATGAGTATGAGACGAAAAGTTTTTCAAAAACATTTCAATTCAACCCAGATCTTCCAAAAACAAGATTTTCAATCAATTTGTCCTCAAAGCGCAAACATTAAACACATTTTGCATTAATCAAAGAACTTTTAATCTTGGATGGCCACAACAAAATCACACACAATATAATGTACGAAGTTTAGCAAATAGTAACTTGTGTAGTGTGTACAACTAGCAAAAACTTGAGATACATGTGAGGTGATATGTAAATAGAAATCAACCACAAAGTCTACAAAATCCATCACATAGAATTCAGAAAAGACTATCACCTAAAGAGTTACATCATATAACTCCAACATCTCCTAGATCATAAGCTTGCAATCATGTAAGTTTCTTGAATTTTGCCTCATAATATGCCCACCAATTTTAATTATGTGATTTGGTATCAAGCCTAATAGTACACACCAATTTTAATTATGTGATTTGGCTTCAAACCTAATAGTACACACCAATTTTAAGCATTAAGCAATTAAACCGAGGCTTCACCTTATGTTCTTTTTATGCATATGCTATACTTTCTCGAGCACAGAATCTTATGATATGCACTAAGATGTTCATAATTGGTTAGTGAATAGTGGTGAAATGGTTATTTATGCCTTTCTCAAAAGGATCAAGTCCGACAGTCAAATAACATGTGACTTCAAGATTAGGGCAAAATGATCAAAAACCATAAACATCTTTCCCACACAACATGCACTACAAAGTTTCAACTAGTAAGGTGCAATATATAGGCTCATCCAAGCTAAACAAGGTGCATAAGCTTGCTATGTAAAGATAAGATGGCCAACCTTGATTTCAAATCCATGATTTATAATGCAAAACACAAAAATCTTTTTGGTTTAAAAAATTTATGACCAAGAACAAAAAGCACACATTGTGTTAAATTAGCAATGCAAAACTATGCATGACAGTGCTTTACTAAGCTATAAAGGGTACACAAACAAGAAATATCAATTTCTTAATTAATCCTTGAGTACATGTACAAACTAGTACATACTTACAAAAAAGTAGAAAAAACTTAGTACTTATATAACACAAAATATTCAAGTTTCTCCACAATGTCAAGCATGTTCTAAATCAAGAGAGATATATCATAATTCATGTAATCCTCAAGAAAAATAAAACAAGACTCAAAAAAATATTTTTGTCTTTTTGAAAATTTTCAATGTTTTTGGATTTTTTTTAAATTAAAAAAAAAAACAAAAAAAAACAAAAAAACAAAAACAAAACAAAACAAGTCCACAAAAAATTGAAAGAATTAAATTAGGGACAAGTCAGCAACACTCACCTTAGAGAATCTTTTCTCACCCATATAGCACAAGTCTTTAGCTTTGTAGGTGAAAATCCATAAGAGGCATAGTGTATTTGAGGAATTACACCAATTTTCTGAGAGACACTGAAATCCTACAAATTCCTTTCACAAGCTAACAAGCTCAAATTTTTCAAAAGAATATGAAATAATTTATATGGACTTATGGCAGGAGAAATATCATCACAAATCCTAGATTGACATACTTAGGACGAATGTGATCGGAGACACCACAAAAGTGACAAACAGGAACAAATTTAGGAACATCAGTATTCCTAACAGCAAGTCTATTCTCAGATTATGGTTTTTGCCTCAACAAAGAACAATTTGGTCTAATATGACCAACAACACCACAAAGGTGACAAGTAGGCACAAAAAAATATTTATTATGCTCTCTAACAGCAGGGTTAGACATATGTTTAGAAACTTCATCTTCTATATCAGAACTTTTACTTTTGTCTAACCTAGCAAAATAATCATTTTCTTTATTATTCCTCTTGAAATGAGGGATATAAACTTTTTCAGCTTTAGGCTTAAGAGAAACAGAAACACTTCTGTTATCAACAGCAGGCTTGGTACTAGTCAAATTTTCAATTTTAGTTTTAGATTTAGCTAACTCTTGTTCCAAGCTTTTCATCTTCTCATCTTGAGAGGAAATTTGATTTCTCAAAAATTCATTCCTTTTATTAGACTCATCCAATCTCACAATCAATTCCTCATTTTCAAGATTAGCCAATTTTAACTCTTCTTTAAATTTCTTAGAAATTTTCAAAGATTTAGATAATTTCTTACTAAGAGTTTCTCAGACATTAATAAAATCAACAGAAACAACAGTGTCCTTTTTATTCAAATCATCATAAACATGAACAGAAAAACACTTCAAATTATCCATGATAACAGGGACCAAGGATCAGCTCTTAGATCAAAAGATCTAAAACAAAAGAGCTACCTCCTCTGATACCACTTGAACGGTTTTAGACCCCTTAAACCAACCAGATTAACTTAGTTAATTAGCCAAGTGATTAACTTAATCAAATTATGCAAATCTAGGTTATCACAATCAAATAATCATATCAAGAATATAAAATAGCGAAAAAATAAATAACACAAAATATGATGACCTAGAAAACTACACAGTAAAAACCTGTTGAGGATTTGACCTAGCTATCCTCAAGGTAAACTTGAATCCACTATCTTGAAAGAATCGAAGTTTATACAAAAGGACTTACAAGCTCCCCGCTTGACTTCCTAATGCTACCCATCAGTAGAACTTACTAACACGACCACGTGCAAGCTCCGAATCCACAAACTTCTTCTTTCTTAGATACTCCACCAAATACAAGCACCCACGCTTGTTTTTCTTTTAAACTTCAATGGTAGTAACTGAGTTGATCATCAAGGTATTGATAATATCTCTACCTAGAAAACCCTAAACTTTGTATAAAGGAAAGCTCATCTAGATCTCACAAGAGATTTACACAAAACAACAATGTGAGCAACAAGGACTGCACTCCAAAACATGGCTAGGGTTTTCTTTATACAGTAGGAGAATTAGATCTGAAACCCTAATCCTTAATGGGCTTAGGCTGAGTTGGAAAATCTACAGAAAAAACATTCTGGCCGACTTTCAATCGATTGAGTCTAACTTTCGATCAATCGAGCCAAGTCGAAATGCACCAATGCATCTGCAACCTCTCGATTCCAACTTTACATGAATTAAATAACTTTGAGCAAGCCTAAACAAGACTAAACATATTGTTTTGATCATGATTTGCTAACATTACACATTAGAGTTCTAAATACATCAAATCCTAAGTCTTTAGACTCTAACAAAGAGAATTAAAATACTCTTAAGTTATAAGATAAGAACAAAAAAGTGGAGGATTTTTTTTTTTTTTTTTGATTCAAAGTTTCAAGATAAACTTTTTGCACTTCTATTCTTTCTTATGTAGGCCACAACCTTTCATGCCATATCATTTCAAATACATCCCAACCAGGAATGATGTCATTTATCTTCAGCTTCTTTCTCATCTAATCTTACCCCGTATGAATTGGCTATAACCAAAGAAGAGGGCTTGCTTTTTTATGGAGTGATGACATATTATGGTTTTGATGTTGAAGTTAGATGTTGTGGGTTATGTAAAAGCAATGATTGGCTTTGGGTCTTGAGTGTTTCATGTGGGAAAGTCATAAATGTATTATTGATGCGATTAGTTTTTATTTATTTATTATGTTTAGAACTCATAATTTATAGGTTTTTGTAGTTTTTAACTACTATTTAGTGCAATATCGATATGAGCCACGACAATAAAAGTAAAAGTCAATGATCATTTAAGATTTATTTTTTTATTTTTATTTTTTTAATGTGGAAGCCTTGCTAAAGGAAATTAAATCTTGATAAATGGAAAAAAATAAATAAATAAATAACCACTTTTTCTTTGTTTATCACGTTCTCCATATGTTGATACTTACAAATGATTTTATTTTGTTGAGATAATAAAATGAATATTTGAGATTTGTGTTATGTAAAGGCAGTGATTGGCTTTGGGTCTTGAGTGTTTCATGTGGGAAAGTCATAAATGTATTATTGATGAGATTAGTTTTTATTTATTTATTATGTTTTAGAACTCATAATTTATAGGTTTTTGTAGTTTTTAACTACTATTTAGTGCAATATCGATATGAGCCACGACAATAAAAATAAAAGTTAATGATGATTTAAGATTTTTTTTTTAATGTGGAAGCCTTGCTAAAGTAAATTAAATCTTGATAAATGGGAAAAAAAAATTAACCACTTTTTCTTTATTTATCACGTTCTCCATATGCTGATACTTGCAAATGATTTTATTTTGTTGAGATAATAAAATGAATATTTGAGATTTGGGGCTCGATATCTGGTTTTGAAAATGGAGTAGTTGGGGAAGTGTTTAGGAGATTGCTTGAATATTTGTAATTTTAGCATATGAAATTATTTTATACTTTGAATTTAAATTTATAATTTTAGCATATGCAAGCATGTTTCTGGAGATACGGGAGTTATAGGATGTACCTCAAAGGTGATAGTCCCCATCAAGCAGTTATGATTGTGTGTGAGTGTATTTGATTTTCTCATATTTCAAATTGTCATAATATTAAACACTTATGCACTCTTGCCTTGTTGTCATATACAACACGCAAATTCTTTGTTACTTTTGATAAATGTGCAGGTACAATGTGATTTAACCATCACAAGGAATACATGTGTTAATATATACTTACTACACTGTCTTAACTTGTTTTTGAAATATAAAATTAGTTAGACTTGTTTAGTGTGTGCATGTGTGTGTGTGTTTTGGATTCTGAATGCTTTGCATATATGTTAAGAGATGTTTTTGAGAGCTTAATATGTTGCTTAGATCTTTGGTTGAATACCTTGCTTATTGCATTCATCTCTTTGTGTTTTTCCTCTCTTTGAAAAACCTCTTTTCTTCAAGCTCGACTGCTTCTCAACAGATTCTCTTCTATCAAGCCATTTTTCTTCTTGTCTTGACAGATCTTATCTTAATCTTGATCCATCGAGGTTTCTAGATTTCTTCTCAATAGAATCTCGACAACTTCTTCGATCTATCGAGAAACTTTCTGTCTAACTGATAGATTCTCGACAGCTTCTTGATCCATCAAGGTACTTTTGCTATCAACAAATCTTCGACAACACCTCGACAGTTTCAATTCTATCAAGAATTAGTGCTCGACAAATACTTCAATCCATTGAGCTGTAATTTCTATTTAAGGGCTAAGCGTGAAATTAGATTTCATTTTCTCTTCTCTCTCTCGACAGAAACTTCTTTCACTTGCACCAAACACTTCTCCTCACTCAAATCTCTCTACCCAAAGGGGGAGATTGTTAGAGACATATTTATGTAATTGGTTAATCCTTTGACAAAACACACTTTACTTGTAATTGGATAGATCTAAGTTGGTTTTAGTACTTCAAGAATCAAGTGTTCAAGTTTAGTATTAAAGTCATGCAAGTATAACTAAGAAACAAGTGAAAAAGTGTTGTTCATTAAAGCTCGACAGATATCTTAACAAAATCCTTTCTATCGAGGTTTAATGTTGAAGCTCGATAGAAGCTAAACTTATCGAGAATTATGAAATTAGAATTTCCAAATCTGATTAAACGCATATTGTAGATACTCAATTTTGCACCTATAATTTAATCAAGGAGAATGACTTAAATGACTATCAATATACCATAAACTACATCACATGCATCAATTGGTTCTTGCATTACATGCATCAACTTTTATTTGCATTACATGCATTAATTCATTCATTACATATCATAAAAATGATCTTGAGATTCTAACAGTCGCAACGGTGTTTCCAGTTTTCAAATCGGGCTATCGGATCGAAAGATATCGCATGATCAAGTTTGCACGATCAACATGCATTGTGTTTAGGTAGGGTCGACCACACATGATTAGTTTAAATTAATTCTGATTGGTTTAACCATTAAAATTAATTAAATAATTTTGTGATTGGTTGATAATTAGTGTTTAAAATACGATTGCCTGCATAGGAATAACAGAGATGATTGAATAACAATAAAATTATGGATAATCTGAACTTTATCAAGATTTATTTTAGGGTATTTATCTACAAGATAATTGTTCTTAAATAGCCAGAATTATTCAGAAAAGAGATGAAAAATCATAGACAGAGGATGAAAACACATCTAGGTACAAGGACTAGCCAAAAAAACCCTAAAAGAGGAGTCCAAACGGTACCTGAACGCGAAAGAAAGATCGGAGTCCAAAGGCAAATTTGGCGCTCTAAAAGGGCCGAATTTCCATGTGTTGGGCTTTGGTCCAACGACCTTCGGGTGATGATAATGCATACCATTTTCGACCTTTTTGCAAAAGGATATGTTCAAATTCAAATCCTAATCGTCCTTATCTATTTTTTAGAGCCCTTTGACCTCTATAAATAGGGATTGGACCTCATAATTTAACATTTTTTTTTTACACTCTGAGAAGCACACATTTTGAGACTCTCAAATTGTTGATATTTTCTAATCCTCTCTGAAATTTGCTGCTTAAATTAGAGTTTTTAGGTTTCAAAGATAACTGAATAAATTTCTTTGAACCCTAAAACATCCTCTCAAGAACAAGGAGTGCTTATACAAGAGGTTGTTTTCAATCACCCTCTCTTTTTTATGCTATCTTTTATGTTGATGAATGTTTTATCCATATCATGAATTGTTAATTATTGTTTTGTTTAAAGCATGATTGTTTTTTTATGTGATTGTTATAATCTCTTTCTAGAATATCAATAATCTGCATGTGAACAATTCTTTTTTTTTAAAAAAAAAATAAAATAGATCTACATCTTTATTAGATGTAGATCTGGGTTTTCTTGAAATAAAACAAATCTACATCTTTATTAGATGTAGATCTGATTTTTTCTTAATACAAAAAACAGATCTGCATCTTTCTTAGATGTAGATTTGAATTTTTCTCAAATAAAAACTGTGGGGGGGTAGAAACTCAAACTTATGTATTGAGCCCAAATCCCTATTTGAAGGTTACTGTGTGTCCGAAGAGGTTAAAATTGTTGAGAATGAGTTCGCAAGAAAGAAAGATACTTGGGAGTGAAGAGGATCAATCCGAAGAGATCACCAGCGTTCCGAAGAGATCATTCTCCTTGGATGTAAAGATTAATGGTCGAACAAATATCTGGGGGGTTCGAATGATCTTACTAATGACTTCAGCGATCTGGATAAGTTTTGAACAGGCCTAGAGATAAGAAGAATGGAGAAATATCTAAAAGGAAAAGTTGTCACTACCACATTAAATGCACTGCATCTGTTTTTCTAGCCGCATTAATGTGGAGAAGACCCCTGAGCAGTGTCAATCTAGCTACCACCACTCATAGAAAGCTAAGGAAGAGATTTGACGTGACACATACTCAAGTGGGCACTTCGATGAAGAACAAGTGGACGATGAAGATGGTGAGGGAGGATGCTATATAAAAGAAAAACCTCTGGAGGAGAAGGGGGAGACTTTTTTGGAGAGTTGTATTGATTTTTCATTCAATAATATTCCTCTTCGGACATCAAATTGAAAAGCTTTAAAGTGTGTTTTTTATATCAGTTTCTTCTTGAACATCATAGTTAACTGTTGTTTATTTCACAATTAGCCTAGCTCTTTCACCAATTCTCTACAAATTCATTGTTCTGGGTTCAGTGGGCTCATAATCCAAACCTTTTGGGTTTGGGCCACAAAAATAGACCCTACAAAAACAGATTTGCATCTTTAAGGGATGCAGATCTAAATTTTTCTCAATTAAAAACTGATTTGTATCTTTCTTAAATATAGATCCAATTTTTTTTTAATACATGCAGATTTGAAATAATGAATAAGATTAAACATGATTGTGTTTGTGTTTTTTTTTTTTCTTTAATTCATGTTGCATAAATTTAGATTATGAGTGAAACTCTCTTCCTAAAAAATCTTTTTCATTCTTTTTAAAACATAAAAAATAGATCTGGTTTTTCTATATAAAATAATAAAAAAAAAATAGATATTTTTTAGTTCTTAAAAACATATATGATCTTCTATAAATAAATAAATAAATAAACATTTTTTTAGTTCTCAAAAAAAATATCAAATAGTTTTTAAATCAAAAGACATTATCAAAAGAAGAGACTTCATTCATAAATAAATTTTTGTGATTTAATTTTTGGTCTCACATGTTTAACATATCATTCATGACATGCATGAGATAGTATATTGCTCACAAGAGTGTAGAAGATCAGACTCTATCTATGCGGAATGAGTGCCTAACACCTTCTCATTCCGTATCCTAGTACTTTGGATTTAGGTCATTGGTTAACTAGATCTAGCCTTATCTTTATTTTATGGGTAGAATGTAACTAGGACAAAAGCCATGTATATTTTGTAGATTGTAACTAGGACCCAAAGCTATGTAATTTCGTTTATCCAATCAATAAAGAGAACAAATTAGTCATGTATTTGTACATATTTATTTTATTTTATTTTATTTTTGGTATAAAAATAAGTGATGACTCCATACTATTTACCCATAAAGAGATGTGCCCTAAAAAGCACTTCAAAAATCTCTTTTTTTTTTTTAGGGACACTTTTGTCAAGGTCTCTTACACATATCCATGAGTATTTGTGTAAGATTTCTTTTCTCACAACTTCAGACATATATAAGAATTATTTTAAGGGCCGTCACAAGTGATGCAAAGGTTGTTGCAATTGTTGTTACATGTATATTATGACTGAAGACAAAATTGCCCTAGTTCATTATATTCTCTTTAAAAGTTACTGTGTCTTTGTGCCAAGGGTTTTGTGACCAAGGAGCTTCTTGATTTTCATTGTTGGATAAACGGAAGAACTTTACAGCCAACATTTTCCTCAAATTGGTGTGTTAGTCACGTATTGAGATTCATGCATCATTGATTAGTCACGTACTGAAATTCGTGCATTGAACGGAAAGATTGCCGCTACATCACAAGTCCAATTGGCTATTGCAGTAAGGGTTCAACTGTAGATTAGTATTAGGTACTAAGATTTCTTTTACTTGGAATCGCTTATTTTAATAATAGTAGATTCTCGAGAGTAGTGACCTTAAATTCACCTAATGTGATTTTGTCTCGATAATTTTTTCCATTCGTAAACAAATCACTTGTGTCAAAATTATTTTTCACTGTATTTAACTTGGTGATTTGTTTGTACTACCACGCTTATTGCATGTAATTGAATCTAATTAATTTATTTGAATAATTAATTAATTAATTTACCAAAAGAGTCAATACATTTTTTGGCCTATTAAACTGAAACATACAAAATTATGCCCAACCAAGCCACAATTGAAACAGAGCAAAACAACCTTGGCTTTTGGAGTTTAGGTCAAGCAAACCAGGGACGAAATGGGTAACTAAATATAAAATCCTAACAATATAATTAGTTGTCAATGTTTTCAAACTATATTTTTTACTAGCATCTCGAGTCTTAGAGACTCGATTTTGGCACATAAATCGAGTCTAAAAGACTCGATTTTTATGGCCTAAACATATCCGATGTGGCATATTTTTCCATGTGGTAACCCACATGGAAATCGAGTTTCTAAGACTCGATTTCCAAATAAATATAAGCAAATAAGAGAGGAACCAGAACAGAGAACAACCCAAAGAAAAAAAAAAAAAGAATGAGAAGAACCCAGAGAAAAAAAAAAAAAAAAAAAAAAAAAAAAAAAAAAAAAACCAAGAAGGAGAAGATCAGATCGGACCACCGCGCGCAACCCAGAGGCCCAGGCCGCGAGCCAGGCCGCGCGCCGCCCAACGCTAGTCCCGGCCGCGCCTGGCTGGTGAGGCTTTCTCTCCCTCTGAGCTCTTTCTCTTTCTCTCCCTCTGATCTGAGTTCTGGTGAGGCTTTCTCTCCCTCTGAGCTCTTTCTCTGTCTCTCCCTCTGAGCTCTTTCTCTTTCTCTCCCTCTGATTTGAGTTTGGATTGAGATTGATGTGTTTGAAATTTTTGAAATTTGTTTTTGGGTATTTCGATGCATAGACTTAGAATTTTTTTTTTATTTTTTTTTGTGTTAGAAATCGAGTAAACTCGATTTTCATGTGATCACCACGTGAAAAAATATGCCACATCGAATATGATTAGGCCATAAAAATCGAGTCTCAAAGACTCAATTTATGTGCCAAAATCGAGTTTTTGAAACTCGAGATGCTAGAAAAAAATATAGTTTGAAAACGTTGACAACTAATTATATAGTTAGAATTTTATGTTTAGTTACCCATTTCGTCCAGCAAACCAGACTCATGATATCATGTTCATGAGTTTAACCCAAAAGCTAAACATGATGTCTTGAATTTTTTACTTCTTAAAAATTTCACAACAGGCAATTTGATTTTTTTACCTTTTTTTTCCTTCTTTTTTGTTTTTGTTTTCTGTTTTTTTTTTCGTAAGTCGAACACGGATTTTCAATTATGAACTTATTGATTATCACCTTATGAAAATTTTCACAGAAAAACAGATTACAGGCATATCACAAACCAGCAGCTTGTGGCTGCAACTAAACTAAAATACTTCCACTGATAAAAAAATATATAAAAAATTAGTTCTCCACAAACCACAGAGAACTCTATTCTACATCCTTGCTCTTATATTGTGTCTTATTCTGCAACCAAATTTGGCATATTGATGTTGACCAACCAGCCCTCACAACATGGATTTAGATGAATGTTCAGAGTTTACAGCTCCTCAATGCATTAAATCCTCCCTCTTTATCAACTGCCAATTCACTAAACAATATCTAATCACAAGCCTCCATATCCTTCTAGTGGAGGAACATTTGAAATCAAATGATGTCTACTTTCTGGCGCAATCCTAGAAAATAAGCACAACATATCACCCACATAACTTTGTTTGATTACCTTGTCACAAGTACTCAATCATGTTTAGCATTGCACATAAAACCATGCTTAGGAGTTGAAACAGGAAACTGCACAAGCCTCAACCTATCCACCTCATCATCATTGTTTTGAAATTAGGCCCGTACGGTCCAACCCAGTTAATCGAGAACCGTCCATCTGACCGGGATCTTTTAACCCCTAAAACCTGCTCTACACAAAAATCCAGTGGACCGTGCGAACCGAGGTCAAACTGCCTGGGTTTGAGAACCGTGACCAGGTCTTACGGTTCAAGCTAAAGCTTAAAAAAAAAAAAAAAAAAAAAAAAAAAAAAAAAAAACTTTAGTTCATCTCCTATGAAACTGAGCTATTTGTGCCATTTTCGGTGCCTTATCAACCCAAAATTTGAAATTGCGGTCCCAAAACACACTAAATCAAAAAATCCACGTACAATGAGATGAAAAAAACAAACCTTTTCTTTATCTTCCTCATCTGCGTTTTCCTCGTTCTTCCTCTCTTGCATCTTCCATCTTCTATCGCCAGTCACTAGTACCCAAAAGCCAAGATTTTTTCTTTTTCTATGAGTTGTCTACCACTACAGTCTATGCATTGACAGACACAACCCTTTCCCATGTGAAAAGTTGGACATGTGGCTACGTCTCCGCCTTTCATTTTGGTTTGTAATTTTTTAAAAACATTTTTTTTTTAATTTAAATGGCACGTCATCACAACATGCTACAAACCCATCAATTGCCACCCATTTGTAATTTCTTATATTTTAATTTAGGGCAAAATTTAGCTATAAAATCGATTGTAGACTTAGATTATAAACTCACTCAATATCTTTTTATTGGAGATGAATTTTAACAAATCTATCATTGGATTGCATCTTCTTCTTATATTCTCCATGTTTGCAAAATTTCAAGAAAATTAAAAATCAATAGCTATGTCATCAATAAATTTTTAAATTGCAAGTTTTTGTAATTTAAAATTATATATAAAATATAAGATTATAGATTATATAGTAAATGATATTCGATTGACACAAAAATTAACATGTGCATTAAGAACGTAAAGAACATGTAATTCAACGGTTAGATTTTCAAAATATACAGTAATATTTATTTTATTAAGTGATTTTGTAACCTAAGACTACAACCAATTTTGTAGATAAACTTTGTTCTTTAATTTATTTATTGCTTTTGTACTGTAAATGTAATTGTAGATTAAAAAATGCTCAAAACATTGTATATATTTATAATGAGTGTATAATGTTGTAAGCATTTATTTAATCTTCAATGTAAATCTTACCTTGATAGTATATTGTAAATAAATAAGTTTTCTATTATTATTATTATTATTTTGTTTAACAATTGATAATATTGTGTTGATTTTTGAACACTATAATAGAAGTTGTGATATTAAAAATACATTTGAAAGATGGTCTTTATATTTATTTGGTTTATTTTAGACAAATTTTATACTTATACTAATTTAATATATTAATTTATATTTTAAATAATTATTAAATTAATTATGATGTCATCACGATTTGACCTTGGTTGAATCTCAGTTCAACCTCAAAAATCTTAAACCTATTCCCTTTACGGTTCAATGAACGGTCCAGGTTTCAAAATCATACTCATCATGCTTGAATCTAATTGATTCCCAACCCAAGTTGGCTTGAGAATGAGAGGTGGGATAAATTATATTTTGGAAATGACAGTGACCAACTTTGTACCATATTTGTAATTTTCAAGCAATAGAAGCTTTAATAGTTTTGTAGAGAGGGAAAATTCCCAACCAATTTATTTCAAATTTGAAATTAGTCGTCTACAAATTCTATTGAAATACTAGTTACCTGTGGCTCTTTCTCCCTTTGATAGTCATTTCTTTTGTTCACCTCTCTTGCGTTCTCTCTCTCTCTCTCTCTCTCTCTCTCTCTCTCTTTTCTTTTTCATACGATTTTATATTTTTCTATAAATTTAGAATTGGAAACTGTCCTCAAATTTGCTTAAAGTTCATAATCAATTTATGATTCTATAACCAAAGGTCCTAATAAATTGCATAGGCTAGATAGGAGGTAGTGCATATTTCATTAATAGCTAGGCTAGAAGAAGGGTGAAATCTTTCCAACACCAATACATTGGATCCAATTATCAAAAACTAATAATAATAACAACAATAATAATAATTAAAAAAGAAAAGAAAAAAGAATGGACCCCATAACTACTTTATAAAAAGGGTACTTGTTGATTAAGGGAAAGGATTATTGTCCTTGTCCAACGTAAAGTCATTTTCATTAGAGCCTCACATTGAAACATCTGTTTCAATGTCAAAAATAAAATAAAAAATAATAATAATAAGGGCAAAGTGAAGACAAATTATTGTAATCATAGAAAAAGTATTTTATATCTAATGATATCATGTTATCTGTGTCAAAATTACAAAAATAACTACTCACTAATACATGCCTTTTATTTTTAGTGAGGTAGTTGTTTTTTGTTAATAAGTCTCACGTTTATTGGATTTTAATATTACTAACATAGTATTATTTGATACTAAATACCTTTTCCTAATTATGGATGGGCAACTTGTGCTTGACTTGTAAGCCATTTTGTAGAAAAATATTTGATGAAGTGAATAGAATAAAGTCTTATCTTCCACATTCCAGCATGGAAATGGCTTCTCAAATGAAAAGACTATAATGCTTTTATATTGTTTTGAAGAATTGATTTTAATCATGGTTCTTGCCATATGGCTTTTTTTAATTCAATTGAGGGGAAAATGAGAATTTGTTCATAATTTACAAACTATACTGTAAAATGCCTTTGTTTTAAAACTATTTAGCAAAATGTCACTATTTTTTGAACTTTATTTTAACAAAATTAAGTTATAGGTAGAACTCGACATTAGCAATGTCAAGTTTTATGCATATTTTGCCACTTAAATTTTTTTGAGGATAAAACTTGATTTTGAGGATATCGAGTTTTACACAAAACTCAATTTTGTTAAAATTGAATTTAAAAAATATGAGCATTTGGTAAATAGTTTTAAAACAAGGGCATTTTGCTGTATAATTTGTAAATTAGAGACAAATGCTCATTTTTCCCATTCAATTGAAGCACATTCTTATGTGGACATTTTAGGCATGGAAGTTGTAACTATTGGCTTTCCAGTCCTCCGAGAACCACCAAAATGAAGAAGAATGTTTCCCAAATGCTCAATACAACTTGTTCAGTATATCATTAACTTCTTCACGAGAAAAGCGACAATGTACGTGGAAGTAATGTTTCATAAGAAAATATAGTGATATCCAAGCAACGTTGTTGACCATTTCTTTTTTACAATCTATAACAATATATGAGCAATGTTGCAGACACAAAAAATTTCGAAACAGTTGAGTTGGCAAGTTTTTACTGATTCTCATCTAATAACATCACTGACGTCATTTTTTTACTTATTACTAACAATCTGTCACATTAATAGTTTTGAAATTTTTTTGTTTATATAGACTTTCTTGAAGTGTTTGTGCCTTTCAAGAATCCAAGATCAAAAACTAAAATCAAATAAATTTGTTACCTTGAAATTGGTTTCCCGAGTTGTGAGGCCTTGAAAGTGGAACTAGTTTGTCTGAATTAGTGAATTCCTGTAAAATGGAACATAGATATCTATGGTCAGTATTTAATTTATTTTCTCACCTGCCATTCACCTGTTGACTAAGACAATATTGTTTCTGTTCATTAACGGCACACATTTATTTATTTATTTATTTTTATACCGATGTCAACATTTATAAAGATAAAAGTCCAGGAATACAAACAGGAAGATCATTGGAAAATTGCTGGGATGGTTAGTCATCTTAATGGCAAGAGAAGCCAAGCTATAGAAATTCATCTAATACGTTGTGATTATCCATTGAAAGTGGAATTACTTTGTTTCCTACCAATCTTTTCAACAGCACAATTTTCTACTTTAGTATATAAATGGAAGAGATTCATTTACAAGAGGCAAGAAAATACATTCCAAAAAAAGTTAACACATCCAGTAAATTCCCATACAGTGGCTTAGAATAATTTACAAAAACTTTATTTCATTTTCTAATTATCCTATATCCTTGTCGTTGTCGCCAAAGGGTCCACCCCTGCAATAATTGTATGTGGGGCTAGAACTGGTGCTTTTCTACAAACTGGACATGTTGGGTGTAACCTTATCCAGGGGTCGATGCAATTCTGATGAAAGAGATGAGAACAGTGAGGTAACAATCGAAGCATATCAGTTTCTTTATAATCCACCAAGCATATGGAGCAACAAGGAGCTGGTGAGGTAGCCTTTATTTGTGAGTACACGAGCTTTGGATAGCTGTTGAGAGTAGCTTCATCAAGACCTTGTTCAAGAATTGTTATGGAATTCGGATCACTGGTTCTTGGAGAAGTGTTTGGGATTGGATGAGGTGACTGGTTGTGTGGTAAACGAAGCCGGTTGCAAGCGAAAGTGATGAGTAGAATCAGAAGGAAAATACCAATAGAGAATATGATTCCATATGTAAAACCGCTAATACCATCCGTAGTTCCACTAGATGATGGAAAATTGCTGGTGCTCATCTTTCCTAGAACAATTTAGAGGCAATTGGAATGTGGTGAAGGGGGAAAATAAAAGTCGTGTATATAATAGGATAAGAAAGAAATTCTCACTGGATGGTCAACGTCTGTGTCATTTTCTAACGAAGAATCCCCCCTAACATTATCACATTACCAATTTTTATTATATATATATATATATATATATACTTATTTATTTATTTTGTTCTTTGCTTGGTGTTTTCATTCCGTAAGGTTATGTCAATGTAGTTTTCATATGGTGCAGCAATAACATTCACCGGAAGAAAAAGTCATTCCATACATTCTTTCGCATGTTCTTGGTGAATATTATGGGGCTCTTTTTATTTATTTATTTTCTTTATCTTTATCTCTTTTTTTCTTTTTTCTTTTTCTTTTTTTCGTTTGAACTTAAAATCAAGAAGTGTGGATTGTGACTGTCCATTCCCAAAGATGGGGCAACTCATCATACTACAAATACACTTTTCTAAGAATTTACCATCACGAGGGGAATAAATGAAAATTATGTCTCCAACTTTACCCAAAAAAAAATATATATATACACACAATAGGAGATCTAGGAAGCCTTATTTGGGGCATACTTTTATTAGGTAAATAGGGAGGCGGTGAGAGAAGATGAGGTTTCAATCCATACAATGGGCAATAGTTAATTTAAATCAAGATCCATCACGAATATAAGTTTTCTATATCCAAAAGTAGGAAAATATGTAAAAAGTTTATAATTGTTTAGGCTTATATTTATTGCTTAGGCCAAGTGGCACCCACTCTTTGAAAAGAGAATTAAAATACTCTAAAGCCACAAGATAAGAACAAAAATGTAGAGACATTGTATCTATTTGGTTCAATGTTTAAATATAAACTTTTAGCATTTCTATTCTTTTTTATATAGCTCACAACCTTTCATGTCATATCATCTCAAATACATCCCGATCGGGAATGATGTCATTTATCTTCAACTTCTATCTCATCTAATCTTAACCCGTTTAAGTTGGCTATAACCAAGGAAGAGGGTTTTGCTTTTTTTATAGAGTGAAGATGGAATATGGTTTTGATTTTGAAGTCAAATGTTGTGGGTTATATAAAGGCGGTGATTGGCTTTAGGTCTTTGAGTGTTTCGTGCGGGAAAGTCATAAATGTATTATTGATGAGATTAGTTTTTATTTATTTATTTATTATGTTTTAGAGCTCCTAATTTATATATATATATATATATATATATATTTTTTTTTTTTGCTTTTAATTGCTATTTATTGCAATATCGATATGAGCCATGACGATAAAAGTAAAAGTCAATGATGATTTTAGATTTTTTTTTTTTTTTTTTTTTAAATCTAGAAGCCTTGCTGAAGGAAATTAAATCTTGATAAACGGAAAAAAAAAATTAACCACTTTTTCTTTATTTTATCACATTCTCTATATGCTAATACTTACAAATGATTTTCTTTTGTTGAGGTAATAAAATGAATATTTGAGATTTGAGTCTCGGTATTTGGTTTTGAATTTTTAGGGAGGTTGCTTGAATTTTTAAATTTTAGCGTATGAAAGTATTTTATACTATGAATTTAAATTTATAAATTTCAAATTTTAAAACAATTTAATTAATTTAAAAAATAAAGTTTACAAATACTATAATCGAAAAACTTGACTGTTCCAACTTCAAAATTTTAGATTAGTAATTCTACTCAATATTCGGAAACCAATTCTTTGACAATTTTTTTAATATAAAATATGAATTAAGAAAATTGAGTTTCAAAGCATTCAACAAATGTTGTGGTAAAACATAAATATTATATAGCAAAATGAGTATGAGTACTATAAATAGATCTTAAAAAACATAAAAATTATTTTAAATAAATTTGTAAAGTATCCACACATTGCACGGAAAATTATCTAGTTATATATAAATAGAGAATTACTACGTCCACAATATTTTCAAAAGCATTAAACAACACGAATGACATTTGCTTGTAGTACCCTAAAGACTCATTACTTAAATGAGGCAAAGGGAGAGTGAGAGGGAAACTCGAAGAAAAGGAGAGAGAGACACACAAAGAGCCAGATGTCATATTAATGTTAGACTTTTGGTTTTACATAGGGCTGAGTCAAGCACTCAGTTCTCAATTTATCCACTAGACTCTCTAAAAATTCTAATTTGACTACCCTTTAAAATTTAGAGCTTTATGTATTTTAAGATTTTGTGAATTTGAGTATTTGGAATGGGCGAAACTTAGATACAGTACCTTATGTACCCCTTTTAAAGTTATAACACTTGTCCACTTACTTAACATTGAAACTGGCATTAATACTCTTCTATTTCTATTTCTTCTTTTATTTTTCCCCTGTTTCAGACTCTATAACTCCCGCGGGAAAACCAAAACTCACACACAGCTCCTACACTTCTCTCTCATTCTCTCTTTTCTTCTCTTTCTCTCTCTCGCTTAGATTGGTTGAAGCACTGAACCTAGCTCTCTGAATTCTCTCTCTCACTTTCTTTTCATAGTGGTTGGCGTTGTATATAAAGGTATATATAAGGATAGGTTGTAATAATAATATAAGGTTGGAGAGTATTCATTTGTAAAATGAATAATATTGTATTTCAAGATCTGAAATTTTCTTTGTGAAAATTCAAGTTTTAGGATTTTCAATCGGTTGAAACTTTTATTCAATTGATCGAATTGATCAGGAAAAATTGATCTAAAGTTTTTGCCTAACTCAATTGATGCTCGATTCCTGTTCGATCGATTGATCGAAAAGAGCCTTTGATTGATTCTCAATTCCTCTCAATCGATCAAGCCTCGTGAAAACTGTTTTTTGCAAAATTTTTTGCAGAATTGTGATAACCATTCTGAACATTGGGAAAGGTTTTAAATCTTGTAAATAGTTTTTTGAGTCATCGTAACTCTTCATACATACCTTTTGAAGGGCTATAACCCTATTGGTATAAAGAGAGGTTAATGTTCACTTGAAAATATGACTATCTCCCCAAAAATAGTAAGTTAACAAAGAAACAGAAGAAATCTTGTGGGTATTATCCAAAAATCGCCATTTATAGAACCTAATAAACTTGGTTGTATCCTGGAGACAAGTTTGTAGAAATCCTTTAGCAACTTGTGTATGGGGACAAATATTGTCTAAGGATAACATTCAATTGTGCCTCCAAGTCAATCACTAATTTCTATTTACTTGATGTATTCATTTTGTTCAATCATTGTTACTCCTTGATTTGGTAAAATCCCCAACAGTTCGCTGGCACTAAAGTGATTCGTCAGTATGCATTGGCTAAATCTCATTATAGGTTTTCAATTCTAGTTGCTAGGCATGTGTTATTTTGAGGTTTGGTAGAGTTTTTTTTTTTTTTTTTTTACTCTAATCTGGGTATCAATTTTTGTTAATGGGTTTGTGTTATTATTGCTTTGGCCTGTTTTGATTTGGGTTTTCAATTCTAGTTGCTGAGTTTGTGTTATTTTGAGGTTTGGTAGAGTTTTTCTTAGGCTATTTTTGATAAAGGTTTCAATTTTGGTTAATGGGTTTGTCTTAGTATTGCTTTGGTTAATTTTGATTTGGGTTTTCAATTATAGTTCCTGGGTTTGTGTTATTTTGAGGTTTGGTGATAATTTAACTAATCGGCATATGTTAGTATGTTTGTCTTTGGTGTTTGATTGATAGTTCAAATCAGAAATTCAAAATTGGAAAGGCAAAAGATTCTTAGAACAGAAATCATATACTAATCTTAGAGAATTAAATACAAATATCTTAATCATCAATATCCAACTGTATCTCATAGAAAAATGATGCATTTGCAGGCCTTCTCATTTCAAAATAATGAATAAGGGTAAATGTTTCTCTCTCTTTCATTTCCCTCATCTGTTTAGATTGTAAATGATTACTGGTATCTTTAAAAGTAAAACCAAGATTTTTCCTACCTCCAGCTTTTTTATTTATGAACTAAAAAACTAATTTTTGCCTAATCCTAGACCAATTGGCTAATTCAACTTCAACTGCTTGGGTAGCTAATATCTTCCTTTGTGATGGCAATTTATGTTTACTCTGTGGAGTGACAACTTCATGACTGTGTTTCGCTTCAAAAATGATAGTACAATATTTACCATTTTGTTGACGACTGATAACCATTTGGGTATCATAACCAAATCTTAATTCTATTCTAGATTTCTTTCCTTCATATACAACTTCCTTCTTTTAACCAGCTTTAAAACAACAAAACTTGCGGGATTTGATCGTTGTTTAATTTGCCTTACTTTTGTTCAGCTAGTCTCTACAAACACTGAATCCAACATATCTAACATATATATATATATATATATATATATTATAATATAGATATGCCTCTTCTTCTGAGTCAGACTTCATTCCAATTTTTAGAGTTATATCTTTTTTAGTGTCTGCATTTTCTCCAATTTTTGGAGTTATATTATCCTTTGAATCAACAAACACAACTTCTTCAAGGTTACCCTTTGTTCGGGGGCCTTTTTCGGTTGCCCAGTCATGTGTGATCCATTGGAGAGATGACCTTACTAGGCCCGGGTTCTTTTTGGGGAGTTATGTCCGAAACTCAATATTGGGCCACGTGGTCCAACGGCTACCAGCGTATATTTAAACCTACAAAATCTAAGAATCATGATAATGGTTGAGTAAATATGTAATATGTGTTTGATATGATAGCTTTATTTAATAGTTGTAATAGTAGTTGAAATAAAGTAATTTGTATTTAAAGATGAAGTAAGCCTAGAGTCAATGATGTAGATTTAAAGATATGGAAGCAAAGTTACTTATCTTTGTATGGTTTATAACTCCAATTATATAGCATCACTGAACCAATAGGATTCTAGCAGAATGCCAGCGGTAGAGGCTAGTTAAGCTTGCCCTTCTTATCATGCATTTAAATGAGTTTAGGCCTTGGTTAATAGTTGTACTAGTAGTTGGAATAAAGTAATATTTATTTAAATGTGAAGCAATCATATACTCAATGATGTAAATTTAAAGATAGTGAAGCAAAGTAACTTATCTTTGTATGGATTGTAGCCCTAGCTGTACAGCTTCTGTGAGCTGATAATATCCCAGCAGAGTGACCCTAGCGGCAGAGGGACAGTTTGCCATGATAACTTCAAAATTAAGGGGAAAAATGGGTACAACTAGAGAGAGAGAGAGAGTATATCCAGCTGTGTATAGGGGCTGGTTAAGCTTGCTTCTCTTATCATGCACTTAAATGAGTTTCCCTTTTGACAATGCTCTTTTAGTTGTTGTGAAAATAGGAATAGTGTTGCCTTCAATGGAAAGGGTTTTTGTAAGATGTAATTTATGCCTTTTAAGTTGTGCCTTCTAAGAGAATGGCTTTAATATGAGATCTTGGTGCTTTCTAGGAGAAGGGATTTAGTAATAGAAGTTCGTGCCTTCCATGAGAAAGACTTTTAGTATGAGTGTTTCATATCTCTTGATAAGTGTGGAGATGGTAAAAGATATAAATGTGTTATGAGATGTAGTATTTGTAATATGTGTGATATATGAAAGTATAAGAGATATGGTGGTTAAAGATAGTAAAAATATGAGATTATAATAGCTGGAGAAGTTGTAGAGATTGCTTTCCAAGAGGAGAGATTTTGTAAGAAAGGGTATGGAGATGTGTTTAGGCATTTGGAGATAGAAGCAGGAAGATAGGTGTAGAAGAGTATTGAGATGTGTTTATGGGTAGCAAAATAGTAGAATTTCAGAGTGAGAGAGTATGAGAGTGGAGCTTAGTGAGTTATGATGTGTTATATGTAATGATGTAGTAAATGTGTATGAGATTGTGTAAGAGAAGTGAAGAAAGAGATGTTTAGAGATATGGGTAGCAAGATATATGTTTTTTCAGAATATGGAGAGTGAGATGATGGGTATAAGAGAGTAATAGTATTGTAGTGTGTTTAGCCAAGTTGCTGGGATTGTATGAAGGCTTATGAAAGGCATTTATGCGTTAAGGGCTGAAGAGTTCAATTCATAATTCAGAAACTAAAAATTCAGAAGTTCAGTACTTCATTAAGAGCTTCAAAAGATGATTAGAGGGAGAGAGAAGTTTATGAGAGAGTTCTTTCTCTCCATTGGTGTCCCCCTTTTGAGGTGTTGATGAAGGGTCCCCTTTAGAGCTGAGTTTAGGGGGGTATTTTAGCAAATAATCTCAGCCAAAATCTATCCCAACTAGCAATGAATTTTCAGAGAATCCATCTTAAGATTTGGCCAAAAATGGTATGTTTAGTTTTAAGGTACTCTTGCTATTTCAGGTAACAGCTGCTGGGGAAAAGTAGCAGAAAAGGAAAGTATTTTAGCAAGAGAAATGTATTTTCTTTAGTCAGTTTTGGTTTTAGCCAAATATGGAAAAATCAGTAATACTTAGGTTGCTGGGTCAGCTGTCATAGCTGTTCTGAAAAGGTCATCCCAGCTGTCAGGAAAAGTTATGACAACTATCATGAAAAAACTGTCCCAAATATCTAGAAAAGCTGTGACAGCTATCATGAGACAGCTGTCACAGCTGTCATAAGACAGTTGTTTGTTTTGGGCAGAAACCAATGAGGTCAGATGGGTGATTTCAGACTGCTGAAGAGGTCATTTCATGGATTTGGCTGAAAAATTGTAAGATCTCTTTTAAGGGTATCTTGCTATTTTGGATATAACAGCTAGTTGCTGGGATTTCAACATTAAATGGCTGATGATATCACTTCTAGCCAAGTGGCAAGTGCTGAATACACTGTTGGGGTTTAGCTGAAAATGTTTTCTTTTTTGGGTGTTTGCATTTGTTGTCCTAGGTTCCATTACAACATATTTCTAGTAAGTAATAGAAGGATTGGTTGAAAGTCAATGAAGCTTTAGAGATTTAGTCAAGGTCTCATTGGGTTTTGACTTAATCTTGTTGAGTAAGAATGGTATTTAATGCTCTACTCTGTCAGCTAGCATAAAAATATATGGTTTGATTGTGGCAGACAACGGCTAGATGTAAAAGATATCATGAATATTTTGTATAGAGAGAGATAAAAGATAGCCAATCAGATTAGGCCACATGTTTGAGTTGGATTTTAGCTGAAAGAAGTAGTGTAGTTTATGTAGAATGATATAATGAATAAATTTGTATAGCAACAGTTGGGGATTGAATGAACAGTTATTTTCCTAGCAGTTAGATGGCTGGGAATATTGAGTATTTGTCACATGATGAATGTTAAGATTTAGGAAAAGAGCAATGGAGAATTTTATCATTTAAAATGCTACGTGATAAGAGATGCTTACCATATGTTACCCGCTACACACAGACTCATCAGAGTTCAGAGAGTTGGAGAAGACACGCTAAGCAACATGTCTCTCTTATCAACTTTAAACTGCTGGAGCTTTATTGAACATACCTCTTGGCCCTCCAAACCACGACTCTCAAAGTTTCCCTAAAGGGACTTATGAGCTTGGATCATAAACCGAAGATAAGATGACGTACCTTGGGTTTTGTTGTCATTTTGTGTAAATATGGGCTCTTGTTGAAGAAGCCGCTTACCATGAGTGTAAGAGAGGTAATATGGGCCATGCGCTTTGATTCATTGCTTAAGCCTGATCCCTATGTTGATGTTGATGATGTCATGGGGTTATGATCCCAATTGATGAAGAGGAGATGTGGACCATGAATCCGCCTCTTGAAATAAGGATCTCGCGGGCCATGTGAGCCCAATCCATGTAGTTGAATGAGATATGAGTTTATTCTGAACTTTAAATAGATTTACACAAAAAATCAATAATATATTGATGTGGCATGGGTTGCCAATGAAGTAATGCCATATGGGCCGAAAAAAGGGTCCTCAACACCCTTCATATCTTTCTCCATAACCTATAAATTAACAAACACAACTTATTGCTTTTGATGAACAAAGTTCACTAAAACTATAAAGGAAATGTTGAAAGAAGTTGAAAAAAAAAAGTTGTTTTGCAATGTATATGTATGAAGAAAGAGTCAATAGAAGTAACATGGATTGATGTTCTAAACCCGTGCCGTATCATACTTCGTAGAAAAGATTTCAATTCATCAATGTGTAATGCAAAGCTTATAGATGCTAGGAGCTTTTACATGGGTCTAGTAGCCAATGAATCAAACTTCAAGATTAGAATGAACTCTACGAGGGACATAGAAAGGCATGGAACATTAGTCTCCTCAATTGTTGCAGGGAATTATGTAGAGGGTGCATCAAAAATTGACACCCAAATAAGAAATAGCCAAAGGCAAAACCTTCCAAACCTCAAAATAACACAAACCCAACAACTATAATTGAAAACCCAAATAAAAATTAACCAAACCAATCCTAAAATAGACCCAATAACCAAAATTGAAACCTTCATAAAAAAAAAAAAAAAAAAAAAAAAAAAAAAAAAAAAAAAAAAAATAACATTACTTTTCCAAACCTCAAAATAACACAAACCCAGAAACTGTAATTGAAAACCCAAATCAAAATTAGCCAAAGCAATACTAAGACAAACCCATCAACCAAAATTGAAACCTTTATCAGAAATAGCCAAAGGAAAACTCTACCAAATCTCAAAATAACACAAACCCAGCAACTAGAATTGAAAACCCAAATCAAAACAAACCAAAGCAATAATAACATAGGCCTGTTAACAAAAATTGATAACCAGATTAGAATCAACAAAGAAAAACTCTACCAAATCTCAAAATAACACATGCTCAGGAACTAGAATTGAAAACCTATAATGAGATTTAGCCAATACATACTAATGAATCACTTTAGTTCCAACCAACCATTCTATAAAAAGAGAGCGAGAGAGAGAGAATTCAAAGAGTTGGGTTCGATGTTTCAACCAATCTGAGAGAGAGAGAGAGAGAGAGAGAGAGAGAGAGAGAAGAAAAGAGAGGGAAAGAGATAAGTGTAGGAGCCATGTGTGAGTTTTGGTTTCTTGCAAGAGTTATAGAGTTTGAAACAAGGGAAAAATAAAAGAAGAAAAATAAATAGATGGAGTTTTAACGCTTATTTCACTGTTAAGTAGGTGGACAGGTGTTATACTTTTAAAAGAGGTATCTAAGGTACTATATCTAAGTTTCGCCCATTTAGAATTTATGAATCTTGGGTTTTTAGATTGAAGATGAAGGAAAGACTTCAGAGAGAAGGGGAACGTTAAGAGCAACTTTTGCTTTCTAAAGGAAAAAGTGTAGATTCAAGATTGTGTAATTTGAACATTAATGGGTGCATATAAATGTTTTTTTTTTTTTTTTTGATGGAAGGTGCATATAAATGTTTGAATGAGCTTTTGTGTGTGTATGGTTTTTGTTATTTATAAGTGCTAGCATATTATTGTTTTATTATTATCTTATTCTCTAAGTAGTTATTTACATTGCACGTGCAAAAAGCACGTGCCTCAGGAAAAAAAAAAAAAAAAAAAGAAGCTCATTTCATATTGGTCCACTGTCCAAGACTCTCTCTACTTTATTGAACATGCTCAGGGCTTGTATTCTTCTACATCACATAATAGGCTCATGGTCCACACTTTTTCTCCACTTCACATATTGGTTTATGACCTGTATTTTTTTGAACATTAGTGACGGGTTTTTTGTTGTGTCTCTCTTGCCTCACGAATTGGGCTTAGAGCCATAATTGTTTTCCTTCATGGAATCAAGGCTCGTTGCTCACGTTATTTCTGTTTCTTTTTCGTGAATTGGCTTCTCCAACAAAAGCCCATACTTATGAAAAATGGGTTTGGAAGGAAAATGCCCAATTAACAACCTTATAAAGTTAGTTGGCTATGAAAATCATCAGGCCCACACAAATTTCTCACCCAACCTCTAATGGATTGTATTTGGGACACAAGGCTACTAAAGAATGAAGCAGCACGCATGCTTGTTCAACAAATAGTAATTTGGGCTTTTTACGAAACTGGGCTCAAGGCTCATATTCGGATTAGGCTTGTGGCACACGACTCTCTTCACTTCACCAAACTGGGCTCAAGGCTCATTTTTTTCCACATCATATAATGGGCTCATTTACAAGACATTTTCTTCACTTCGTGTATTTGTTCCACATCACATATTGAGCCATGGCCTATGTTTCATTACTTAAATGAGTGGGCTCACATCCCACATATTTTTCTACTTCACTAATTGGGATGCTTGAAGAAGAATGAAAGAAAACTAAAGCCACTTCTTCAACGTTATGTGTGCATTTTGGACTTAAAGACTCAATTTGCTTCATGTGTTTCGAAGTTTTATGTAAGCTACTCGATTTATGAATTTTTGTTATTTTGTATGTTCTATTCTCCTTGTGTTTAATGTGGTTGTTCGTGTTTACAGGAAAGACATGTTAGTTTCAAGTATTTGTATCGAGTCTCTTGAAGTCTTAGTTTGGTCTATGGTTTTTCAGGATTTGCAACCACTACCAGAGCCTATACAAAAAAATTGTTTTGCCACGGAATGGCAATTTGTTAGGAATTTATTGGAAGCCCATTCCATGACTTTGGTTGTAATAAATTTCCAGTATTTGCAGTGGCCCAACAAGATTTTTATTCAGGATAGCAAAATTAAGATAAAATATTGAAGACAAATTTTATAAAAATAATTATGTATATAAAAAAAGGTTAAATTTCTTTTATATATCTATATATATTTTAGATAACACTGAAAATATAATGTAAATATAAGTTCGATTTTTGTGTGTGCTTGGTTTCAATTTATTTTTTCGAGCTTAAGATTAGAGTTAGTATAATCATTGTTATGAACTACTTCATAATTTTAGTTGGCTATAAATATATATTTCAAAATTAGTATAAAAAAATCAATAAATAAGTTAAAAGATTAATCTAAATATAAGATATTCATACAAATCAATACTAAAAAATAAAAAGAAAAATAGTCTAACTTAGAATTATTAAAAATATGATCATATAGTTGGAAATATTAAAATATTATATGTACGTCTTGGTTTTTTGAAAACGTTTTATAACAATTTTATTTTGAATTAACTAAAAAAAATCTATTTTATTATTTCAATTCCAACCATCAACTGAAGAATTGATTGCAAAAGACCTTAAAAAGTATATATAGCAATGTGAATTTTTTTAAAAATAAAAGATAACATACCATGTTAATTTTTTTCCTTGACTACTTTAAGAGAGTTAAATGTTATTTTCAATGAAGAAGTTTTGAATTTGTAACATTATTAAAGTAAAAAACATGAAAGTAGACTTAACCTCAAGAGCCCCGAGAGAGGAACATGCAGAGTCTCAGGTTGAATTAATGTTATACTCAAGCAAGATTCTCTTTCGCCTATGCGACTTACTTTTTCTTTAGAGGGAAATTTTTCATGCAAGCAACTTCAAAGTATTTTTTACAAGAGTTTTACAATAAATAAAATCTTGAAATTTTATTACAACTAAAGTCATGGAATGGGCCATCAATAAATTCCTAACAAATTCCCCTTTGGTCATTCCGTGACAAAACATTTTTTGTATAGGCTTTGATAGTGGTTGCAAATCCTAAAAAACCATAGACCAAACTAAGACTTCAAGAGACTCAATACAATACTTGAAATTAACATGTCTCTCCTAAAAACATGAACAACCGCATTAAACACATGGAGAATAGAACATTACCCCCACCAAACACACCCCCCACCCCACACACACACACACACACACACACACACACACACACACACACACACACACACACACAATCTCACAAATGCAAGTATTTGCAATGCACTTGCATTTTATTGATTATTTCATTTGATAAACCACTAGAGAGTGTATCACTTTAGTATCTTTAAGCATTATATTCTAACGATTGTTTCTTCATGTTTGGCTCAAATACCAATTGATACGTACAAATATTTTGAGAGAAGAAAAAATAGTATTTTGGTTGCTTCGAGGGAAACAATGCCTCCAAATTTGATAAATTACACTAATTGGAGGGAGCTCAACCTCTAACACCTGCTTGTTCTATTCTTTTAGGGTAAAAAATGATGATGATTTAAAAAAAAAAAAAAAAAAAATCTCCTTCCAATGTTCAAGAGCTAAAAAATGAACTAAATTCAATCTTTAAATCCTAAAAAGTTGGAACAAAAAAACAACTACGCTCAACAACTTCTAACACATGGGAATTACACTCCACATATTCTTCTCCTAAAAACTAGGACACTAATAATGTTAACAATGCATTAGAAATTACAAATATAACTCAAATACCAACAACTAATTGGAAATAAAGAGGCTTTACACCGAGGATGAGAGCTAAAGATAAACTTACAGAACCAGGATGCAACAAAGGCCGTGTAGCAGACCACATCAAAAGCCTTGGAAAAAGCCCCAACCCAATGTGACAACTTCGCATTGCTACTCATTCCTTTCTTCAATTCGCCCTCCACGGCCTTCTCCTTCGGAGAAAGTTCCATAACACTTGGGTCAATACCACCAAGAATGGGCAATAGCAGTTGGTTTGCCACATCTTCCAAAGCACCGACAGACCAAGTGGTGGAGATTAAACAAGTCCCTATAGTTGGACAAGCAAATTCGAAGAGAATGGGCACAGGGAGTGAAGTGCTTTGGTGCATGACGAGATCGAGGATCGAAGAAGCCAAAGGATCCCAAGACACCTTTGTGTTACGATGGCAAATAGAGAGCCATATGTAACCTAGAGGCGGAGGCAAATATTCACTGGAAACCTTTGGGAAATAAGCATGGGTGTTGTACCAAGGATCGATGAGAGGAAATCACTAACTGTTTGGGTCGCGACCTCCTTCTTCCTCCTCAGAGTGCTTCGATTCAGAGAAAGGAGCATATTCGCCTACAGTTTTGGTGGCAGGATCGTTAGAAGCGATTTCCTTTCCTTTTCAGTTGGAAGAACCCTCTCCTTTTGCCAGTATCATGGTGGGATAATTAATTGGAATGAATGGGTGAAAGCGTTTGAAGAAGAAGATACAGTGAAGAAAAAGAGAAGTAAAAAGGCGTTTTGTGTCAGTGACATGAAGGGAATAAGTTTAAGTATTGATGACATTAACGCTGACGTGAAAGGATGCAATGGGCCATCCATCAGATAAGGCATGGTATTAATGAAGTGGAAGCTGTGTTTCATAATAACGGCTAAACTGGGAAATTTGAAGAGACAACACTGTTCATGGCAAGAAAGAAAATAAAGTGAGGCCTACTGTTCAAAAAAGCCCGCAAACAAAAAAAATTGGAGAAGAGACTTTTTGTTCACATATGAACTGCAGGAGCACTTTATATACACAGGGGGCTAACTGTTGGTGCCCACTTTGGCAAGGAGGCCCTATAATAGTAAAAAGCCCAACAATATGGGAGGGATTCAAAGAAGAAGAGTTAAAAAATTGAGAAGAAAACCATTAAACCTAATGGTAGGAATAATGGTCCATAGGCCTTAAAATAGCAAAAGGGCCTTAAAGAAAGCAAGAGGGCCCCAAGGAGCTCAAAGATAGAAATAGTAAACCCATGGGCATTATGAGAAATGGAAAGTAAGCAAAAATGGGCCAAAGGAGCCCAAAGGAAGAAACTAAGAAAATGGGGTTGGTGGAAAAGCCTATAAACCCCGAAAGTAAAGGATATGATAATTTGGGCTGGGGAAGCCCAAACACTTAGCAAAAGCCCATGGGAATGAAGGATTGGAACGGGCCGGGGATGCTTGAGGAAATGAAACGGGCCAAGGATGCCTAAAAGAATAAAATGGGCCAAGAAAGCCTCAAAGCGATGAAATGGGCTAAGGAAGCCCAAAACAGTAGGCCCAAAAGAGGCCCAACAAGCATAAGTCAAATAATAACATGGCAAAAACAACAGGGTGGTGTAGCAAAAATCTCAACCAACCCACAAAGAGGGTAAGGGTTGGATTGAAGAAGGAAAGGCCCATGCCCAGGGAGGAAGCAAGATATAAAGAATGAAAGCCCAGTGACTCATCCACGCCACAAGAGGTCAAGATTGATTAGCAAAACATACAACAAAGACCAAACAAAGGCCTAGGTCATGGCAAATGCATGAACTATAGACAAGCCATAGACACATATGAAAGTGGAGCACACACAAGGCTTAGGCACCACCCACTTGTACCCAACCAATACAAGAGTGGTGAGCCATAGGTTAGAGGTAAAAGAGGGCATAATCTGGCAGTGGGCAGAAGGGGAAAGCCTATTCTAGGGTTTCCGGTCAAGTTCTTTTGGAGCAAATGTCCTGCTGGGATGACATGCCACCCAAAAGAGAGAAAGATGAGTTGGAATTACTAGGTGCATGCCATTAGGGTTAGTAAGAGAGAATGCCCACCCTTATCAGGATAGGAATGCCATGCAGAGCAAGAAAACAAAATAAAACTCTTTTCTAGGAATGCAATGTGGCATGAGCAGCACAGGTAAGTAATGATGGCTACGGAGTTGATAGACCAGTAGATGGTCTGGGAAGGACACCTATACCAAGACAAAAGTAGTTAAGGGGTAAAATAGTAAAAACCCATCATGACAAACAGTATAAAAAAGGTCCTAATTGTGCACAGTGGGGGCAATGGAGGAGAATAGAATAAAGGGGAAAAAAATACAAGATAAATAAAACAAGTAAGGAAAGGAGTACAAGATAAGAAAATAAGTAACATAGAAATTGGAAAGGAATCAGAAAGGAAAAATAGAGAGTGAGCTAGAGTGTGATGGTAGGCATGCACCAATAGGCTATTCCCTTTTCTCCCTCTAATAGCCTGCTCTCTAGTGAGGATTAAAGAATTTGAGGATAAGCCACTTAGGCCCGTTCTCTCAAAGTGGGCAATTTATGTGGCATGATTTCCGTACGAGATTGCCCACATTGAAGAGTGGTTCCCTTCCTAGATTTGACTCCGTTGAGAAATCAAGCACGGCAAATTAACCTTTCTTCCTTTTGTTAATCAAGCATAAATATTGTTTCCTCTTCTTTTTATTGCTGTTATTAACTTATTTCTACCGCATTTATATCACTGCATTATTTCCTCATTTACTAAGAAAATGATTTAGTCTTTCTTGCTTTTTGGCTGATAGTAAGCATATCTTTCTTATTTTTGTCATATTACACCTGTCTGCCATAACTTTTTTGTAACAATATCCTCTACTGTGGGCACGTGTCCAAGGTCCTAGCAAATGGGTGCTAGCTTGTGCACAAGCTGGCTTGGAGTGTGTTGCAGTCAAGCCAGTCCCGACTCTCCTACCCCAGAACTATTGGGCCGTAACATGGTAGGAGACAGCCCAACTTAAAGTTACAAAAAAGGCCCACCATAGGCAGCAGCTATGTCTAAAGTACTAGATGCCCTTCACAAAAATTACACTTGGAATATGATTGATTTGTAGGTGGGTTTACAAGATCAAGACCAAGGCTGATGGATCAATTGAACGATACAATACTCACCTAGTTGTCAAGGGCTTTACTCAAGAATATGACATTGACTATAAGGAAACATTTGCTCCTGTTTCTTACCTTACATCTGTTAGATGTCTAATTGCTGTGGTTGTCATTCGCCATTGGCCTCTTTATCAAATGGATGTGAAGAATGCTTTCCTCAATGGAGACCTCCAAGAAGAAGTGTACATGCAATCACCCCCTGGCTATACTCACTCAGGTCATCAAGTTTGTCACCTTCGTCGTGCTCTTTATGGCCTTAAGTAGGCTCCTTGGGCTTGGTTTGAAAAGTTTAGCTTAGTTGTTGCACAGCAGGGTTTCCCTTCGAGTCCTTATGACACTGCTCTCTTCATCCAAAAATCCTTTGCTGGTATTACTCTTATTCTTCTTTATATTGATGACATGATTATTGTTGGAGATGATTCTGCAGGTATTAGCTCTCTTCAGTACTTCCTTAGTTAGCATTTTTAGAAGAAAGATCTAGGCACTCTTAACTATTTTCTTTGGCTTAAGGTTACCTAATTCTCTGATGGATACTATCTTTTCCAAGCTAAATATGCTTTTGATCTTCTCTTTAAAGCCGGTATCGCAAACAACAAGACTGTTTCCACTCCCTTGGAACACAATGTTAAACTCACACCTTTAGATGTTGAACCTATATCAAATACTACTCGTCATTGTCAGTTGATTGGTAGTCTGATCTATCTCGTGTCACTCGCCTGGATATTTCACATGCCGTGAGTATGGTTAGTAAGTTCATGGATGCCCCTCGTTTTATTCACTATGCTGCCATTCATTGGATTCTTTGACACATTAAGGGCACACTTTATCATGGTCTTCACTACTCCTCTCGGTCTTCTCTTGAGCTCCATGCTTATTTAGATGCAGATTGGGTAGGTGATCTGATTGATTGATGCTCTCTCATAGGTTTTTGTTTCTTGTTGGGTACTTCTCTTGTCTCATGGCATAGTAATAAGCAGGATGTGGTTTCCCGTTCTAGTACCAAGGCTGAGTATCGTGCCCTTGCCGACACCATTATAGAACGTACTTGGATTCAAAGGGATTCAAATTTTGCAAGTCTTAGAGGTTTAGATAGCCATCTAAGTCTGTAATTTTTGAGCTTATTTGGACCTTGTAACGCTTCTTAGTGAGCACATTGTAATTCACAATTACGAAAAATAATAAAATATCTCATATTGATTTGAGGATCTCTAACAATTATTTCGTGTATTTCTTTATTTCATGGTTTTCCTTTACTGTTTCTTGCTGCTCAATACATATATTTTTGCTTGCTAGTTTTCCTTTTACTCAGCCAAAAGCTGAGTCCTTTCACCGGGGTCCTCACTTCAACTTGGGTCTTGGACACATTTAGCCTCCAAAGAAACATATGTCAAAACATACACACATCAGATATCACTCTCTCCTACAAAAATTCTTTTCACCTAACTATCTTGGAAGGCAAAGCCCAAGTAAAGCCACTTGGACTTGAGTTCCAAATCCCACAAGTTTTGTGCAAAAGCACTAAGTCTGTGAGAATTGGGGCCATGATCCTCGTGGCTAAATCATTCTCATGAAATTCATTTACATATATGTATATGTATTAAAATGTATATCCTAATCTAAGAAACTAACAATTATTTGAAGATATGTGTATTATATAGTGTGTTTTATATAGCACTTATAGAGGTAAAGGGAAAGGACAAAACTTTATTGCATAATAAACATGGAGGAAGATCATATAGTTCAGAGAACTAGCATTCTGGGTTCTTATAAGTACGCCTTGAGATCCCATGACAGTATGCTTGGGATCCCACGACAGTACGCCAGGGGTACCAAGTGAAGGAACTCTTTTAAATGTTTATACAATAAAAAATAAGCCTTAGATATTCTATTTCAATCTCTTTCTCATTGTGAATATTATGAATACTTATCTTACTTATTTTGTAAGCATAAATGGTCATTTTATGACATTAAAACACTTATAATAGTATTTTATTGCTTAGGAAGAATCGCATTTTTGCCTTGAGGAGATTTTTGTGACTTGTGTACAACTTGGTTCGTAATCAGCTCCCATTTAGCTGTGGTAAACCAAGCCCAGTCTACCAAACAACAAATATTTGGCCCGGGATCCTTGTCTCTACTTGGGCCTGTGTGCTAAGAAAAAAAGCACTCTCACATACTTCACACATACTTAGTTTATATAAGGCTCTATATTATACAATGTTGTCTATACAAAATATACATTAACACTACCAACGTGATTTTAATTAGTTCATACATAATACACAATGTTCAGTTGGCTGGGCGTTGGCAAATGGACTGTATCATCCTAATATTACTTTGTTGCTAATAGTAATGTATACCAGTTGGTGATGTCACTTATTTTAATGGGAGTTGGTGATTCTTCTTCTACTTATAATGATGTTTGTTTACGTGTGGATGTCACTTATTTTAATGGGAGTTGGTGATTCTTCTTCTACTTATAATGATGTTTGTTTACGTGTGGATGATCCTTGTACATAAAATAAAAAGGATGATTAGCATGAGATTTAATTTAGAACATAAATATATATTTTACTACTTAAGAACCCTTGCATATTTGATAATGAATTATTAGCTATCGTATGTGGTCCACTAAATATTAGAACTAGTAGATTAATGGAATATTTTGTTGTATTCATAGATGATTTTTCTTGTTATAGACAAATACATTTAATGTGTACAAATCTGAAGCTTTGAAAATTTTCAAGAATACAAAGTGGGAGTTAAAAATGAGCTAGGAAGAAATATTAAGATATTACAATAAGATTGTAGGGAGATTGATTAGAAGATTTATTAAAAGGCAATGGGATAATATATCAACTTACTGTACACAGTACTAGAACAAAATAGCTGAAAGGTATAATAGAGCATCCACACCAGTAGATGTAAAAATTTTGTAAATTTGCACAATTAAAATCTACTTTTTCTATTTTATACATTCACTTATCCAAAACACTCAAGTCAGTTTATCTATTATACATACTATTCTCTTTAAATAATCATTTTATATATATTTTTTTTATTATTTCAAAAACCTTACTAGTCAAACCCACTTTTCTGAACACTATTCTCTCTCTCTCTCTCTCTCTCTCTCTCTCTCTCTCTCTTTCTCCCACATGGCGAGTTTTCTTTCTTTTTCTTCCTTCTCTCATCTTTCTTCACTGGTCAAGTTTTCTTCTTTCGCCCATTCATTCACCGGCAGTAGCATGGTAGATTCGACAGCAGACCTGATTGATTTTTGTTGGGTTTTTCATGTGGGTTTCTGTTGGATTTTTCTTATGGGTTTTCCGTTGGATTTATTTTATATTGATTTTGGTTTGGATTTGGAATGGGTTTTGCGGGTTTGGGTTGTGGTGGTGATAGTTGGGTTGTGCTGAGTTGGTAGTTGGAAAATTATCTTCTTCTTCTTTGCTGAGTTGCTGTGATCATTGGGAAAGAAAGGGAACCCGAATGAGGTGGAGAGTTAGACCAAAGCGAAAAAGAGAGAGAGAGGAGGAGAGAGAAAAAAAAATATCAAATACACGAGTTACAGTAACCATGCATAAATGCACGATTACTGGAGCAATTATGTATAAATACACAATTTTACACCCACTGATGTGGGTGTTTTTTTGGCCAAAATGTGTAAAATGAAGAGATTTTTGTATTTTAGAAGACTATACACCCACTGATGTGGACGCTCTTAGCTCTATTAGACATTGTATGGTCCCTATTTAAAATATTTCAAAAACATCTTGATAACCATAGCCACTTGACCAAAATATCAAAACTGGATGCATTAGTTATGATAAAATAAAATAAAACAAAACAAAAAGAAACTATATAATGGCAAGCAATTTTATATCCTTAACCAAAGATGCATTAGTACATTTTTTTTTTCTTAAGAAGTAAATTAAGAAAGTGTTACAGGAAAAAAAAGAAGGGGGGGGGGGGGGGCGCTAAAAATTCTTCCGGCTATAAGTGTCGTTGCAAGTTGCAGCATTGTCGTACACTTGATTCATATCTGCCACATTGAGCATGTCCATGAGAATCTATTTGAAAGAACTTAGATATTATACGCAAATAATCAAACCCAAGTTTATACTCCATTAATAAATAATGAAGTTCAAACATAAAATGTAATCATGATTAAGCTCGTAAGGGATTCGATTTGAGCGTGCGTGTATACACACTCACGTGCTTGTGGATATAAAATATATTTATCTTTATTTTCAATTTGATGTATAGGTTTGTAAATAAGTTTATAGTCCAGTCATAGTAAAAACTATATATAATTTAAAAGAATATTATATATAATTTCTAATAATAGTACCAACTTGGTGAATCTAATGTTTATAAGTGCAAAACTGAAAATAATTTTTTAATTAACTTATTATATAATATGATCTCACTTATAATCTAATTATTAATCATTAGCGTAGATGGGCTAAGGGGGAACATTTTTTAACCATAATATTTTCTTTATATGAGAAAAGAGCAATTTTATCAACTTACTCGTGAACAAGATTGAGCTTGTTCAACCAAAAAAGACCAAATATAAACATGTAATCTAGTTGGGTAAAGAACTCAAACTCATGCTTGTGATTGAAATATAATTAAAATGAAGAAATTTAGAATTTTTAAATATTTGGCTCAGTGGGACTTGATTACAAGTTTACCAATTGCTCCCTTGTCCTTCACCAATTGGACGTTGGATGGATCGGTAAGGCGCACAGTTCGACAAGTGGTATCAAAGTCTGGTCATAGGTTCAAATCATTGGAGCCACATTGTGAGGGAGGGATTGTGAGGGATTTCACAATTCGCTCCAATACCAATGGGTTTAGTCTGCGATCAAATGCTCTAAAAGATTTGTGCCCCTTCATTCTTCACTAATTGGTCGTTGGATGGATCGGTAAGGCACACGGTCCGACAACTGAAGGCCACATCAATGAATTATAAATTTACTTTTCATAGTTTCGTAATTGATTATGATCATGCTTCGAATCTTGTTCTAAATAAAAGATAAATTATTAAACGTGGGAATTATATTATAAACAATAGTTATGTAATTACCTAGAGTCCTAGACAACAATAAAGCTGTATTGCTGAAGCAAAATGTAAAGATATTTCTATATGTTTGCATATTTATCTATGCACAATGGTGACTAAACCTTTAGGCCACTTAGGAAATTGCCTCAGGCCCCCAATAGAAAAATGTCCTTTATTAACCAATAGTATATTATATCAAATTGATATTATAGTTTAGCAATAAATAAATAAATAAATAAAGCCCCTCAACTTGATTACCCCGAAAACTAGTAAATTGGTATTTTAATTAAAGGTCCACAAAAAGCAATCAACACAAAATTATTTTTTTTTAAAAAAATCATCTTTTACTTTTTTTTTTCAGAAAATATTTTACTTAATTTTTTTACTAATAGAAGTTAAATAAATATTATTTAGTTAATATTTGAATATTATATAAAAAAAAATGCTCAACTCAAAGTCGTCGTCTTAGAACTCAACATACATTGAGCTGTCCTTATCTATGCATGCATGTTTATGTGTTTTGAATAGAGAGAGAGAATTGGAGTCTAAAGTTTGAAACTTCATACCATTTCCAAATTGGATTCCCAGCGACTCTGCACAACCAAGAGCACAATTATGAAAGATATCCAAGGTAGGAGAAAGACATCGTTTCATCATTGGGTCTTGTTAACGGATACCCTTAGGAAAATTATTAATAAACCAAATAGGAAAGTTTTGACACCACTTTCATGAAAAATATAAAAAGCTATTTACAATATTTATTGTTTTATTATTTTTTCAATATATTTTTTTTTTAAATAGCTCTTAAACCAATGCCCTAAGGGCATTGGTTAACATTTCCATTCATCATTTTAGAAGAACATGTCATGAACTAGCCTCTAAGCACGTGTTCATGCGTGTGTTATAAAACAGTAAATATAATTTCTTTTTTGAATGTTAAAGGAAAATATCCTAAATTTTAGGAATTTTCATTTTGAATTCAAAATGAAATTTATTATTCGATATTTATGACCTTATTTCTAAATGAAGTTACCCTTCATTAATGAGTATATTTTTAAATCACATAAAAGTCCAGTTAAAAAATAAGAATTCTCTTATATATACTATAAATACTCTTTGCTTTGTTGTCGTCTGCTTGTATAGTTAGATGTAAATTACGAAGATAGTAAGAGCACCGTCTGAGGGGAGAAACTGTGTCATGAGACAGTGTAGCTGGAGAGTGGAAATGAGGAGTACTTGCTTGAACGACAACTAAATCTATCAAAATATGCATTATTATTATTATTATTATTATTGCTATTTTCGCAACTCTCCGCCAATAATTTCAATCCATGGTTATCTTTACTCTATAGAACTTATGAAGTTGAATAATACAAAACCAAAAATGTATATATAGGATCTAAATCGATTATCTCACATGAAATAAATGATTATTTAAAACATATCGTATGTCAATTATGAAAAATGATTTGTTTTTACAAAGAGATTTTACTAGGATGAACTTTTTATATAATCTGAAATGGTGACTTTGGTAAACTATGGTAGCTCTTAACGCCCCCGCCCCCCCCCCCCCGCCCCCAAAAAAAAAAAAAAAAAAAAAAAACTCTCCTTCGAAAAAAAAAAAAAAAATCCTTTAAATTAAGTATTTTGTTTATGAACAGTTTAGCTTCAATTCAAGAAAATGCTCGTTTATATTTGTTTATTTAGTAAATGAGTCTAGCATAAGTCTAAACTCAAATATTAAACAAGTCAGGCTTAAACATAATAACATGCTCGTGAACATGAGCTTAATTTAAAAAATATATTATATGTTTATAACTTTATATGTATAAATATTTAAAATATACTTATATGAGATGGAATTAGATTGTCTAAATTTGGAAATAAGTTCATAAGAGATCAAATTATTATTTGTAACTTAATAACATATATATTTTTGTGGGGCCCGCGGGCCCGGAACTCCCGGCCCACCTTTAGGCTGGCCCAAGGCCCAAGCCGAGGAGGACAGTCATCCCAGATAGTCGTCCAAAGGGTTTTAGCCCTTCTCGAACCCATGCCGAGGACACACCCTTCCTCGGCACACCTAGTCTAATCCTGGGTAGGGGGCAAACCCAGAATAGGTGGTCACATCCACACTTAAGGTGTTTGCCTGACCCTCCAGGTTACATTAATGGTGACAAGACCCCTGAACAGTGCAACCTTGGAGGCCGCAACCCACAGCATGGTGAAGAACCTGTCTGATGGGACAAGCTCTGGAAGCAGTGGCCTGGATGGCCAACAGCTGTAAGGCTAGGATCAAACTAAAAGGAGTATATAAGGCAAAGAGCCCCCCTTGTGAAGGGGGGCCTCCTCGGACGCCAGCCGAGGAGCAACCCCAGACGAAGAACAACAAAGGAAAAGCTCAAAGAGGACCGGCGAGAGGCCCGCCGGAGCCAAACCCTTCGCCCCACTCTCTACAAATTTATTGTCGGGGGTGCCCTTCCGAAAATGGAGCCCCTACAATTGGCGCCGTCTATGGAGAGGGTTAGTGCGCCGGCCGGCGCAACCGGCGGTCGTTCTAAAGTAGTTGCTATGCAAAAGTTGGCGGCGTATCAGAAAAAAAAAAAAAAAAAAAAAAAAAAAAAAAAAAAAAAAAGAGAAAAAAGAAGAAGAGAAGAAGAGAAGAATTGCAGTACGAAAAGAAAATTCAACAGCAAGTAAAAGAAAAGTTCTTTATTATTTCAGAAAAAGATTACAAATACAACAATCTTTATTATTTCATAAAAGAAAGTTACAAATACAATCAGAGGCTCAGACAGGCATGTTTTACAAGAAGTCCTGCGAACTAATCCTACAATCAGAGGCCCAGGCGGACCGATCCTAGAACTAGCCAGGCAAGAGGCTCGCAAAGAATTAATATCAGGAATGAGGGAAGTGTCAACCCGTGCTTTTACTGGCGTCCAGAGAATGGGAGAACTGGACAGTAAAAGCACAAGAAGGGGGGCTGGGGGCTGGCTCGCCTTCAAGCCAAAGCTTGAACAAAGTGAGGAGCCGACCCAGGGACCCCGGAACACCTTCCCTCGTGATGCTTCCTCGACCCTCTCCAAACTGCACGAGCATTGGCCGTCGGAGACGGCAATACTCGGGCACCAGCCATGACGAGAGTTCGCGTGCCTCCTTCGTCGAAGGTGCGCTCTGGGGAGAGACGTTAGGTACTTCAACGACGTCCCCCCTGGCCACCGTACAAGGCCCTGCCAGTGTTACGCCTAAACTCTGCCGTGCCGGCAGCCCAGTGGGGGCTGCGGCCACGGTGGCCCTTAACTCCAGATCTCCTAACTTTGGTCACAATCCTGGCGGCGGTGTCAAAGGGGCTCAGGGAGGTGAAAGCGTATATTTCTGTTTGTGGTGGAAGATTTATGGAATGAGGAGAAACACTCCCCCCAGAATGCCTTTTATGGAAGGCGAAAACCGGTGGGAGTTGAGCCACGCAGAATTCGAAGGGGGGATTGTCAAAGGGAATTAATTCCCACCCAATTCCAAGGGGATTGCCAACCACCAGACTCATGTTGATTCACGAGGGCATTAATGAAGGCACGTTACGGGCACCGAAGCGTCAAACACGGAGCGCGGAAGGCCAAGCGACGCCTCGTAAACCAGAAAAACGAGGAACACGAACCAGAGGCGAGATCAGCCCCACGTGTGAAGTCACAATCCGACCTGAGGAAGAACAGCTCCCAGAAAACGACCCGTGGACGTCTTCACACTAAAAGCAAAGTTCTCGGATCCGAGGACGAACTCCTATTGAAGGCAACTGTGCAGTGGTGGCACACCAACTCCTGCTCCAGGAGCTCATAAGGGGTTAGTGGAAAGGACTTCTATCCGATGTGAGACTGAGTTGCCCAAAGAGGTGAACACTGTGTCCTCACACTCGGAGACGAAGGCGAAACCGTGAGGGCAGCAACTGTACCTAGGTCTTGCATGGTCCTTGGACCCAAGCCTACGGGGAGTTAGCCACTCGCTCTGAAGGCAGCAATTGTACCTAGGACTTGCATGGTCTACGGACTTAAGCCTATAGGGAGCTAGCCACTTACCATCGAGGGCAGCAATTGTACCTAGGTCTTGCATGGTCCTCGGACCCAAGCCTACGGGGAGCTAGCCACTCGCTCTGAAGGCAGAAATTGTACCTAGGACTTGCATGGTCTACGAACTCAAGCCTATGGGGAGCTAGCCACTTACCATCGAGGGCAGCAACTGTACCTAGGTCTTGCATGGTCCTCAGACCCAAGCCTAAGGGGAGCTAGCCACTCGCTCTGAAGGCAGCAATTGTACCTAGGACTTGCATAGTCTACGGACTCAAGCCTATAGGGAGCTAGCCACTTACCATCGAGGGCAGCAACTGTACCTAGGTCTTGCATGGTCCTCGGACCCAAGCCTACGGGGAGCTAGCCACTCGCTCTGAAGGCAGCAATTGTACCTAGGACTTGCATGGTCTACGGACTCAAGCCTATGGGGAGCTAGCCACATACCATCGAGGGCAGCAACTGTACCTAGGTCTTGCATGGTCCTCGGACCCAAGCCTACGGGGAGCTAGCCACTCGCTCTGAAGGCAGCAATTGTACCTAGGACTTGCATGGTCTACGGACTCAAGCCTATGGGGAGCTAGCCATTTACTATCGAGGGCAGCAACTGTACCTAGGTCTTGCATGGTCCTCGGACCCAAGCCTACAAGGAGCTAGCCACTCGCTCTGAAGGTAGCAACTGTACCTAGGTCTTGCATGGTCCTCGGACCCAAGCCTACGGGGAGCTAGCCACTCGCTCTGAAGGCAGCAATTGTACCTAGGACTTGCATGGTCTACGGACTCAAGCCTATGGGGAGCTAGCCACTTACCATCGAGGGCAGCAATTGTACCTAGGTCTTGCACGGTCCTCGGACCCAAGCCTATGGGGAGCTAGCCATTTGCGACGGAGCCAAGGTGCTGCATGGTCCAAAAACCTAGTCCTGTGGAGAAACTGACTACCTACTGAAGGGTCCGAGTATCGAATCCAGCCACTCGAGGAAGAACCAGCCAACGGAAGGCCTTCCGGAACATAAAGGCCGAGGTTTGCAAAACCCTCCTCCCCGTCCGAGGAAACGTGCAGCAGGGTTTTGAGGGGCTATTGTGGGGCCCGTGGAACCGGAACCCCCGGCCCACCTTTAGGCTGACCCAAGGCCCAAGCCGAGGAGGACAGTCATCCCAGATAGTCGTCCAAAGGGTTTTAGCCCTTCTCGGACCCATGCCGAGGACACACCCTTCCTCGGCACACCTAGTCTAATCCTGGGTAGGGGGCAAACCCAGAATAGATGGTCACATTCACACTTAAGGTGTTTGCCTGACCCTCCAGGCTACATTAATGGTGACAAGACCCCTGAACAGTGCAACTTTGGAGGCCGCAACCCACAGCATGGTGAAGAACCTGTCTGATGGGATAAGCTCTAGAAGCAGTGGCCTGGATGGCCAACAGCTGTAAGGCCAGGATCAAACTAAAACGAGTATATAAGGCAAAGAGCCCCCCTTGTGAAGGGGGGCCTCCTCGGACGCCAGCCGAGGAGCAACCCCAGATGAAGAACAACAAAGGAAAAGCTCAAAGAGGACCGGCGAGAGGCCGACCGGAGCCAAACCCTTCGCCCCACTCTCTACAAATTTATTGTCGGAGGTGCCCTTCCGAAAACGGAGCCCCTACAATTTTATTTTGTAGTAAAATTATATACAATTTTTAACAATTCAAGGTTATTAAATCTAATTTTACAGCTTCATAAACTAATATCATCCTATCTTATTAGCTAAAATAATATAATTTCAATTACAATTTATACATTTTTAAATGACTAAAAATTTAGTTGTAAAATGTAGTAGCTAATGAACAAATTCAAGAAGCTTGTTTGGTAAGAAATGAACGAAGGTTAAACATGTAATCTCATTCGGAGATTAGCTTGAGCTTAACTCGTTCTTAATATAAAATTAGATAGATTTTTTTTTAGAAGAATTCTAATGCGTATTATTAAGGGAGGTTGTTCAAATCAACTTGAATTAAAAGTAAAAGTTTTGGTGGAACATCTTCCATCTAAACAGACATGGCGGCAGCGGCACATTAAAAACAAAGAAATGCGATGCCAGGAAAAAAACTATCGTTGACAGTATGGCCTAGAGGTGCTAATGTGCTGCTATTATGCCTCAAAATCTTGATCAGTATTTCTGAGTCTCCCTCCAAAACAATATGGTCAAATCCCAGTTCCGGTGCTAACTCGAGTGCCCCCGTCTTGCAGCTAAAGCTTCCACTTCAATCACTGTACTAGGGGGTAACTGGATAAGTTATGATAGAGAAGCCATCACCAACCCCTATTGGTTACGTATCACAACACCCAGTCCTACTTTCTTTTTCTGCTCAAAGGTGGCCCCGTGGAATGTTGATCTTGTAAAATGGAGAGTTTGGGGGAGTCCACTGACAGACATGTCGTTTCTGAGGAGGTGAAACCGGGACCGAGCTGGAACTAAAATCCAGCCTGTTGCTTTGCTTGTTCCAGCACTTGATCCAATTGGGAGTTTTGCTTTCCCAGTCGACGATCCCATAGTGTCCATGAGACAGTTAAAAATAATTCTAGAAAAGCAGAGATATCACAAATTTTACTACATATAATTTATAAATTGACGTGTCACCAACAAATAAATAAATAAATTTCAAACATTTATTTATTAGGTAGTTAAAACTCTCAAATTATATTTAATATCATATTAATTTATAAATATTATATAGTAAAATTTGTAATAACTTTATCATTTTTTATAATTAAATAAACAATCTTCAATTTTGTATTTTAATCCGTTCCACTTCCGTCCTAGATAAATGATGAACTAACTTATGGTTTTGACCTGTTTTTGGGTTTTGGGTTTTGGTTTTTATTTTTTATTTTTGAATTATTAGTTTGACTTGATATTATATTATTGTTTGTCAGTGTATAGAATACCAACTCAATTAAGTTCACTTCACCAACTCAATTATTGCTTTTCGGAAATTGACTTGATCTGTTTTTGTGGGCTCTGTGTTTATTATTTTTATTTTTCGTGGCCATTGTGCCTTTCTTTTGGCATTTAATTCTTTTTAGAAGATTACAATTTTTTTTATATTATTTTAAAATTTTATAGTTGAGAAAAAGAGATTTCAACTCTAAACATTCATGTTAGAAACAGAAAGAAAAAATATCAATTAAACTACAAGTCTCTTGAATCTTAAGTTCTTGACCCTTTGATTTGTATTTAAAGAAATAATACTAGCATTCATCATATATTGTTAGAAGCTCTAGTCCATATCAAGGTTATAGTCAATATCGTTGCTATCATCAATAAGAAAACTCTAATTTTACACTTTATAAATGAAAAGTTTCAATTTTCTAAAACCAAATTGTTACCAAAAAAAAAAAAAAAAAAACAAAAAACAAAAAACAAAAAAAAGGCTAAATGAAGAAAGGTTTAAGGTTTTAATGTCACATTGGTAACTCCACTTAAAGATCGAGTCATGATGATATGATATATGATTTAATAATTAACTAAAATATGAGATTAAATTTCTATAATTAGTAAAATGACTAATAATGTCTTAAAAACTTTCAAAATGTGTTTTGCATAAGGCAAATAAAACATAACAAAGTCTACATAATACCTCATTTATTTAGAAAATATAATAGCAAAGAAAATCATAAGAGTAATTCATAAATAGGCATTAAAAAAAAAAAAAAAAAAAAAACCAAGGGCAAAGTTCTATCAAATTCCCAAATAACCTAGTAAATCCTTGTAATCAAACAATGCAATGCCTATAACTAAACAAGGACATATTGATGGGTTCTAGTTAGCTCGTACAATAAAGTAACCTGTCATTGAGTAAGAGATTGAGGATTCAAATCCTACTTATACCAAAAAATCAATTGGTGTCTTAACCTAATGATAAGAGTAACCATTATGGACTAGATAGCATAAATTATAATTGTATTGTATCTAAATAATAATAACAATAATAATAATAATAATAATAATAATAATAATAATAATAAAAGGGTAAATTGCAAAGTAAACTCCTAAAGTTTGGGGCTATTTGTATTGTACATTTTGAAGTTAAAAATTTTGATCTTACATCTTGAAGTTCCCTTCTGTTAGCAAAAGCAGGCCCTCCATCAATGGACTCACCTACATGGCCGTCAAGTGATACATTGGCAACAAAGACACACCCTTAAAGTTTTAGGTTGCTTAGATTTTACATCCTGAAACTTGAAATTCTGGAGATTTAAACCTTGAAGTTCCCCTTTGTTAGCAAAAGCAACCCCTCTGTTAGTGGACTCACCTAAATGGTTTTCAAGTACATGCTGACATTTAAAACACATTCCAACCATCTGACGTGTAATTTGTTTTTGCCAAGTTAGCCTCCCCGACGCCATTTCACCTCTAGCGAATTCCACAACCATACCCCCATTGAACAAAAATGTTTTGTTGAGAAAAAAAAAAAAATCATTTACTTGATGTCACTCCATTCAACAATGCTGTTCGCCAAAAAATAAAAACTCGTCTCTAACTTGATGATGAGAGATCAAGTCCAAGGAGACCAGATTGATGGTGATTGCTTTTCTAACAAGTGTGTCTCGGCTACCAATGTGTCACTTGATGATGCAGGTGAGTAAACTAACAAAGTAGTTATTTTGTTAACAAGGGAGAACTTCAAGGTGTAAAATCTAAATTTTCAAACTTTAAGGTGTAAAATTCAAATAACCCAAAGTACCAATAGTGTAGTTTCGTCTATATTAAAATGGGAGAGTTTTAAACGGGAGGAGAGCCTCTCCCAAAGAAATTAATGTCTGAATATTTTGGAATCTGACAGCTTTTCTATAATTTTTTAATTAAAAACATGCCATGTAATTAAAAAATATGCCACATCATTAAAAAAATTGTCCAGTTATTGTTCCGTTAGCCACGTAAATGACACCGTTAACAACAATTAGTAAAAGAACCAATACAACTCAATTTTAAAATTTAAGGGACTAATTGTGCTTACTTCAAATTTGAGGGACCAATTGCGCACATAGGGCAAACTTCAGGGACTAATAGTGTAGTTTCGCCAAAAAAAAAAAAAAAAAAAAACCGTAAAACAGCTGAAGTGTGTTTTAGTAGCATGTCACTTAATTAATAGCCATGTAGGTGAGTCCAAACAAAGATGCTACTTTTGCTAATGAAGAACAACTTAGGGTGTAAAATCCAATTTTGCAAACTTTAATTTTATGACTTCCTTGAATTGAGAAGAGCTCAACGATGAGTATTCAACTTCCTTGAAGTTTAGGTATTGAAGAGTGAAAGGGTATTGTGGCATAGTGACCCTTGCGATCTCAACATGAACAAGGGAATCCTAGAGAAGAGGTCATCATGATAAGTTATGATGACCTTGTAGCAATCTAAAAGCTATTAAATGTGTTTTTCTAAAAAATAAAATTAAGAAAATTATTTATAAATGTTGAACATTAGCTCTGATGCTATATTAAATATATTAAAATAGATATGGAAGATAAGATGAAGAATAAAATAGAAAACACAAGAATATGAGGGTTACGTGATTCAATTTGACGGCCTACATCCACTGAAAAAAATCATATATATGGGTTACATCTATATTATATAAGATTTTAGTACAAATGATGTGTTACAATATATATATATATATATATAGTAGACTAAATCCTACGGCTAATACACACTACAAGAAATTTGTACTATTGCATCGGGTTTTTTTTTTGCGGCAAGTGCAAAACTGCCACTATATGTCCCATATTGCGGCCTTTTTTTGGACCTTTGCTGTACATTGAATCATTTGCAGTGTTTTTCCAAGCCACCGCGGTAGTTCTAATCTTTTCCGTGCACTATAGCGGCGGTACATAGAATCGCTGCAATATGTGTGTTTTAGCGGCGTTTACTTAGATATAGCAGCACTCTAAAGAACCTACCACAATAAATATAGCATTTGCGGGGATACTATAGCGGTGGTATCAAAAACCGCCACAATATGTAAGTTTTAGCGGCACTTTTCCTTAGTTTTAGTGGCGGGTTTGTGACCGCCACAATAAACCTTTGAATTGCCCATAGCTAGTTTAATTTTTTTCCCTTCCCCCCCCCCCCCCCCCCAACCCCCACCTAAATATATCAATTTAGACCCTAACCTTTTCATTTCTCATCTAATTGTACCCCTATAAAAAAAAAACACACACACACACACACACACGCACTCTCTCTCTCTCTCTCTCTCATATATTAAAATCTCACATCATTGATCTTAATACCCAAATATCGATCTTCCCACCACCACCATGCATTCTCACTCTCAAACCCTAGATTGGGACTTTCTCTATTAGCACTCACCACCGCCGCTAGCTAATTGAAGCCCCCAATGATCAATATTTAATATTAATTTCACCAAGTCTAGTGATATCAGGACTATTGATTAAGTTTGACTGGGTTTGACCAACTTAAATTAAACTTTAATCACGCCTTTCTCTAAATTCGACTATTTGATTGTGACCATAATTTACCAAAATTAACTTTTCATTACACTCTTCAGATCCAACATTTAGATTTCAAATCTAAGTTTGGTACGTGATAGATATGTGTTGTGTACCTGTATGGTAATGTTATATCAATCTAACCATCCAATTGGTCTCTAATTTCACCAACACTAATATGTCACTATACTTTTCAATCCCAATTATTAAGATTTGAATATGATTTTTACCAAGTCCAGTGGTCTCGGGACCATCTATTAAGTTTGATCAGGTCTGACCAACTTTGACCATGACTTTCTCTAAATCCAACCGTTTAATTGAGACCATAATTTACTATAATTAACCTTTCATTATACTCTTCAAATCTAATGGTTAGATTTCAAATATAAGTATGGCGCATGATGAACATGTGTTGTGTACCTATATGACTATGTTCTCTTAATCTGACCATCCAATTGGTCTCAATTTTTACTAACACCAATATGTCACCATACCCTTCAATCCTAATGATCAAGATTTGGATATGAATTTCACCAAGTCCAGTAATATCAAGACCATCTATTAAGTTTGATCTGGTTTAACCAACTTTGACTAAACTTTGACCACGTCTTTCTCTAAACCCAATCGTTTAATTGTGACCATAATTTACTAGAATGAATCTTTCATTACACTCTTGAAATCCAACGATTAGATTTCAAATCTAAGAATGGCACTTGATGGACATGTGTTGTGTTCCTATATGGCTATATATATTCTTTCAATTTGACCATCCAATTGGTCACAAATTTTACCAACACCAATATGTCACCATACTCTTCAATCCTAATGGTCAAGATATGAATATGAATTTCACCAAATCCAGTGGTATCGGGACCATCTATTAAGTTTGATCGGGTTTAACCAACTTTAACCACGCCTTTCTCTAAATCCAACTATTTAATTGTCACATTATTTACTAGAATGAACTTTTCATTACACTCTTCAAATCTAGCGGTTAGATTTCAAATCTAAGTATGACATGTGTTGTGTACTTATATGGCTATATATATATTCTCTCAATCTGACCATCTAATTAGTCTCAAATTTCACCAATATCAATATGTGACCATACTCTTTAATCCTAATGATCAAGATTTGAATATGAATTTCACCAAATCTAGTGGTATTAGGACCATCTATTAAGTTTGATCGGGTTTAACTAACTTTGACTACACATTTCTCTAAATCCAATTGTTTGATTGTAACCATAATTTACTAGAATTAACCTTTCATTATTCTCTTCAAATTTAACGGTTAGATTTCAAATCTAAGTATGGCACATGTGCTGTGTACTTAAATGGTTAAGTTTACTTAATCTGACTATCCAATTGATCTCAAATTTCATCAACACCACCATGTCACCATACTCTTCAATCTTATTGATCAAGATTTGAATATGAATTTCATCAAGTCCAGTGGTATCGGGACCATCTATTAAGTTTGATCGGGTTTGACCAACTTTGACTAAACTTTGACCGTGCCTTTCTCTAAATCTAACAATTTGATTGTGACCATAATTTACTAGAATTAACCTTTCATTACACTCTTCAAATCTAATGGTTAGATTTCAAATATAAGTATGGTGCATGATGGACATGTGCTGTGTACTTGTATGGTTATGTTATTTCAATCTGACCATCCAATTAGTCATATTATTTTTTTAAAAAATTAAAGTAGTTAGTCACATATTAAAATACTTACATAAATTTAATAATAGCTATGATCATTTTTTTTTAATAAAATTTTAATAAGATAGAACATGTGATAATTTTTGTTGTGTGGTATTTTTTTTGGGAGAAAGTTGTGTGGTGATTTTTATTAAGCATATGTGATTATTTTTTATTTTTAAATTTTATTTCATAGCTCATTAATATTAGATTCTTAATATTTTGCACTCATTAATTCACTTAAATATATAGATGCGTTTGATTCATGTAAAAATTACAAAATGCATGACAAAATGGTAATTTCTAGTAAAAAATGGTAATTAATTAAAATTGTCTTTTTTATTTTTATTTTTTACTTAAAATAAATCTTTCTTATTTTAGATTTCCCACTCAAAATTTCCCAAAAACTTGTTTCCCTCCTAATGTGTTTCACTTAGCTTTTTCCCCTAAATCCAAAATTTGACTTTTTACTTAGGTTTTTATCCCCCAAAATTTGTTTCCCTCTCTAAGCCGTCACTCTTCTTCTTTCTTTCTCTCCATCCTCACCGGCTAGCACTCAATTACTGTCTTTGCCTCCAAATTCACTACAAGTTCACTCTCTTTGTAATCATTTTCTATTTGGTTTCTAGGAAAATATGGAATCAATTATTGAACCTTGATTTCTTTTTTCGTTTCTAACTTCTGAGAAAACACTGATACTATTTTTTTTTAATTAATTATATTGATTAGAAGTAGTTCAAAGTATTGGATATATAAATATTGGTTTTGTTGATTCTAATATATACTTTTTAAAACTTCAAATATTTCGTTGCAAGTATTTGAGAGACAAAATCAGGCATTTGGAGGAGGCCCCCACTCAATCAGGTATGTCATTCTCTCTCTCTCTCTCTCTCTCTCTCTCTCTCTCTCTCTCTCATGGAATTTGATTCTTTCTTTGTTGTCACTGTAGATTCCAACTCTCCAATACAACAACCTTTTTTTCTTTTTTTTGGTTGTTGTTGGTTTGGAGATATTAATGTAGGATTTATGCCATCTGAATTGTGTTTGAGTTGAGAACTCTGCAATGAGATCTCTATAAAATAGTTTTAGGATTTTTTTCTTTTTTGGGTGGTGATTTATGTTCTACCAAGGCTCCAATGAAGAGAAACCATTGGTGGTAATTCACTAGAATGTTTTACGTTTAAAACATAAAGAGAAACCATGTGGAGAAAAAAAAAATTTAGAACTTGACTTTAAAAAAAGGTGACTTTGGCATTTGGTATTACTATTAGTGGCTTTTCAAAGCACCTTTTCTTGTATAATAACCGGCTACTCTTCTCTTTAACTGATATGGATAGATGGTGCTGGTGGTAAGGGCACATAGGGAAAACTCCTTGACACTGATGGATGTTGTTCATTATGGATATGGGATGTCTAACATGTTTCTTAAAAACAAGAAGAGAAAAAAAGGGAGAAGTAAAAAAGAAAAGAAAAAAAAAAAATGGTATATGGGGTGTTTAACATTGAAATTGGTCTTATTTTGTTGGATTATTGGTAGTAGCTATTTGCTATGTATATGTTAAGCCACAATCACAAGAGTATAAAGTAGTTCTTATTTTTGTTTCCCTTTTGATTGGTCTTTATCACCCCCCTCCCCCTTCTTTTTTCTCTCCTTTTGCACTAATGTAGTCTTTGTAACATCTGAAGATCATTGTTTTCTACTAAAAGATATGGATTCAAATTCAATAACAAACATATAGGTATGTCAGTAGGATATCTCAACAAAAGCTTTACCATTTTACAAAAAGCTCAAGTCTTTTAGGCACTCCATGGTGGTGGGAAGTGATGGGAACATCACTATTTGTTGTATGCAAATTGGGTTTAAGAACATGATGTGACACACAATAAGAGGCGGTTCTTAAATCACCAGTATATGGCTTATTTCGTGAAGCAAAAGGCATATGGAATATGTGAAAGTAAAAAGGATTTTGTGTAGTATGCCTTGTCCTAACAAGTGGTCATTTTCTTCAATCCTAACCACTATTGTTTTTTGTTTTTTGCTAAATAATCCTAACCACTATTGTTTGAATACAAAATACTTGGTTCTTTCATCGTGTGTACTAGGAAAAATGTTGTAGATGAAAATAGTCTGTTCAATTCTTCTTATGCCATGAGAGACTTTTCTTTTTCTTTAATGTGAATAATTTTTTAGTAAATTCTTTGATGTAAAACATTGAGACTTATCTGTGAAAATCATTGACTTCCATGGCCTGATGGGATGGGACTTAGACCTTTCTTCTTCTTCTTCTTCTTCTTCTTTTTTTTTTTTTTTTTTTTTTACCAGAGAAAACTTTTGTCTTTTTTAGTCAAGAGCTTGGGGAGTGAATTGACACTCAATACGAGAATGAACTTGGATTTTATAAGTCAATTATTGCCATTATATATTTAGGTTGCATATGGCATTAGCTGAAAAAACTCAACTTTTTTTACTATTCAACTTATTTTTACTATTGTTTAATTTATTTTTGCTAATTTTATTGGTATCACTGGCAATCTAATTGCTAGTTAAGAGTGGCTTCAACAATCTTTTCTAAAACTAATTAAAGAGGTGTTTGCCTTGTCTTATTTTACTTTTCTTAATGTGCTCTGTTGCTTTACATTTCCAATTCAGGGTGGCTTTGTTGTAGGTGCTTTGTTAATTATTCTTAGTTTTTTTTATTTATTTTATTTTATTTTGGCAATTGTAATTAATCAAAAGAGGATACTTTGATTATTGTCCTGATTAGTATGCTCTGTGAATTATATTTGCCACAATACGTGGATCCTCTATATTATTCACATCAGAACACTGGATTTGATAATCAAGTAGAACACTAAGGGGTTTGTTCTTAGAAGTCTCAAAGAACCTTATTTTCCATAGTGACCTTGTGGATGTTTAAGCCTGAGTTGGTGTTTAGTCCTGTTAGGCCTTCGAAAATAGTTCTTTCTCAAAGAAACTATCATGGCAAATGCATCTTCAGACATCACTGATACAACTAGTTCTGTCTTTGATCTTTCCCTTTGCAAATCTACTGCAAATAGGCTAGACTATCTGTACGAAATTTCTCACACTCCTGAGGATAGTAAGATCCCTATTACTGATTTCCCTATTGTAAATTCTTATACTGTATTTGATAAACCTTAAACCTCTTTTAAACAATATATAAAAAAGTTGTTAGGCCCTTCTCGTCCTTCTACTGTAAAAGAATATGTTCAAGCTTCTAAGTTTGATCAGTTTAATATCCTAGCAAGTGAAACAGAAAATTTTATCACTCTTGCCCTTCCTAGAGCGTTTGTGATTCCATGGTAAAAACAAGGGTACACTCATCTTTATTTTGGTGCAGTAAGGCTGGCATTAACCTTCCACAAAAGAAAGGGGCTTCCTATAGCTTCCAGAATTTTACTTCTTGACTCTAGATTTCTAGAATACTAGAATGCAATCATTGGAACTGTTCAAACCACTCTCAATGCAGGAACAATTTTTGTTACCCTTTTTCCCAACTTCAACATGTCTCTCAGAGATTCTCATCTTTGTGACGCTCTTAAAGTACACGTTTAGATTATAGGTGCTTCTCAAGTACAAGATACATTTGTAGCCACACTTCATTATCAACTGGCATATAGACTTCAGAATCATGCTTTTGATATGGCTGTACCAGATCTAGCTCAGTCCAATGATGCCCTACTGATTCAAGTTGATCTAGGGATGACACCAATGTGTACATTTGTTCCTAAACAACTAAATAGGGAACAAATGACTTCTATTTTTCCAGAATCATGGATTACAAGATATGAGATGCTTCATCAAGCAACTAAGCCAATTCAGTCAAACGAGCCTTTCTTTATCAAAAAAGCAAATGGTGAAGTGGAGACAAGATTCATAACGGACCCTCCAAGAAAGAAAGATGTAACAGTCTTTTCCACTCAAATGGCAATGCTCCAGCCAGTTTCATATGTTAGTGAAAATGGTCTTAAAATTAAGGCATTTGGTAAAGATGGAAAGCCTTGTTATGAAGGAAAATCACTTTCTGGCCACATATGGTAGGATGTTTGTAATTGTGCTGACTGCCAAAAAGATGAAGATTTTGAAGAAGATAATTCAAGAAGAAAGAAGAAATCTTCCCAACAAAAACTCAAAGAAAGATATGAAGCAGGAGATCCAGAAGTTGACCTCCTTGGAGAATCCTCTGGTAAATTTGACTACTATGTTCTCTATTTCAGAACCAAGAAGCAACCTCTTCCTTCTCCTTCCCTATGTAAAGAAGGGCATAACCAAAACCAGAAACCTCCATTAATCCCATATTATCAAAAGATTCTTCCCTAGATACCAAAATGTCAACCCCTCCCTGTTGCCCAAAACCATACACAAAAACCTTTACCATGTTACATGTTCGATCAACCTTCACCTTCCTACTCACAGAATTTCCCTCCATTAGAAAGCTTTGATCATCCTCAAACCAACACCAAACATGTGTGGAAAATTAAAAACCCTGTTGGAGTTAATCTAGATGGAACCAAGAAGCAGGTTTCCTTGGCAGAAGTGGCTTTAAACTGGTAGGCAGAAAATGCTGTGGCCTAAAACCAAGTTCTTTCAAAGATTCTGGATAATTAACAAAAGATGGCTGAGGTAGTCACCCACACCTTTTCATTCTCAAACTCCCTTATTGAGGATTTGAAAAAGAAAATCCAAGCAATTGATCAAGAATTAGCAACCATTACAGCTACAGTCAGAGATCTATTTGTCTCTTTTCCTCTTATTGGACAAAAAGAAAAAGAAAGAAGACAGTTGTTGCTACAACTCTAATCCATGGACGGATTATAGAAAGAAACACCTCAGACTCCTCTGATACATGTTCATATGCCCCTTCAGCCTCGCCAATCGTTATATAAAGACTTGACCGTACCATTGACCTCTCATTTTCCCCAATCTCTCCCTATCAAAGTCTTCAACCATTAGCCATAACACATCCAGACCATAATCCTTTTAAGCTAAGTGGAATTGTCCCTGCCATAACCTACAATATTCCACCTCAATCTGAGTCTCAAAACAAACCACAAACTGTACCTTTTCCAATCAAGAAAGACAAAGAACCTTTGTACCAATCTCCTGATCCAACTGTTGGTGCTTCTTCAAGGCCTCCAAACATGAACATGTTGGCTGTAGACCCTGACCCCCCAAACCCAATTTCATCATTCCTCAAAACCTTCACCCTTGCTGATTCAAGGGAACCTTTTGTCATTTGCAAGGAAATGGTTGAGATCCTGATAATTGATCACCAATCTAAGTTTTCCGCGCACTTGCTCAGCATGTTTGTTAACATAAAAAGCTTCACATGCCCATGGCGAGATTGTGGGTTCAATGAGTCCTTCAGAAAGGGGGATAGATAGTTCTTGCTTGGCCAAAGTTAAGTGTTCTGGGTTCATTCCTCTGTGACTGACTTTTGTGGGGTTAACATCTTCATTCTTTTTGAAGGGTAAACTAATGAAGAAATTTGGATTTTTCCACAAAGGGTTTGGATTTTTAAGGAGGAATTCAGAGTGGCTATTTGCATAACAGTCATTGATAATCTGGAATCTTATAGGATCAAAAGGATCAACTGTGAATAAATGGGGAACTTAGGTCCAGGTGAGAAGGTGTTGTTTATGCATAAGTCCTTTTGAAGACCATCTAAGGCTAAGTATTTGACGAAGGATGTCAAATCCTATAAAAAGATCTCTTCCTGTAAGAGGGGAGCCAAGGACCTGGTGTTTGATGGTGAGTGTTGGGAAAATTCTGATGAAGATGGGCTTACTTTTCAGGGTGATAAAAATGTTTCTCCATTTGCTGCTCTGAACATCTGATGATGAGGTAACCAACATTCTTTGGGTAATATCTTAGGATGGAGAATTGTTGCTGCTGCTCCTATATCAAATAAGGCTATTACTGGGATGGGTCTGGCAAAGTATCAAGAAGGATGTTTACTTGGGTTATAGGTGTAGGACTGGTTAGGGGGGCTATAATGGGCTGGGATGTAAAGATGGTTTGGATTTCTGGGTCTAAATCTTCTTCGTTGTCTAAGTCTGATTCTTCTTCAGAAGTAGAATAAGCCATAACTGCTAAGGCTTGAGAGGAGTATTCATCATCAAATGAAAAGAGGGACTCTACGTCTGAAAAAGGAATATCATCTGCATGAATCTGGGCCTGCTCCAAAAGTTTTGCTGATTTCTCTGGTTTTGGACAATTTTTTGCAAAGTGGCTTGGCCTTCTGCATACGAAATAGACTTTAGAGGTTTTTCCTTTGAACTGCTTTTTTCTGAGAAATTTCCATTTCTTCCTGCGAAAAGATTTCTTCTTGTGACTTGTATGATGCCTTTTCTTCCAGGAATATTTTTTGAAATGATCTCCCTTTTTTGTTGGATAGGTACAATTCTTGTCATAGCACTTGATTTGCAAATATTTCATTTTACAATTATCCTTGAGTTTGCCATGAATCTTGCTAATTTCTGAAAGAAATTTTCTCTGGTTGCAGAGTTTTTCTAGGGCAATGAGCACATGCTGATAAATTTCTCCCAAGGAATCTTGCTGCAATGTTATCTTTTGGAGATTCATCATGCAAAGAGTTTCGTCTCCCAATGGTTGTGGAAGGGAATTAAGAAAAGTGTATTTGGCATTAACATCATCCATGCCATTGAAAGAGTAGTATCTTCTTGACATTCTGTCAAAATGTTTCTCCAAATCTTTTCATTCAAATGAGTAGCATTTCATCAGTAGAAATTCTTCTCGTGTTACATCAGTGTAGTGAGTCACAGATCCAAGAAACTCATTATGGATTATCGTGAAAAAATCCTACAAGGCATTACATTGAGCGGCTTGTCTTTGCCTGTACTCTCCTAGATTAATCCACCATTCTCGCAATCTTCCTATAGTCCTTGCAACAAACTTAGCAATAATCTAGGAAACAGTGGCATTTGGAGCTTGAAGTTCTGCTATACACCAGGAGTACATGTTGAAAAATTCTTCATGCCATTTAGAAGGGGGAATATTATCAAGAGTGAACAGACATTTAGAGTCAGTGGTTGATGAATAAGTCAACCTTGTTTGGTAGTCTGGGATAATAGGTGGTGGGGGGAATATTGGTGGTGGAGGGGGGGGGGGGGGCTGTTTAGGTCGAAGAACATCATCTTCTTCTTCTACTCTCGGTTCTGTATTAGTCATGAAAACTTCTTCTAGACCAAGATTGATAGGTCTAATTCAGAATCCTCAATTACAGGGAGCACAAAAGGTTCTCTTGAATTAGCAAGGGTGAGGGTTTCGAGGAATGATGAAATTGGGTTTGGGGGGTTAGGGTCTACAGCCAACATGTTCATGTCTGGAGGCCTTGAAAAAGCACCAAGTTGGATCAGGAGATTGGTACAAAGGTTCTTTGTCTTTCTTGATTGGAAAAGGTACAGTTTGTGGTTTGTTTTGAGACTCAGATTGAGGTGGAATACTGTAGGTTATGGCAGGGAAAATTCCACTTGGCTTGAAAGGATTATGGTCTGGATGTGTTATGGCTAATGGTTGAAGATTTTGATAGGGAGAGATTGGGGAAAAAGGAGAGGTCAATGGTACGGTTAAGTCTTTATATAACGATTGGCGCGGCTGAAGGGGCATATGAACATGTATCGGAGGAGTCTGAGGTGTTTCTTTCTGTGATCCGTCCATGGATTGGAGTTGTAGCAACAACTGTCTTCTTTCTTTTTCTTTTTGTCCAATAAGAGGAAAAGAGACAGATAGATCTCTGACTGTAGCTGTAATAGTTGCCAATTCTTGATCAATTGCTTGGATTTTCTTTTTCAAATCCTCAATAAGGGAGTTTGAGGATGAAAAGGTGTGGGTGACTACCTCAGCCATCTTTTGTTGATTATCCAGAATCTTTGAAAGAACTTGGTTTTGGGCCACAACATTTTCTGCCTACCAGTTTAAAGCCGCTTCTGCCAAGGAAACCTGCTTCTTGGTTCCATCTAGATTAACTCCAACAGGGTTTTTAATTTTCCACACATGTTTGGTGTTGGTTTGAGGATGATCAAAGTTTTCTAATGGAGGGAAATTCTGTGAGTAGGAAGGTGAAGGTTGATCGAACATGTAACATGGTAAAGGTTTTTGTGTATGGTTTTGGGCAACAGGAAGGGGTTGACATTTTGGTATCTGGGAAGAATCTTTTGATAATATGGGATTAATGGAGGTTTCTGGTTTTAGTTATGCTTTTCTTTACATAGGGAAGGAGAAGGAAGAGGTTGTTTCTTGGTTCTGGAATAGAGAACATAGTAGTCAAATTTACCAGAGGATTCTCCAAGGAGGTCAACTTTTGGATCTCCTGCTTCATATCTTTCTTTGAGTTTTTGCTGGGAAGATTTCTTCTTTCTTCTTGAATTATCTTCTTCAAAATCTTTATCTTCTTGGTAGTCAGCATAATTACAAACATCCCACCATATGTGGCCAGAAAGTGATTTTCCTTCATAACAAGGCTTTCCATCTTTACCAAATGCCTTAATTTTAAGACCATTTTCACCAACATATGAAACCAGCTGGAGCATTGCCATTTGAGTCGGAAAGACTGTTACATCTTTCTTACTTGGAGGGCCCGTTATGAATCTTGTCTCCACTTCACCATTTGCTTTTTTGATAAAGAAAGGCTCGTTTGACTGAATTGGCTTAGTTGCTTGATGAAGCATCTCATATCTTGTAATCCACGATTCTGGAAAAATAGAAATCATTTGTTCCCTATTTAGTTGTTTAGGAACAAATGTACACATTGGTGTCATCCCTGGATTAACTTGAATCAGTAGGGCATCATTGGACTGAGCTAGATTTGGTACAGCCATATCAAAAGCATGATTCTGGAGTCTATATGCCAGTTGATAATGAAGTGTGGCTGCAAATATATCTTGACCTGAGAAGCACCTATAATCTGAACTTGTACTTTAAGAGCATCACAAAGATGAGGATCTTTGAGAGACATGTTGAAGTTGGGAAAAATGATAACAAAAACTGTTCCTGCATTGAGAGTGGTTTGAACAGTTCCAATGACTGCATTCTGGTATTTTAGAAATCTGGAGTCAAGAAGTGAAATTCTGGAAGCTATAGGAAGCCCCTTTCTTCCGTGAAAGGTTAATGCCAGCCTTACTGAACCAAAATGAAGATGAGTGTACCCTTGTTTTTGCCATGGAATCACAAACTCTCTGGGAAGGGCAAGAGTGATAAAATTTTCTGTTTCACTTGCTGGGATATTAAACTGATCAAACATAGAGGCTTGAACATATTCTTTTACAGTAGAAGGACGAGAAGGACCTAACAACTTTTTTTATAGATTGTTTAAAAGAGGTTTTAGATTTATCAAATACAGTATAAGGATTTACAATAGGGAAATCAGTAATAGGGATCTTACTATCCTTAGGAATGTGAGAAATTTCGTACAAATAGTCTAGCCTATTTGCAGTAGATTTGCAATCTGATATTGGGGTTGTTTTTGGGACTCTGGGAAATCTTATCTCTAAATAGGCCCTAGGCATCGGCTAAGGTGGGAAGAGACAAAGGAGAGATTGTAGGTTCAGTTCTCACTTAAAGTAGAGGAAGAAAAAGAAATTACAAATGAATTTATGTTTATATATATTCTTTCCCTGTTGGTAGATTGCAAAAAGAAGAGGCATTACAAGTTCGTGTAAACAAAGCAAGTGAACTTGTTTGTGTTAGACTTAAGGTACTCTCTCTCTCTCTCTCTCTCTCTCTCTCTCTCTCTCTCTCTCTCTCTCTCTCTCTCTCTCTCTCTCTCTCTCTCTCTCTCTCTCTCTCTCTCTTTGTGGTGGGTTGTTGAATTGAGGCAAGCAAGTGGCTTGCATGGAGATATAAGGGGGTTTTAGATGATATTAGGAGTGTTGACTGTTTTGTCTAATATTGGATGATTCTTGTTGAGTTGTTTTTATTCGATTAATTCATTTTAGGGGCTTCTCTCTATCTTTTTTACACATGAGGAACACTAAAATGAAATGGGATATTTAATGAAATGTCCATTCTTAAAGAATATTGCTAGTAATGATGTTATAGTTACCAAATGTGTTGATAACTTTCGTATGTGTTTAAATTCATTATTTTCTTAGGAACATAGCTGGTTGTTGGGTCACTTGACTAGTCAATTAGGCCAGCATAGATATGATACTACTCTCCTTAGCCTACTTTGGAATGTGATGGACATACTTATAGTATGTTTACAATTTTGGATGCTATTAAATGATAGTAGTAGTTTGTACTATGTTAGGTTCTTTGCTTTTTTGTCTTTAGAACAACCTATTTTATTTTGATAAGTTACATTCCACCCTAATTATAGCAGCTAGCATGTAATGTCTTTTCTTTTTCGAATTTAAATATGGCAGTTAGCACTATAACACTATTAAAGGTGTTCAAATATGTTTAATTCCTTTAATCATGCTATTTTCTTTCTAGGTTTGTATTATAATTTTCTGTTAAGGGTTGTTTAAAAGAAAAGAATTTTTGTTTAATGGGGGTCTAGGAAAAAAATGGGTTCTAGCCTTCTTAATCTTGTTCTAGCCTTGTGTGAACTTGTAGTTCATGTTAAGAGCTTTTGGTTCTTTGTATCTTGTTAGTGTGTGTGGTACCCTTCTGGTTCTAACCTTCTTAATCATGTTCATTGGAAGTTGGAACTGTAAAGTGATGTTAAAGTCTTAAAGATGATGTTTGGTCATTTTACTTATGGTTCAAACTAAAGTGGGAAAAAGTAGTATTAGTGACAATAATTGAACCTTAGGAAAAACCCAAGTGAGGCATTGAGTGAGATGCCTAGAGGGCCTACTGTGAAGATTGCAGTTTTTACTCAAACTTTGGTCTCTGTATCTTGTTAATAGGTGTGGTACAACTTCTTAATCTAGTTTTTCTCATTAGTTCACTAGTTTTTTTGTTCTCAAACTTGCTCATCTTTTTCTTTTTGATGATACAAAAAAGCTCATTCAAAATATTGTCTAGACCTAGCAAATGGGTTGGGTTAATCCATGAAAGCATATGGTCATCTTAGGGAAGGGGAACTATGGAAGTGTGTCTTAAAATTGGGGTTTTGATTGCAAGTTTTAAAATTTGAGATGCAATGTTATAACACCAACCAGTTATCAACATATTCAAGATTCAATCTTGAATTTGATTGACTAAGTCAACCAATAGAAGCTTATTGCTTGTTTTTGATGTTGCAAAGCAATTTTGGATTTCAATATTTGATATTGTTGTGTCCTAATAATTGCCTTTCTTTTTTTATTTTTTGGTATGTAGGACATTCCTCCAATCCAACAATCTCCAGCTCTCCTACAATCCCTAACTCTCCAAAAATCATCAACTACATCCCACCAAGCAAGCAGCTTATAAGTTTTATATTGTTGTTTGAGGACCTTTTGTGCACAAAGAACCACATTTGAACAACCACATTTTTTCAAGTGTTGAAAAATATTTTGAAACACTTTGAAACTTTGATTATGATATTAGCTTAATTTAAGTGTTGAAGGACCTTTTGTGTACAAAGGACCACATATTCTTTTTGTTAATTTTATGATGATGGTTATAGACAATGTTATGTATGTGATAATATATTTATATGTTAATATAATGTTAGTTTGGAGACATTTGTGGTATTGTCTTAGTGGAGTTAAAATTATTATAGGTTATTTGTAATAGATTTGTGGTTTTAAAACCTAGGGGGGGAAAAAAAACAATTTAACCTATAGCGGCGGGCAAAAACCACTACTAAAGGTCTAAAACTAAGTTTTAAATGTAGCCATATAGCAGTATTTATAAACCACTGCTAAAGCTTCAAACATATAGCAGCAGTCATAGCCATCGCTAAAAGGTGCATATGTTCTATTTTACATTAAGCCTTATAGCGGCGCTTATAGCATGCCGCTAAAGGTGGACACCTACAATGGCGCACATTACTCGCTGTTAATGGTCAATTGACCTGAATAATAACCTCATATGGCGGCAGTTTTTAGCCCGCCGCAATAGACCAAAAGCGTTGCTAAAATGTGCATCTATAGTGGCGCTTTTTGTTACCATCACAATAGATCTATAGCGGCACTGCAATAGTGGCGAGTAGAACCGCTACAATAACACCCGCCGCTAAAGGTCAAATGGACCTTTAGCGTCAATTTTTTGGGCTTTTGTGATGGTTTTGGCCTGCCGCAATAGGACTTTCTTTTGTAGTGAGCCTCTTAGTACAAGTAGGAGACTTGACTTGTACACAAAATAAGATTAGGTTTGGACCTATACTATCGAGCTAATATACCTCTAACAATAAAAATAGGCTTTCGAAAAAAGTTAAAATAAAATCAACAATTAATATATATATATATATATATATATTTTAAAAAATAAAATGACTAAAAGCATATATAACCTTTGTAATATTTTTTCTTTACTCTCCAAATGTGTTTTTTTTTTTCTTTATTCTTTTTTGATTATACTAACAAACAAGCCACCCATCTTTGATTTTATTCTTTTCAGAGTAAAAGAAAAAGAGAGAGAAGAAAAAAAAAAAAAAAAAAAAAAAACCGAAAGGTCTGAATTCATGTGATATATTGCAGTGTTGTTTCTCTTCGTTTTCATTTTGCTGCTAAACTATAAAAATAAAAAACACACACGCATACAAAACAAAAGCACTAGAACATATATTATGTTCAATGCTTTTCCTTCTCCAAAAAAATGAGAAAAGATATGTCAGCAAATTAGGCCAATTCGTTGTCAGAAAATAGAAGTAACTTACTAACAAAATAATTCGAGAACAACTAATTACTTATTCAATTGCTTCCCTCATGCTGCAATTGACTTCTAGTCTGTTTTGTTGGTTATGTGCTTTTTTGATTGGCCTTGGTGTCTTTCTTAATTCTTTACGTAAGTAACAAGTCTTTTTCTTTAAAGGATGGAATTCTTTAATTGAATTTAATCTATAAACTGTAGTCAACCATTGTGACGAAAATGACAAAATATGGGCATCTTCCATTCTACTAGAAAATAGGTTAGGATATAGAGAGTGAGTCATATGATCACATCATATCAACTTGTTCTTTGTTTTATTTATTTATTTATTTTTTTTGGGGGTATTCAAGGAAAAAAAAAAAAAAAAAAAACACTGGAAAACATATTATGCTCAAATTTTCTTCTACTCCAAAAATTGAAACATGTTATGTCAGAACAATAGAACCAATTTGTGAAGGATAATATGAGGAAAATCACCAACAGGATCATCAAAAGACTAACAATATTACTTGAAAAAATCACAAGGCAATTTTTTTTTTCTCCTTTTCTTATTTCTTTCTGCTATCTTCAAAAACGAATTTAATTATTGTAGTTTCTCAATTATCATGTACAAGATAGGAAATCAAGTTGCTAAATTAATTGATCGATATAACTTACCAAGAAAAAACTCGCAAATACAAAACCATTATAGAGGGCTCAACACCTAATGAATCTATCCAAAAGTTTGGGTGTATACACAAACAACTAAAATGATTTCAGTATTCAAATCCCTATCTTTCTTCATGACATCAATCTCGTCGAGCCGCCAAGGGAGTCACCTCAGCAAGCGGAGTTGAAAGAGGAGTTGGAATTGGTGAGTTTCGACATATGGGACACGAAGGGTGCATTCGTAACCACGGGTCGACACACTTGAGATGAAAGATATGAGCACAATCAGGTAACATCCTCAACATTTCAGTGTCTTTGTAGTCACCCAAACATATTGAACAACAAGAAGCGATTGAGTCACCCTTTTGGAGCTTGGCCTGGGAGTAAAGGAGCTTTGGATAGCTGTGAACTGTGGCTTCGTCCAGGCCTTGTTCCATGTTGCTTAAGCTTTGGTCTGTGATGATTGTGGTTGTGTTGACCCTTTGATGAGATGGGTTGGCAGGTGGAGCTGGCATACGCATCAGGGTGCAGCAATAGGAAACCAAGGTAGTGATTATGGTAAACATAAGAACACCAAGGGAGAGAAGCACGCCATAACCAAACCCATCCATTTTTTTAATGAACGGTTTGCGTTAGGTTGTGAAGTTGTTGAGGGAAGTCATATGAGAGAGAGAGAGAGAGAGAGAGCTTCCAAGTTCAAGAGTTTACCTTCTGGTTATTGTCTGTAACCCCATCTAAAGATTATGAAGAGTGTTTTTTCCCCATTTTCCGTAAGGAGAAATTAAGAGAAAAGAAATTGCACACGTTAAGTAGACTCTGGCTTTTTGAAGGGATGGTAAAAGAAAAGTGCGGCAGGAACTAGTCATTTGAGGAATCTTTTTTTTTAGATGAATTAAAAGACAAAGAACTTCATAATCTTTGAAAAGGTCTACTACAAATACTTTCATATAAATCTTACAACGAATATTAAAAAAAAAAAAAAGGTTTGATTTTGATAAATAAACTTAGTTAATCCATAAAAGGCATAAAAACCAACTATTTTTTTTTTCTATAAAGATAAAATAGTATCTTTAGAACATGTGACTCTAAGATGATTTTCTTTTTATTATCAGACAAAAACATTAATTAGTTTTTGATATAGGAAGTTGAATCCGAAATATTTTATTCAATAACAAGAAACTTTACCAATTGAGATAATTGGAATCCACACCAACAACTTAATTACATTCTCTAGAGAATTTATCATGAGATATCAATTAATATTGCACAAAATGACATTAACAATCCTTGATCACTTATCTGGTTAGTAATTTTGTAAGGTTATTTATGGCAAATTTTAAATCAACTTCTATATGGTTTTCTCATTTTTGGGAAATGACCTCTAAATAGCACCACAGAAGATTGTGCTTTTCTCATTCACATAAACTTGTGAATGAAAGAAGCTAAAAGAAAAAAAAAATAAACAACACAAACACACAGAAGAGAATGAACACAAAAAATTACATTGTTCAGCGGTAGCTTACAAGTAGTGTCGTAAAGAAAACTGTACTAAAAAATTAAATAGATTACAATAGTGGAACAAAGTTATTCAAACAAAACCCAAAATCTGAATGCATTCATGGATTGCTTCCTCACACGATTGACATTAGCTCACAGCAAGACCAAGGAAATTTTATTCAAGTAATTCTCTCTCTCTCTCTCTCTCTCTCTCTCTCTCTCTCTCTATATATATATATACACACACACACACACACACACACACACACACACACAAACTAGTGACTAATCCGTATGATGCATGAGAATAGCTATTGGATGAGTTTCAAGGGGGAAAAAAGCCATTATTTTTTCGTTGGATTGAAAGAGATAGCACAAAGTTTTATTAATTAGGTAGAAGAACAAAATGTTGTTTTATTTATTAGTTTGTTGTGGGAAGGAATCAAGGCCGGCTGAATAATAGATACAATTGATGCAATCGCCTAAGGCCCCCAAATAAAAAAAGGCCCCCACTTGTAAATATAAACATATATATATATATATATATATATAATATTTATCTATATATTTTAATTACAAAAAAAATTTAAAAACTTTTATTGGTTAATAAAATGCATTAAAAATGCCCAATTGTATCTTAAACTGCAGAAGATTAAAAGGAGAAAAACCAAATATTTTAAATTATATTTTTTTAATTTGTTTGATTGATACTTTGATAGGAAAATACGATGGAATTGCTTGCACAGCCCATATAGCACTGTTGATTGCATAGTGCACACGGCACTGCACAGTCTGCCCATAGGCCACAGCATTGCATATGAGCACATCCTGATTTGCACAAGGCCATAAGCCCATAGTTCACACTTCACTGCTAGCCCCCACATGGCCACACACCAACCCACCCACACTCACTCACACTCAATGTATACACACACACCCACTATATCTTTTATTTATTTTTTTTATGCAAACTTTTACTTTATCAATTATTAGAAGTTATTACACCAATAAATAATTTGATGTATATTATAAAAACTTATTTGTATTATAGTGATATTAATTAATAAAATTTGTATCAACTCATCTGCAAAAAGAATTTTTTCAAAATTAAAATTAATAAAATCTTATATAAGGTCTACTATGTTACAAGAAAAATTAAATGAATTAGCCAGATTATCAATTGGAAAAGAAATGTTAGAGCAACTTAAATACAAAAACTTAATTAGTAATTTTACATCTCAAAAAGCAAGAAAAATAGATTTTAAATAATAAAAAATTCAATAAATATTATTTAATTCATATTTAAATATAAAAAAGGACCCACTTAAAATTTTCACCTAAGGCCTCCAAAGTTGTTGAGTCAGCCCTGGAAGGAATAAGGGACAGAATGTTGCATCTCTAGTTCGGTTTGTATTGTGCACACACACACACACACACACACACACACACATATATGAAAGATAATTTGTAATATAAAAACCAAAAGGTAATTATTGAAAGTTAATAACCTTTCAAATTGGATATATCAAAATGTGCTAATTGAAATATCATAACTCTTCATATTGGATATACCAAAAGGTGTCTATTGAAAGCATGGACAGCTCTACATAGAGTCCAAGATGGTCACAGGACCACCCTGACCTGGTAAAAATAATAATTATTATGTATAAATTTTAAAAATTTATGATTTTTTCTCCTTAAAAAAACTTTGTGACCACCCTAAATTTTTTTTTAGGTCCAACATAATTAAAGTTTAGACAATATTTGGCAACAAGCTTGGTTGTAGACTAAAGCCACAACTTCAATCAATAATTTTTTTATTGGATATGAATTTTAACAAATCCATCATTTAATTACATTTTCTTATTATATCTATCATACTTGCAAAAGTTCAAGAAGAGAAAAGATCAATAGTTATGTTGTCAATCAAATGTTTAAATTTCAAGTTTTTGAAGTTTAAAATTATACATAAAAAAATAAGTTTAGGGATTGAATAGTAAATAACGTCCGTGTTAGGACATATGTGTTTCATATGTTAGGAACATATGTCACTATTTTGTGTAATTGGCTAATCATTTGACAAAATGCACTTTACTTATAAGTGGGTAGATCTAGGATGTGTTTAACGCTTCAAAAAACTTTTTTTTCAAGTTCAAGTATTAAATCCATGCAAGTCTGTCCATGATTCAAGTGTAGAAAGTGTTGTTCATTAAAACTCGACAGCTAGCATCTATCGAGACTTAGAGCTATGTGAATCCTGTGGCTAGACAGTAGCTCGACAAATAAGGTATCTGTCGAGGTTTATGAAACTCAAATTTTCGAGTTTGTTTTTTATCCAATCTATGATTATATGTTTGGGCTTTTTTTTTTCACAACCCTAGACATATATAAGGATTATTTTAAGGGCCGTAAATAGAGACATAAGTTGCACAAGTGTTGAGTAAAGTTTTGTTCAAGCAAATTGTGACCGGAGACTTAGTTTGCCCTAGTTCATCAAGAAGCTGCTATGCTTGTACACCGTAGGGTTTTGTGATCAAGCACCTTCATGATCTTCATCATTTGGATGAATTGAAGAACTTTGTAGCCAACATCCTTCTCTAGTTGGTGAGTGAAGTCGCGTACTGTGATCCACATAATTGGTTAGTCATGTATTAGGAGTCGTGCATTGAAAAGGAGAGATTGTCACTACAGATCAAGTCTAATTGGGCATTGGGGTAAGGGTTCAACTATAGGTTGGTATAAGGTACTAGGATTCCTTTACTTGTAACCATTTATTGTGATAATATTGGATTCTTGGGAGTGGTGGCCTTAAAATCACCCAGTGGGATTTTTGTCATGTAAGTTTTCCCCATTCGTAAACAAATTACCGTGTCAATTTATTTTCCGCTGTATACTTAGTTTAATTGGTGATTTGTTTGTGCTACTACGCTCATTGCATGTAATTGAATCTAATTAATTCACTTAGCTAATTAATTGATTAATTCATCATAAGGAGTCAATATGTTTTTGGCCTATCAAGTGGTATCAGAGCAGGCACACTTTGATTAAAGTTAATATTTGCTGTGTGATCCATTGACCCTTGTTTGTCATGGATAAAAGACAGTCTCTTATTATACCTCATTTGTTTGATGGCACTAACTATGCACACTGGAAAGTATGCATTAGAGCTTTTTTGCTATCTCTAGATAAGAAGTGTGGCAAGCAGTGGAGATAGGCTGGACCAAGCTGAAGGAAGCACTGGCCGATTGGGATGATGCTAAGATCAAGGTGACAAACTTCAACAGTAGGGCATTGAATGCTTTGTTCAGTGCAGTCACTAATAAGGAATTCAAGAAAATATCCTCTATTGACACTGCAAAGGAAGCATGGACCATCCTCCAGACAACTTACGAAGGAACCAGGGTTGTCAAGGACTCTAAGCTTCAGAGGCTCACTACAAGCTTCGAAGAAATCAAGATGGAGGAGGATGAGTCGTTTGATGAGTTCTATGCCAAGCTCAAGGACTTAGTAAACTCAGCTTTTAATCTTGGGGAAACCATTCCTAAACCCAAGATTGTAAAAAAGGTGCTCAGATCTTTGCCCGAAAGATTCCATGCCCAGATTATCGCAATTGAGGAATCAAAGGATATTGACAAAATTCCTTTAACAAAGTTAGTTGGCAATCTGCAGACCTATGAGATGGGTTTGACAAGGATTGGGAAATCGAGTAAGGGTAAGAGCATGGCATTGAAGGTCGAGAGTAGTGACACTAATTAGTCTTCAAACGATGAAGATTCTAAGATGTAGTTCTATATTACAAGGCAATTCAAGAAATTCATAAAAAATGCCAATGGGAAGGGCTTCAACAAGGACCGTAGGCAATCTAATTCCTCTCAATTCAAGAGCCAAGACAAGGGAAAGAAGGATGCTAGGGATAGCGGTCATTACACTGTTCTCTTAGGACCAAAGTGCTTCGAGTGTCAAGGCTTTGGACATATGAAACACGATTGCCATGCATATCTCAAGATCATTGGGAAGGGCAAGGCACTTGTTGCCATACTGAGTGACACCGAGCTTGAGGATGATTCTGACAATAAGAACGATAAAATCCTAAATGCCTTCACTGACACTATCAATCCTATAAGGGGATTGTTGAAGATGTGGATGAAGAAGACGAATTGGTGAAATCCAAGTTTGAGAAGATGAATGAACAAGATGATATCCATACAGCCTATGCAAAGTTATACAAAGTCTCAAAAAAGCATGAGAAGTTGTATAGGTTGACCACCAAGAAGCTTAATGATGTGGAGCTGGAGCGAGAAGATATCTCTAGAAAGTTTGATGAAGCCAATCAGACTATTGGAGCATTGAGGTTTGAGAATAACTTCTTTGCTGAGAAGATCAAGAACCTTGAGGCAGAACTATTCCAAGTCAGAGCTCAGCTGGAAAGGACTTCAAGTGCTAGGCTCAATGAAATGCTCAGTCTTCAGAAATCTGCTTTCGATTGAACCGGTTTAGGGTTTAATTTCTCTTCTCCTAATATTACTTTTACTAGTACTACTATTTTTGTTCCTTATGCTAATAATGTTGAAATTGAGAGCAATGAAGTTAAAAATGAATTAGCTAGTGAGAACATAGATGAGGGTAAGTCTATCTTAGGAGCAGCACCTAAACTTACTAAGAATGAGACTAAAAACCCTAGGGTTAAGAAGGCTAACTCTCAAAAGCCTAAACATAAGAAGTAGTATCTTTGTCATCACTGTGGAGCAGCCGGTCATACTCAACCTAATTGCTATAAGTGGTTAGCCACTCAAAAGAGCAACAACATAATCGTGTTGGGAGATCAGAATCAGTTTCTATCCTCTTTTACTCCCCTTGGAGATCTTCTCAAAGCTCTCGTGTTCTTTTCGAATTTGAACGGTTTTAACTCTTCCCCTTCCCTGCCAGATCAAGGATTTGCTAGATGAAAAGGTTCTTCCAAGGTGTGGAAGGAAAAGGGCTCCAAGTGATTCTGTCACTTCTTATCTCTCTCCATTTCTTGTTTTGTATCTGCATTACTTGTGTGTTTTTCTATATCATTTTGAATCAGTCTAGTTTTATGCATTGCTTTGTTTTGTTTAACATTTTTTTTGTTTGGTTTTGTTTTCAGTTTGCTTTGTTTTGTTTTTCATGTAAAATAAAAAAAAAATATTTGAAAAATTGAAAAATACAAAAATAGTGTGTGTATGTGTACATTGTTACTTGTGTACTTTGGATGGCCATTAAAAAAAAGTTTTCTAAACTATGTATCTTTTGTAACTTAGATGAGTATCTCTATGCACAACTAAGCAAGTGAGTTTTGTAGCTCATATTTGTGACAAGTAAGATTAAGTAATCTCTTGTACTTAATACTCGTATCACTCTTTTTGATGGGAAGGACTAGAAAATCATAAGAGAAAGGCATAAATAATCATCTCACCACTGTTACCCACCAATCATGAAATGACATTTGTATGCTTCGACATAGCAAAAGTACAATGTCAAATGCTTAACATTATTGGGTATTTATTTTCTTTCTCTTATATGCCCATGCATGATATACTTATTAAAAGAAAAATAAAAAGTAAAAAGATCAAAATGCTTTATATGATTGCAAGCGTGCATTCTAAGAGATGTGGGAGTTATAGGATGTACCTCGAAGGTGATAATTCCCAGCAAATAGTTATGATTGCGTGTGAGTTAAAGTGATTTTCTCATATCTCAACTCATCATAAAATGTATACACTTATGCAATCTTGTAATGTTTTTCACACAAAACACGCAATATTCTTTACTACTCTTGATACATGTGCAAGTATAATGTGATTTGGCCATCACAAGGTTTACATGTGTTAATATATACTCACTAAACTGTCTTAACTTGTTTTTGAAATATAAAATTGGTTAGACTTATTTAGTGTGTATGTGTGTTTTAGGATTTATGTGCTTAACAATTTTTGTTAAGAGATGTTTTTGAGAGATCAAAATGTTGTTTGGATCCTTTGTTCAGTTACATGTTTGATTGCATTCATATCAGTGTTTTTTTCTTCTTGAAAACTGTTTTTAAGCAATCTCGACACCTCTTAATACATAACTTATCGATCGAGCTCTTCAGTTGCTTTTTATTGCAATTCGACATCTCTCGACAGCTATGTGGATTGATCAAGAAAATTTCTGTCCCATCGATAGCTCCTCAACAACTACCTTGATCTATCGATCTTCTTTTGCCTTGGACACCTACCCGATAGCTACTTCTCTCTAACTCTTTAAAGCTCGATATATCCTCGACACCTCTCAATCTATCAAGAATTACTGAGGTGCTATATACGGGGCGCTCACGAACTTAGACTCATTTTGCTCAATATCTCTTGATCTCTCTAGCCTTTCCACCTCCCAAAACCTCTCTCTTTTACCTTAAACCTCTTCCTTAAGGATTCTTCAACCTTAATCAAGTTCTCTTTACATGGTAAGTGTCTAAATCCCTCATATTCATGCATTTCATGATTTTTAACCTAAGTTTTTGGGATTTTTTGAAAATTTTGGGGTTTTTCAAAATCAAAGAGGTTTTTGCCAAATTTCTGGGATGGGTTTTTGAAGATTTGATCTTAAAAACTTCATGCATTGCATCTCATGAGCATTACAACTATATTTTCATGCATTTAGATGTGTGTTATATATGTTCTCTGCTTGTGTGCTGGTAAATTTGGATTGGGCTGAGCCCATGATGCTTTCTCTATTGCATGTCACATATTCATGCATTCCCATGCATACATTCCTTTTTTTTCAATATATTTTGATATATTTGAACTGCTTGGGACTTTTCTGATTGTTTCTTTCTCCCTTTATTTCTTTTGTTTGCATTAGTTTGCTTCTATGGCACCCAAACGCAAATCTACTATGTCCCGGAACCCTCTTCGTTCCAGGGCATCCACTTCTGCTAATCCTACTCCCTCACACATCTGGTTTCGTGATGAGAAGGCCAAATCGGACTTCTTTGAGAACTTTTCTTGACAAGGCATTCATTCTGAATGCCAAGTCATCTTGTCGGACTTTTTCAACACTAACCTTCCTACTATCATTCACAGTAGGGAATGGGAGTCACTGTGTGACGTCCCGATCACATGTCCATCCGTGCTGAACCAGGAGTTTTACTCCAACATGCATGGATTTGATTTTTTAGTACCTCTTTTCATTACTCATGTTCAAGGTATGTGCATAGTTGTCACACTAAAGATTGTCTCCGATGTGCTTCGTGTTCCAAGGGTAGAGCATCCTAACTACCCCAGTTGTGAGCGTCTGAGGACTGTGTCTAAAGATAAGCTTATTTCTGCTTTCTGTGAGCGCCCTTTTGATTGGGTTGAGCGTCAATTCACTTACTGTTTGGGCTTTGCTAAAGGCCCTCAGTTTCTGAACATGGTCAAGACTTTTGTTCTTCATCCCCTATCTCACTATAACTCTATCACATAGCCCCGTGCTCGATTTTTGCTTTCCCTTTTAGAGCATTTTACTATAGAGTTTTCCTTTCATTTCATTCTTTCCATTATAGATGTTTATAGGGATACGGTGACCCGTGATAAGCTCATCTTCTATTCGGTTATCACGAGGATCTTACGCCATTTTTCTGTTCCCTTTCCTGCTTCCAACCACTTCGCCGTTATGAGTGCCATAAACATTGCTACTGTTAAACTAAGCGAGGCATAACTACGTTCGAGGCAGTTTGGTACAGCAGCTCCTCCCACTCCTTCTGCTCCATCCACCTCTGCTCTCTCTTTTTTCTGCAGGTGGTGTGACTTTGGACACGATCATGGTGCAGCTTTAACGCATGGATGCTTGCCTTGATACTCTCACTAATGAGTTATGTCAGGTGAACACTCGTGTTGGCCATATTGCTAGACAATAGGCTCACCTTGGTGGCTTCGTAGAGTCTCCCTCTCCTCCTTCCAAGACATCCGAGGATGACGACGACGACTTCAACGACAACGACGATGATGGAGATGGACATGCTAGCTCTTCCAGTGCTAATGAGATGTCTACTTAACACTCTTACCTTTGTCACTCGTGACAAAAATGGGGAGTAATTTTGGTTATGAAAGTAGTCATAGTTAGGGGGAGAGTTAGTATAGAAGATTTTTGTTAAGGGGAGTGTTGATATTGAGGAATGTAGTGAGGATTTGATGTATCCTTTTTTTTTTTTCCCTTTTTAGATACATTGTTCTTGTACATAGGTCTTGTGACCATTTTGACATGCATTGTACTTATATTCTTTATATATTGATGTATGTTTTTCACCTACCCTTATATGTGTTGTTTATTTTCTCTCTTTATGCTCATGGTTCTTATTACTTGTATGCAATCTATCATTTCTGTTTCACACTAAGATGCCTTAATGAGTTTTGTTTAAAATGTTTCAGAAATATAGGTTGTCAAAGTCTACCTTACCATGAACTCTCTTCTTGCAAAATTTTTCAAGAGTTTGTATTAGGATAGATTTTATTATATGTAACAAGTGAATATGAGTTGAGTGATTTATGACTTCTCACATATGTTCATTTGGTTGTTGTGGTTTTGTCACGTTTGCCAAAGGGGGGGGGGGATTGTTAGGACATATGTGTTTCACATATTACGAACATATGTCACTATTTTGTGTAATTGGCTAATTCTTTGACAAAATGTACTTTGCTTGTAATTGGGTAGATCTAGGATGTGTTTAATGCTTCAAGAAACCTTGTTTCAATTTCAAGTGTTAAAGCCATGCAAGTCTGTCCAAGATTCAAGTGTGGAAAGTGCGGTTCATTAAAACTCGACAGCTAGCTTAACAGCTAGCATCTATCAAGACTTAGAGCTGTCTGAATCCTGTGGCTAGACAGCAGCTCGACAAATAGGGTATTTGTCAAGGTTTATGAAACTCAGATTTTCTCACAACCCTAGACATATATAAAGATTATTTTAAGGGCCGTAAATAGAGACACAAATTGCACAAGTGTTGAGCAAAGTTTTGTTCAAGAAAATTGTGACTAGAGACCTAGTTTTCCCTAGTTCATCAAGAAGCTGCTGTGTTTGCACACCGTATGGTTTTGTGACCAAGCAACTTCAAGATCTTCATCATCTAGATGAATTGAAGAACTTTGCAGCCAACATCCTTCTCTAATTAGTGATTGAAGTCGCATACTAGGATCCACGCAATTGGTTTGTCATGTACTGGGAGCCGTGCATTGAAAATGAGATGTTGTCACTACAGAACAAGTCCAATTGGGTATTGGAGTAAGTGTTCAACTGTAGGTTGGTATAAGGTACTAGGATTTCTTTACTTGTAACCGCTTGTTGTGATAATAATGAATTTTAGGGAGTGGTGACCTTAAAATCACCCAATGGGGTTTTTGTCGTGTAGGTTTTCCCCATTCGTAAACAAATCACCGTGTTAATTTATTTTCTGCCGCATACTTAGTTTAATTGGTGATTTATTTGTGCTACCACGCTCATTGCATGTAATTGAACCTAATTAATTCACTTGGCTAATTAATTGATTAAATCATCACAAGGGGTCAATATGTTTTTGGCCTATCAGTTCGATTGGCATGAAATTGACATGTATTTTAAGAACATAAAGAACATGCAATTCAGTTGTTAGATTTTCAAAATATGTAGCAATGTTAATTTGTTTAATGAGAGTTGTAGTCTTAGGCTACAACCAAGTTTGTAGCCAAACTTTGACCTTAAAATTTGGTCCCCTTTACAATATATTAGGTCCTTACAAATAAAAAGAAAAATTCCAAGAAAAATTTTATTTAACTAAACTTTTGAAAAGATGTAGCTTGCAACATTGATAATGAGACTATCATGTTTTGATTTCAAAATAAGAAACTTCGTAGAAGGAAATTGTAAGACTTTATGTGTTTGCATGTGTGTGTTTTTTCAATAAGTGAAGTTCTCTTTTTATTAGATTTTGCATAATTTAGATTTCTTAATGACCACCCTCAAAAAAAATTTCTGAAAGCCACTACTGATTGAAATGTCATAACCCTTTATATGAGAGAGAGAGAGAGAGAGAGAGAGAGAGAGAGAGAGAGAGAGAGAGAGAGAGAGAGATATATATATATATATATATAAAGGGTTATGTGCTTATTGAACGAAAATGTGTCCATTGACCGAAAAGGTGTCTATTAACGAAAAATGTGTCTATTGATTGAAAATGTGCCTATTGAATGAAAAAAGTATTTATTGACAAAAAATGTGTCTATTGTCATAATCCTTTTGGTATAAATAGTGGTTCATATTCATCTGGTAACTTTTTCTCAACTTCTTCATTTTCATCTTTCTTAGAAATACAAAAAACCTATGGGTCTTCTCTGAAATTGCTTTTTGTAGAACCCAATCATCAAATGATCTTTCCAAATTTTTTGCATCCACTAATGTAATTGTATAATACTCATAAAGTTAAAAGGGAAAATCTCTTAGAATTGATTTTTTTTTTTTTAAATTATAAGGACATTTTATTGGAGAAGAAAAGGACTACTTCATGTGCAAAGAAAACAAAGAAGTCTAAAGAATCACAATAAGTAATCATGTTGAGTTCATGCTTGATGCCAAAAGTTGGGTGCTTCCTTAGGCAAGGTTGTGCTTTTAGATATGTTTATGATGAATTTGTTTTACTTATTTTTTGTGGAGAACATTGTGGCATTGTTATAAAATGGATATGGAGCAGAAGGCAGAAATAATGGTTGCTATTTGCGGAACACGTTTTTTTTCCTCGTACTTTCTCCACCGTGCTGAAAGATAAAAAAAAAAAAAAAAAAAAAAAAAAAAAAAAAAAGAAAAAAAAAAAAAAGAAAAAGAAAAGCACAAATGTTTGTATTTTTAAATATATAGGTGCTGTAAATTTATGTAGCCACATGAAGTAATAAGCAGTGGACAACAAAAAGTCAAATGTTTCACTTTTGTATTATACTAGTTGCTAACTACTAAATGAGTTTTAGATTAAAAAAGAAAACCATTATTTTTTAGTTGGAATAGTAAACAAAAATGCTTGAAATTTAAAAAAATAATAATATTAAAAGAAATAGCACAAAGTTTTATTAGTTAAGCAAATATATATATATATATATATTGATTTATTTGTTAGTTTTTTTGTGAGAAGGAAAAAGAGATAGAATGTTGTCTCTAGTTTAGTTTGTGTTATATATATATATATATATATATATAGGTATACATAAGATAGGTTGTAATATATATGCCAAAAAATATCTATTGACAATAAATGTGTCTATTGAATAAAAATGTAACTATTGACTGAAAATGTGCCTATTGGCCGAAAAGGTGCTTACCAAAAGGTGCCTATTGATCGAAAATGTGCCTATTGACCAAAAAGATGTCTATTGAATGAAAAAGTGCCTATTGATCGAAAATGAGCCTATTAGCTGAAAATGTATCTATTTAATGAAAAAAATGTCTACTAAAAGGTGTCTATTGAAATGTCATAACTCTTCATATTGAATACACCAAAAAGTCATATTGACTAAAAAAAGTGTCTATTAGTCGAAAATGTGCTTATTGAATGAAAATGTATCTATTAACCGAAAAATGTGTCTATTGGTTGAAAATATGCCTATTGAATAAAAATGTGTGCCTATTGATCAAAAAGGTGCTTATTGAATAAAAATGTGCATATTGACCAAAAAGGTGCCTATTGAATGAAAATGTATCTATTGACTGAAAATGTGTCTATTGGAAAATGAAAAGCCACAATTATTCGGTGTTTTTAAATGTATACGTGGCATTAATTTATATAACTATGTGGTGCAATAAGGAGCAGTTAATATAAAGTTAAACGTTAAGGTTATATATATATATAAGAACAGAACAAAGAAAAATAGGACTTCCTTAACAAATCCTTGTAGGAATACGGGAATATTGATTTGAGTCCAAGACAATAGCCAACAGGTTGTGCTAATTGACATACTAGCTTGCTAGATAAGCGATCAAAGGGCAAGACAAAGCGAACACCGCAAACACACATCTCAACAATCTCAACCTTATAGATTCTCATAAAGTTTAAGTACAATTTGCTCCCATTATAAGTTGACAACTTAACTGCATTTGAATTTTGGCGTCTCAGTATGTTTATTTCTTTAATTAAATTCAACAACATAAACTGTTGTCAAATATTAGAAAGAAAATGACAAAATATGGGTATCTTTAATTGTACTTTTTGTTAAGAGTCAACCAAACCTTAAAAAAAAAAAGTGTCTGGTTAATGGATGCTCTTAGAGCATCCATTAATCAACCCTTTGGAAAATATTTTTATGGGAATTGTTTTTAGAAGATTATGGGAAATTGAAACTAAGAAAAAAAAAAAAAATACTACTTCTTCATTTTTCTAAAAAAGAAAACCTTAAAATAATTTATTAATGAATGTCCTAAAAATATCTGTTAATGAAATTCAAATAACAAAGAATAATTTAGGAAGCGCATTATATCATTTTTTTTTCTAATAATGTCATATCATCAATTAAATATATTAAATATGTGCAAGAGTAAAGCTTACTGTAGTCCAAAAACTGATAAATGTTATGTCTGGAATAGGACCTATTTGTAGAGGGAAATAGGGAAAACTATTACAAAGATCATCAAAAGACTAAAAACTAGCTTGAAAATCACTGGGCAATTTTTTTCCCCTTTTTCTTTCTCTTTTGGCAACGTTCAAATTCCCCAAGTACTCTGTTTGAATCCAGGGATGACTCACATGGTCAATTTTGCTTTTGGAAGATACAGAATTAAAAAATTCAACCTATTGATATTGGAAGTGCCAAAAGAGTCTTCCAATGAATTATTTTTGGGTCTATTAAAGTTGGTAGTTTCTCATGTGCAAGAACAGATAAGAAATCAAGTTTGCATACAAACTTAATTAATTGATCAATATAAATTAACCAGAAAAAAATGGCAAGTACAATCTATTATAAAATGGTCAACACCTCATGAATCCATACAAAGTTTTGTAGTATTTACCTAAACATCTATAATGGTTGGAATTTCAAATCAAAACCTTTGTTCATGTCATCAATCTCGTGGAGCTGTCAAAGGGGTTACCTCAGCAAGAGGAGTTGGAAGCGGTGAGTTTCGACATATGGGACACGAAGGGTGCATTAGTAACCAAGGGTCAACACACTTGAGATGAAAGATATGAGCACAATCAGGTAACATCCTCAACATTTCAGTGTCTTTGTAGTCACCCAAACATATTGAACAAGAAGAAGCAATTGAGTCACCCTTTCGGAGCTTGGCCTGGGAGTAAAGGAGCTTTGGATAGCTGTGAACTGTGGCTTCGTCAAGGCCTTGTTCCATGTTGCTTAAACCTTGGTCTGTGATGATTGTGGTTGCGTTGACCCTTTGGTGAGATGGGTTGGCAACCCTTTGCGGACCCCTACGGCGAGATTGGTTGGAAATTCTTCGCTGGAAAGATGGGTTGGCAGGTGTATCAGGCATACTCATGAAGCATACGCACAAATAAGAAGCTAGGGTAATGATTATGGGTATCAAAAGAAGGCAAGAGAAGATCACAAACACACTAGTCATATTTTTTTTAATGAAGATTGTCTGCTACCTATGAGATAACCATCTGAAGATTGTCAACAATTTTTTCCCCATTTTTGCGAAGGAGAAATTGAGGAAGAAAAATTGCACAAGTTACCTACTAGAGACATGGGTCTATCTTTTACAAAGAAAATAGTGGGAGGAACAAGTCATTTCATTTTTCCCTTTTATTTTTTTATTTTTTTATTTCATCTTGCCAAGTCTACCACAAATACCTTCAATTAAATCTTACGGCGATTAAAAAACTAAAACAAAAGGTTTGAATTTGTCAAAGAAACTAAGTTAATCCATATAATTAAGGCATTAAGTAAACAACTTAATCACACTCTCCATGGATATTTATCCTGAGAAATTAATTGACATCACACAAAACGACACTGCCAATCCTTGACTAGGTTAGTAATTTCTAGTAAGATTATTTATGACCAATTTTGAATCAACTTTTATATGTTTCTCTCATGTCTGGGAAATGGCCTCTATATAGCACCACACAAGATTGATAATGACCATTATTATGAACCTGTGAAATGAAATAAAATAAAAGAAAAAAGAGACAACATAAAACATACAAGAAATGAAACACTAAAAATTTCCGTGGTTTTGTATCCCCAAAAAAAAAAAAAAAAAAAAAAAAAAAAAAAAATTCTATGGTTTGGCAATAGTCTAGTAGTAGTGACGAAAGGAAAATTTCACTAAAAACTTAATTAAGAAGATTACAATAGTAGTACAAAGTTATTCTCACAAAACCCAAATTTAGTCAATGCTCACTTTCTCACACAACTAACACTAGCGCACAACAAGACCAGAGAATTTCTATTTAGTTAATTCTCTAGCCTTGGCATGCAAAATTGGAGATTGTGTCTAATCGAGTTATAACCATGCATATATATGTTAGGGCAAATTGGCTAAGACATGGAGACCAAAACGAAACAAAATAGGACTTCCTTAACAAATCCATATAGGAATAACATAATATTTACAAGAAAATAGCCAAAGTCAGCTAATATTAATTGGAGCCCCTAATACATCTTGAATTCATTTATAAACCAAGTTGTGTCAAATAAGTTACAAGGTTTTGACAATATCTGTAATTGAATTAACTATTTTTGTATAGTATTAATAATTAACCAATGCATAGTTGTTAGTAATGACGATCACTAAGAGGCGAAAGGTTTTTTATTTTTATTTTTTATGTCTCTTGATATTTCTCTCCTTATTCAATGCACAGTGGCGATGCTGGGTATGTTGTGGCCATGTGGCATGGCCTAAAGGGCGAATTTAATACTCCACTCCATGTGACTCTTGGTTTTCCCATTGTTTTTCAGTTCTCTGTGCCTAGCTTTTTAAACTTCTCCTCTTTTCATTTCCCCCTTCACTCTCTCCAACTCCCAATCATTGCTTTGAGCTTCTTCCTCCCCAACTTTCCTTTGCGATTTTCTCTAAGCTGGTGCGTTCAGTGGCTGAGTTCTTTACATTTTCTCTCTGAGGTATGCCTTTCTTCCCTCCTCTGTTTTACTTTTTCGGCATAGACATAGATTATGACAAATTTCTTATTTCTCTTTCCTCCTTTTTTCTGTGTTTCAGTTTTTTGGAGGTTTTTAGGATTCATCTTTTTCTCTCCGTTTTCTAGTTTTCCATGGTTAGTAGCTCTGAGGTTAGGATAGCCTATCCTTCAATTTCCTTCTTTTTTGTGCGTTTGGGGGGGGGGGGGGGGATCTTTAGGTGTTTTCCCGAACCTTAAGAATTTTGTCTTTGAGGGTAATAGTTTGAGTGTTGCATTGGCTGACTTGCTACCTTTGCTTCGTCAATTAATTGATTAGTTTGAAAGTTTGGTGAGGGAGCGAGAGATAATGTCTGAGGTGAGGTCAAGTGAGTTAAAGACCAGGTTATCGTCCATTGACAAACTTGTGGAGGGGGATACTGCCGTCATTGCCCCTTGAGAGGTTAGGGCTTTCCATGCCCTTGAAGAGGTGTATAGTTTGGACCAGGATACACTTTATAGGTTTAAGGACATATTTCAATTTCCGAATAAGGTTAGGGTTGGTCTACCCCATGAAGAGGAACGGGCTTGCCATTTCTTCCCTGGGGAGGTATGCTTCTACGAGGCTGCCTTCTTGTCTAGGTTTAGATTCCCTGTCCACCCTTTTATTATGGAGCTGTTAGGCTACTCTGGTACTGCTCTGGAGCAACTTATACCCAATTTGTGGAGGATAGTGGTCAGCTGTATGGGGATATGGCTGGCTACTACGGGCGGAGACATGGTCAGAGTGGACGAGCTTGTCTACCTGTACTATTTAAAGGTGTCTAAGGAGCATGAGTATTATGAGCTGGTGCCATAGGAGAGGAGGACTGGGATAGTCTGGGATCTGCCTTTGTCCTTCGGGTATTGGAAGTCCCAGTTCTTTTTTGTCTCCGGGGACGATTGGAAACTCCCTCTAATGAAATTTGGGGTGATCTCTATAAGGTTGAATTTAATCAATCATTCTGTTGGCTTTATTCTGTGCCAAATTTGCTTGTATTTAGCATTTAGTAATCCTATATTTAGGTGGGATTCATGTAAAGGTAGTATGTGAGAGAGTGTGAAGAAATGCTCAAGATTGTGCAGTGAAGCAGAGACTAGCGACTGGATCTCACGGGTGGCTTGCAGCTTACAAGTCGCCAATACTGGCACACATGTGAAGCATGCAGGGGAGCTGAAGAGTCACGCCAGCTGCTACACTACAAGACAAAAGTCTTAAGCTGGCCAACTCGTTAGCTCGTGACTTGAACCCACGACTCAGTCCAATCGCGAGGCCAAGTCGCCAAACCACCTTGTTTGGAAAAAATTGACTCTTCGCATTCTTTTCTCACCCTAGTATAAATACCCCTTATACCCACGAAATGTAGAGAGCTTCCAGAGAGAATTTTGAGATAGAAACCCTACAGAAAAAAAAAGATTGATTCATCCACAATCTTTACATAGAGACTCTTTAAATTTCTCTACTCTCACCCTCTTCATTGTTACATCCTTGAGAGGTTCTTACCCAAATCCTTTTCTCATTATACCCACATTTGTGAGAAGGCTATTTAGTGCTTTAGGAAGCAGTTAGGAAGGGACCAATGGTTATTGGTTGATACTATAGGCTATAGCGGAATCTGGTAAGCTAAAGAAGACAAAGGTTTAGCGTAACCTCATTGGAGCAAGAAGCTTAGAGGGCTTAAGTACATTGGGTAGATTAGGTTTGGAGGGTCTTCTGTTGTTCATGTATCCCGACTTCATTCTTTAGTCGATTATTGACCGTTTGGAGGGTGGCGGAGAGAGTTTATGCCGAGGGCTTCAGTTTCCTCTTCAATAATATATCGTTGTGTTGTCCCTGTGTTTGCATCTCTCTTCCTTTAATCTTTACCATTTAATTTCTGCTATGGATGTGATTTTATTTGGTTTAGATTGTTTATCAATTCTAGTATAAGCTTATATTATTTTCCACACATACATTGTTTAATATTAAGCTTGAATTGGTATTTTGTAATTTGGGGGTCTAAACTTTCATAGTGTTTTATACACTTATTGAACATTCAATTGGTATCAAAGCAGGTGCACACTTTTTGGTTTAAGCACCTTAATGTGTTCCTTGACCCTTTATTGAGATGGATCGGTCTCAATCTTTGAATGCACCATCATATTTTGATGGTAGCAACTATGCCTTTTGGAAAGTCAGGATGAGGGCATTTTTGTATTCAATGGATGAAACCGTTTGGGATGGGGTGGATATTGGATGGACTAGCCTGGAGGTTGCCAAATCCACATGGATAAGGCAACCCTTGTGGCATCTAATGCAAATAGCAAAGCACTTAACGCTATTTTTTTGTGGTGTTTCTCCAAAAGAGTTCCATAGGATATCTCACATTTCTATTGCTAAGGAAGAGTGGCAGATATTGGAAACCACATATGAGGGAACAAAGAAAGTGAAGGATACCAAGTTGCAGATGCTGACCACTCATTTTGAGGAGATGAAAATGAGTGAGGATGAGTCTTTTGACTCTTTCTATAGCAAGCTGTATGAAGTAGTCATCGGTAAGTTCAACTTAGGGGAGAAAATGGAGGACTCTAAAGTTGTGAGGAAAATCCTTCATTCGTTGCTAGAGAGCTTTCGTGCCAAGGTGACAGCGATTGAAGAGAGCAAGGACCTTGATGATATCAAAGTCCAAGAACTGATTAGCTCACTTCAGACTTATGAATTGTCATTGCCCACACAAAGGAAGAGCAAATCTCTTGCTCTTGAGATGGTTGATGAAGGGTTGAAGCTTATGAATCATCAGATGAGGATGTTGTCGATAAAGATGTGGCATATTTGGTGAAGAATTTTTGAATGTTTTTAAAATTCAAGAACAATGGAAAGTTAAAGGGAAATTTCAAAATTCCAGGAAGGGGAAAAAGGAATTCAAATGGAAAGATGGAAAGGAATCCCAATGCACACAAGGATTTACTTGCTTCGAGTACAACAGACACGGTCATTTCAAGAAAGAGTGTCCTAAATATTTGAAATCAATGGGCAAGGCGTATGCCACAACTCTTTGTGACTCAGATTCATCCAATTCTGATTCTGAGGAAAGCTGTGACAAATAAGGGAATTACTCTGCTTTTATGACCATTGCTGATGTTGAGTCTTCAGTGGACTTGAATTTTCTTGTACAAGAGCTTGGGGAGCATAGTGATGAGGAATCAATGGGAATTGTAGAAGAATCGAATGTTGAAGAAGATGAGAGTACAGGGGGCCTTTTAGAAAACTTCAATTCACTCCTTAAGAAATCAGGAGAATATGCATGTATGGCCAAGGCAGCTGTGAAAAAGATGAAGAAGGCAAAGAAGGATTATAGAAGTCTCCTGGTGCGACATAAAGAGGCAAAGTGTGAGATAGAGATGCTGAATGGAGAGCTTATTGAAGCCTATTCAAAGATAAAGTTTCTTGAGCTTGAGGTAGTTCAAGCAAATGCCAAGGTAAAGAGGGTCTCCACCAAGAAACTAGATGATATCATTTCCTCTAAAAAACAATTCTCAAACAAATCCAAGTTGGGATATACCAGAGAAAGTAGTTTAGCTGTCAAAATCACTAAAAAAGTGAAGTTTTTGCAAGCCAAAAAACCTGTAGTGACTGGCTTTGCATCTAAGATAGTAGGGGACGAAAAGAGGAAGAATGTGGCTGACCAAAGGGTGTTGAACAAGCCCCATAATGAATCAGTGATCAAACCTGAAGCTAGAGGGAAATCTCTTCCAAGATCACAAAGAGGTCCGAGAACGAACCACTTTTGCCATCATTGTGGACTTCAAGGACACACTAAACCAAACTGTCATAAGCTTAAAGCATTGAAGAATGCAACTGATCAAAGGTCAAGAGGACCAAGAAATGACAAGAGAACTTGGCTGTTAAGTCATCAAGAGGTCGAAATGGTGATCTCGGTGTGATGGACGTGATGAAGATGATTGGTACGTTCACCACCTACTTGGAAAGCTTCAACAGAAGGTTTGAAAATCCTAACTCTCGTACCCAATCCTATAAGGATATCATCCCAAATGCACGTGACGTGTGGGTGAAAAGGGGTTCTCATGCATAAGCATTACAACATATCCATGCATTAATTCTTCCTATACTTTTTGAATATGCTTGGTTGTGTGCTTTTTGCTTGTTTATGTTGAAAACTGTTTGGTTGTTTACTTGTTTCTTTTTAAATGTTTTTACATTGTTGCTTTTGATCAATCTTTTCTTGCTTTTATGTCAAAAATCCAAAAACACATAAAAAGTAGAAAGTCGAAAAAGTTTGATTGACTTTTTTGAGTTTTGTCTCAAAACATGTTTTGTCTAGTACCTTTGTAGTAATGACTTTGTGCATCTACGAGCTTAGCTTGTTCCCTGTGCACTCAAATCATTGTGGGAGAAATCTTGAAATCTATGTGACTGTTGTAAATAGATTTTCAACCTTGTCATGAATGATCAGTAAATGGTTTTGTTGATCTTGAGACATGCATAAACTTGTGCCTATATATCTTCCCACTATTTTATTTTATTGCTTTTACTTAAAGAGCTTACCAAATGTAAATCTTCAAATGAAAAGAGATATTGAGCTGTAAAAGCCTGTCGCACATACTAGTATTTGACTAGGAAAAAGGAAAAGTGACCAAAAAATAAAATATATGATGCCCAAAAAGTCAAAGGCTGTCTCATCAAATTGAAATATCAAAAACTTCAGGCATCAATCTCACAATGAGATGTATTGATTAAAAAAAATTCAAATGATATGATTTTCATAGGGCCAAATGAAAAGTTTCAAAGAAATGTAATCAAGTTTATGTAGGAGGTCATATATGAATATTTCTATAATTGAAATGGATCACATTATCTAGTGCTAATGGTGTATGTCTTGGTTGAATTGATCATTGAAACTTCACATTAGACTAAGGACTATCTCATTTCTGATATCTACACACATCACACATGTCTATGTTCAATGAATACCATATTCATGTGTGTGATTGTACTTGTTTAAATGTGTTTTCACATGCTTAATCTTTGTTGATCAAACAAAAAAGATTTTTGAGTCTTTTAGTTTGTTTTTGGAAAGTATTTTGTTTTTACAAAAATTATCAAAAGTTCAAAAACAGTGGTGCCCTGTTTTGGCGACTTAGTCCTAGGTTAGTCCAGTTGCATGCCTAGTTGCGAGCCCATACAGAGATTTTTCGCGGCTCACTAGCGAATTAATGTCCCAATCATGAAAAATACTTAGAATATGTTTCAAAATTTGGGTTTTTATGTGAAAGCTCGAAAATGTGTCGAAAACACAAGAGTTGTTTAGACCCTTAAATCAAAGTTACAACTTGGTTGATTTTACACTAACTTAATACTAAGTGCGGTATAAACAAGAGAACTACTCTAATCCATATTTAAAACAACACAGCAGTAAAAATGAAATGAACAAGAGTAGGGAAGAAAGATGTAAACACAGATAACACCGAGACGTGTCATTGAAGAGGAAACTAAAGAACTCAGTGAAAAACCTCTCCGCCGCCCTCCAAGTAGAAATCGGTCCACTATACTATCAGTTAGGATACATGTGTGAGCAAGAGACCCTCCAAGCCTAATATATCCTTTGTACTTAAGCCCTCCAAGCTCCTACTTCAACAAGGCTTCTCGGAACCGTGTTTTGTTTAGTTTTTTGGATCACACAACAAGCTCCATATTGCATTTGCCATTCTAGACTTCTTCCAATACTTTCCAGCAACACCAAAACTCCACTTGACACTCTCAAAAGTTGTGGCAATTGTTTGGGCTATCAACCTCTCAATGGTATGGAAATGGAAAGGTAGGAGATGAGGAAATTCCCAAAACAAATGTGTAAAGAATTGTGGGTATAACAATCTCAACTCTTAAGGTGTTTGACTAGGGTTTTCTCTCAGAAGCTCTCTACTTTATTTATGGGTAATGTGAGTATAAATAGTGTAGGCACAGAAAGTGTGTATCAGATTAAACAGGCTAACAAAACATAATGCCTCACGGGTGTCCCGCGGGAAAGCCTTACCCGTGAGATACTCATGAGACACAGCTATCTCCATCTGGCCTGACTCTTCACATTCTAGCATGTGCAGGGCACATGAGCTACTTCGCAGAATGCTAAGTCGCGAGCTACCCACAAAAACACTTCATTCTTCAATAGCTTAAGTCTTCACACTCTCTCTCTAACACACAATCCTTACAATGAAATCCCATAATAAATACAGGGTACAAACGATTGAATAAAATTACAATCAAATTTGGCACATAATATAAGCCTACAAAAACACATAGTTGTAAATAACAACTTTACAATATGTTTCTCGCAACTCACTGTGGTGACTTGTTCGCGGGTGGAAGGTTCAGTCACGAGAGGTACACAGAGATTTTTGCAGCTTACCTCGTGACTTCTTCGCGGGTAGACCTTCCAGTTATGAAAAACACTTAGAAAAGTTTTTTCAAAATTTTTGTTTTAAGTGTTCTGGCAGTTGGTCCTGGCAACTCACTGTGGTGACTTGTTCGCGGGTGGAAGGTTCAGTCACGAGAGGTACACAGAGATTTTTGCAGCTTACCTCGTGACTTCTTCGCGGGTAGACCTTCCAGTTATGAAAAACACTTAGAAAAGTTTTTTCAAAATTTTTGTTTTAAGTGTTCTGGCAGTTGGTCCTGGCAACTTGCATACGACTTGACTTAATCACAAAAATCGTGTGTTTTGCATTTTAAAGGAAGTTTTTAAAATTTTTCAATTTTCCCTCGAAATTTTGTGACTATTCATTGTCTTCCTCATTTCATCCCTCTCCCAAACATACCGTGCACTTAAACCTAACCTTCATTGTTGATCTTCTCTCCAACCTCATTCTCCAAGAAAAAGGTATGGGTTTCTATTTGCTCACTCTATTTTACATGTCTATAAGTGGTTTGCAATGTTCGAATATGGGTTTGCTTAAAATGTTGAGTTTGGTTGGTTGGGGTTGGTTGTTTTTGTTGATAGATTGCTGAATATGTTTGCTATTATGACTAAGTTTCATTGAGCTTGTTTGTAATTTGACCTTCGTTGTTTGAAATATTTTATACACATAAGATATATGTGTTTGGATTCTCTATGATTTACTCTGAGTGTGAGTATGGTTGTTTCCAAATGACTGAGGTTTTTGATTGTTTGGCTAATAATGCTTTGATTTTGTGATGCCATATCATGTGTGTGCTTCTGTCTTGAGGGTATGAGTTAAACATTTCATATTTATTAAGATATGTTTCATAGGCATATGCTTACTTTTGACTGAGTGTGGTTTACATTGTCCAAATATAGCTGATTAGTGCTTGTTGTAGTCTACATCAATGCAAATTGTACTTGATTGAGTTGTTGGGTTTTGATTTGAGCTATTTTTCTTTGGTTCTCAAATGTGTTTGGTTTATATGTTGTCTTGACACTCTATCTAATACATGTGTATTTCCACCTATTGTGTTTTGCTCTTGTTGTTGCCTCTTCTGCTTGTTTATAGATGGCTCCTACACCTACAAAGAAGAAGAATCCTACTAAGAAGGCTGACAAAAGGCTGAAAATGGACCATAACCTGTTTAGGTCAATTCAACACTTTGAGAGATACAGAGATTCTTTCTTGAAGGGAACCATTATTTAGGAAAGGTTTGTAGACTAAGGGGACTTGAAAGACACCTTCATTCCAGATTGTTTTGAGGGCAGAGGATAGGATAAGTTGCTGAGTGACCTACCTGTAGTTTGTGAGCCTTTAATAAGGGAATTCTATGCAAATGCTGTTATAAGGGAGGATTAGTTGAATTGCTGGATCAAAGTACATGAGTTCACCCTAGATGCATAGGATATCGATGAGGGACTAGGGCTTGAGGGTTTAGAGGATCATGATTTTGCCAATTACAAGGACAAGATGCTATCTATAAAAACTATCCAGAATCGCATTGGTGGACGAAGAGAGGGGAAATGTCTCAAGACTACAACATTTCCAGTTGACATGAGGTGCCTCACCACCATCATGATGTTCAACTTGTATCCAGTGAGGAAGCTGACTACAATCAACAATGCCAGAGCTATCTTCCTCATGGAACTCAAGGAGAAAACCTTCATTGACATCAGCTCTCACATATTTGACATAATTGTGGATGACACTAGAACCACCTCTAGGCCCATGCTGATCTTTCCTAGCCTTCTCATGAGGCTTTTCAAAGCAATAGGTGTTGCAATCCCTCAAGATCTCAGCCCCATGTCTACACCTTCAGCCATCAACAAGATGACCATCATCAGGATACCAGTTTGTCTTCCAAGCGATAAAGAGGAGGGTGGCCAAGGAGAAGGTGATCAAATGGAAATTGAAGAAAACGCTGTAGGGTAGACATCCACATCTAGAAGCAGAAGCAAGAAGAGTAGGGCTTCAACCTCATCAACTGTAACTCCAGATGCATTTCAAATCATCCTGGAAAGGATTGATGGACTTAGAGGTCCAGAATGAGCATACTGACAAGATGGCAGCAATTCAGGATCAGCTCAACATACTTTTAGCCAAATTTGACAACATCAACATCCAGCAGTGACCCTTTGGCTATTCTGGTCAAAAAGAGGGAGAATTTTTAAGAAGCAGCACTTGAGGGGGAATGCTATTTTGAGGGGGAGCAGCCAAAATATCTAGTTTATTGTTTAGTCTTATTTTATGTTTATGATTATGGTGTTTGGTTATTCTACTGATTTTTAAAACTCATGGATATGTTTAGGTGTGAAACTTTGGTTTATTAATACTTAAGATGTTATTCAGTATGTGTTTATGTTTGTACCTATTACTTTTGTAAGCTTTTAAGGTTTTTGTACCCATGCTTTGTAGCTTTAGTACTTGTTGTTAAATGTCATGAATTTTCTTTAAGTACATCACTCATGTGCCCTTTGTTGGATTTTATATCCTTAATGCAATTTCCTAGTGTTGTTGCATTGGTTGAATGTTGGACATGCAAATGACACTTTGCAATTGAGCTTATTAACTTGCATGTCTGGATGTTCATTCCATGTGTGAATAAGCATTGTGATAACTTTTTATAGTGATTGTTTGTTTTGGGTCAAGCCTTAATTTATTACTTATTTCCATTCTACTTGATCGCATTTTGCTTGCCTATATGCATTACAAGTGTGGACGACTAAATTTCTCGGTTCGAAATAAATCAAATAAGTAAAATAGTTGCACAAATGCGAATTTTGTATTGATGATTGTGTGGTACAATTCTCCGTGATTACAAAAGAGTGATCCTCTGATTCGATCTCCTCGAAAGTTTTGTTGATTGGAATTGTGGTAATATGATTTTGATTTGAACATAAGATTTCCTTCAATTTGGTTGAAGAATGGATCGAAGATCTTTGAAATAGAATTACAATGATTCTCTGGCTGTGAGCCTGTTAGAAATCCTTTGTTCTTCATGTTCTTTGTGTTCTTCATGTGTTTTACGTGTTTTTCGTGTGTTCTTTGTCTTTGAAAATTTATGGTGGAAGTTCTTTGGGAATTTAGAGGCTTGAATCCATAGAGCTTCACTGATTTGTGGTTTGTTGGGTTTCTGGAAGCTTTTGAGCTTGATTCCAGTGGACTTTGAGATCTAGGTAGATAGTTTGATGATTCTGCTTCGAATGTTCTTCGTATTTGAAGGTTGAAGTTCGTGAAGTTGCTAGAGGCTTCAGAGCTTGATTCCAGCAAAGCTTCTGGACTTCTAAACTCAAAATGTCTTCTCTGATGCTGCTTGTGCTTCAGATGGCTTGATGTCTTGGTCCTCTTTTTCCCAAATCTCCCTGAAATTCCTTAAGAAGGCTTCTATTTATAGAAGTTTGGAGGTGGGTGAGCGACATGTGGCGAGGTCTGATTGGTGACACATGTCACAGTCTAATTGGTCCACTTATGTTATCGTTTACACATGCGAGGCTGATTATGTCATCGCTTACACGTGCGAGACTGATTATGTCATCGCTTACACGTGCTAATGTGTGATTGGTTTTTGCATGACACTTGGCAAGTTTCTATTGATTTCTAAGTAGTGATAACAAAACCTAGCAACAATACGTAGCGCTTTGTAATTGGCTGTATTTTGTGGATTTGGTAGTGTGACGTGTCAGCTTGTGATAGGTCGAGAATTTTTCCTGTCTATAAACGCCCCCTCGAGACTCGTTCCCGCACACAGTTTCAGAGTGTGATGTGGGAATGGGTTTCGAAAATAGATTTTTACACTTGGCTCTTCAAATGAAGTAATTGAAGGTGGTGGAGCTTTTAGAAGGATGAGATAATTTCCGAGGAGTAGACCTACCCATATGAAAGGCTTTGATGAGACCGAAAAGGGGTCTGCCTGTATTTGAATGTACTTGCATGACCGAGCCTTCTCAGCAGAGATTAAGTCGAAGTAATTTCAAAAGGGTGTTCCATGGTATTTGAAGTGGGTTGGTGAGGCTAAAAGTTATTTGCAAGAAGTTGGATGTACTTGCAAAATTAAATCATTTTAGCAAAGGTTAAGCTGGGGTAATTTCAGAAGAATATTTTGGATTGTTGGCAGCGATCACAAGGTGTAGAAGATGGGGAAGATGTGAGGATGGTGGCTAGCTACAGCATGTAGAGTCATGGGGCTAGCCTCGTGTTTTTAAGAACCGTTGGTGAAGTTATCTCAGAAGAGTATACTTCGGATTACGGCAAGGCCATGTGGGAAAGTGGTTGAGTGCGCATGTGTCATCGTTTCACTTAGGTTAAGTTGAGGTAATTTCAGAAACTTATGGATTCTGGGGATGCTGATGTTGGTGGTGAAGAAGACGGGGATGAAGCAAAGTGAATGGGTGAAACATACACCACCATGGTACTGGCCCTGTATGTTTGGGACCCTTCGATGTAGATGTTTCTAGGAAGTACAACTTTGGATATAGGACTGACTGCATGCTGAATGAGGTTTGACAGCAAGTCGTAGAATGTGCATGCGTGATGGGACCATGCCGACAGACATTAAGTTGAAGTAATTTCAGAAGAGTATTCTCTGAAATTCTTCAAGCTGATTTTAAGTTGGAGTAATTCCAGAAAGTGTGTTTTGAGGTACCAGCAACGATGACCTTTGGGTCCCACAGCGGTAGGGACTTGGAATAAGGTTTTGGTGACCATTTACTGGCTCTAAAGGCTAAATTCTAATGAGCTGGTGCCTTGGAGGTTGTTTAAAGTGTTGGATGAAAGACAATTGTTACCCATCTTCATTTACTGCTTCTTGTTGGAAAAGCACAAAAAAAATGAAAGATGGAGCTAACTTGTACTTCTGGTCTTAGAAACCAGCCAAGTTGCTATTTGTTTCAAATTGTTGCTTCTATTGGAAGGCCAAGCAATTGGAGAGAGATTACAAAAGCCCTGAGCCTAGGAACAGGTGTGTCAACTAGACTTGGGTTTCCTGGCCAACCAAATCCATGGAAGCATGGAAGGATGATACAAACCTTGTTATGAGTAATTTTATGGACAAAGATGGTCGTTAAGTGGAGAAATAAAATTTGTTTGGATCTCAAACTGCAATGATGTTGTGAAGAGGGTTTCTACTGAACCATGAGAGGGTTGATTTCAAACTGATTATGAAGCAATATTGGTTGCTAAGTATTGAGAATGATGAAGCTATAGTGAGAAATGGTCGTGAGAAGGAGGACTTGAAAATTTGAAAGAAGCAAATCTTCATTTCATGACTTAGTGTGTTTTTCTTGATGGGTTCTTGATGAATCCAACCCTTCTATTTATAGCGAAGAAACGAAGAATGGTAGATAGGTAGTTGAGAATGGCGGTTGAGAATTTTTGGTGAAAATGGTAGATTCTCGACTGGTAGGCATTGAACGGTAGGTGGGAATGTTTGGCACTGAAAGGGGAATGGTAGGTTGAACGGGTGACCCGATGTAATTTCAAGTTCAAGACACACTTGTGAGATTTCATCTGTACTTTGAAAGGGAAACCTTGATGGACTCTAGAGAATAACCTTAAGGGGATCCAAACTAAATAGAAGAATCTCAAATTTTGATCTTGGGAGCTTAATTTTTGGACATTGTCAGTACTTCAAAGATGTGGGTTAGATTGGTGATTTCCAAGTCGCAAAAAACTATGCAAGATAAGTCTGGCTTGAAAATCTTGACTTTTGGTTGATTTCAACACAAAAGACAACTATCTTGGAATTGGGTTATTTGTGCAATTTTCAAGTCTCAAATGATGGAACGGACTCCAAAATTGAAATGTAAGCGAAAAATTGAGCAAGGTAGGTCCATCCTAATAATTTTGACTTTTGGTCAATATTTACACAAAAGTCAACTTTTTGGAAATTGGATGTTTACACAATTTCCGAGTTTCAAATGAAGAAATGGATCCCAAAATCAGAATGTACTCGAAAAATTGAGTGGGACAGGTCCGTCTTGAAAATTTTGCATTTTTGGTCAAAGTCAAAGGTCCACTCGGTCAAAGCTTTTTCTTTCTTTCTTTTTTTAGCAGTTTGGACCCGATGAGGATGAATGGGTCAAACTGGGTTGGCCTAGACAACGGGTCAAACCGGGGTACTAGATGATGATGTCATCCCTGACGTCATAGAGGCGCGTGTGAGCACGTGTGCACCAGCCAGCGCGTGTAAGCGCGTGAGGATTGAGGATGCGTGTGGAAGCGCGTGCTCATTGAGGCAGTGACCGCCGGCTTTTATGGCGGCATGTGGAGATGCGTGCCTTACTCTTTAGGCCTGAAATTTTCAGGTTTTGCCGAGAAAAGGCCGCTAGATCTAGTGGTGGTTCCTATTTTCTTAATTTGTGGGCAGATTTGCACAGATTTGAAAGACTAGGCCGTTGGTCATCGCGAGCTTATGGCGGCGCGTGGTGGCTCCTTTGAGGATGATCTTTCTGGGTTTTTTAGATCGAGGGCCGTTTGAGAATTCTGTAGGGTCAGTTTTGTGAAATGATGTCTGGATTTTCACAATTCTGAATGAGAAAGCCACGGGTCTTTGTTGGACTTATGGCCTTTTTTGGTCTAATTTTACGGTGGTTTCCCTGATAGGATGGTGCCAGGATTCAGATTTGTGAGGTAGGTAATGAGCCAATATCTTCTGTCTCCATGGCTGAATATCCTCCGTCATTTCAAAATTCGATACAGTCTTCTTTAACTTCGAGTGTTGTGAATGTGCAAAATCTCACTTTGAGCTCCAATTGTTTTCGCATTTCTAAAATGTGAATATAGTTTTTTTCACTAGGTGTTTGGTGGAAACATTTAATGGTTTGTTGACTTTCTTCATTTTTTTTTTTTTTTTTTGTCTGTTGTCTTAAAAATTTTCTATATAAATGCATGTTATTGCCTTCCTTCATCACTGAGGCACATGATGAACATTCAGCTTTCTTTTCCTCCTTTCAAGATTTTTTTTTAATTAATTTTTTATGTGCTATGAAATCTTTTCCCTAACAATTTTTTTTGTTGCTTGCTTTTCTTTTGCAGCACAGTTTACTTGATCTTTGGGTTTTGACATCAAACTTTACGTTGGCGTTCTCATAGAAGTGTTTGCATTCATTTGGTGGCTTTGCATTTCATTGATAGCAATGTTCTTATGGTGACGTATGCCTTCATGTTGTCACATTCTTTTCCTGCAACAAAAATCTTTTAGTGATATCCGTCTTTGCAACGATGTTTCCATAAGGATATTCAGCCAGGCAACAATGCTATCACCGGTACTTGTCTTTGAAGTCGTATAACCTCTGGTGTTGGCAATAAAGCAATACTAGTACTGGTCGTTAATGAAACTATGCTAGCACTTTTTTTGCATTAGCGTGTTCCACACTTGTCTTCACAACGTAGCCACACCAATTGTTCTTATCATGAAGCCATGCAAAGTTTGCATTTCCATTGAGGCTGTATCCATATCTTTCTTTGTGTTGAAGTTGTGTCACCACTCATCTTTGTCATGTCAACACTTCATTCATACTGAAGTCGTGCCAACGTTCGTCTTTATCATGAAGCCATGACAACAATCTACATTAACACTTGCACTTGCATTGAAGTTGCACCAATATTTGCATTGGAGTCGTGCTAACATTCATTTTTGCGATGAAGCCATGACAACATTCTACATTAGCACTGAAACTATGTCAACATCCATTTGCATCGAAATCATGCCAACATCTGCGAAGTCGTGCCAACATCCATCTTTGCTATGAAGCTAGTTTACATCCATTTGCACCGAAGTCATGCCAACATTCATCTTTACCATGAAGCCATAACAACACTCCACATTAGCACTTGCACTCGCATTAAAGTTGCACGAATATTTGCACTGAAGTCGTGCCAACATTCATCTTTACCATGAAACCATGACAACACTCCATATTAGCACTTGCACTCATATTGAAGTTGCACCAATTTTCAAAGTCAACATAGCTTCGACATCGAGGGTGCATAACACTGTAGCCAGACATCAAGATTTTAGAGATGCCAACAAGACGTTGAAGTTGCAAGGAGTCCCTATCAAGACTTTGAAAATGCAAGGAAATGCCAACAAAACCTTGAAGATGCGGGAAAAAAAAATGACGCCAATACTTTGACGCCAGAGTATGCTGTTAAGACTTTGAAGATGTCAAAACATGCTGCCAAGAATTCGACATTGCATAAATATGCCCATAAAGGAGAGATGATGCAACACTGACTTCGGATATATAATCTATCATCACTTTGGAGGAAGTTGATGTCGTCTAGATTTTAGAGACATGATGTAAAACAACACCACTCAGAAGGGAGATAATGTGGTTCAAATTTCAGAGCTATGAAGTGGCACAACCTAGAAGAGAGACGATGCAGCTTAGACTTGCAAGGTACAAGAAGATGCCCCCAGGAGATAAATAATGCAAAGCATACTTTTAAAACGTGGGAGAATGTCCATAGAAGATGGGCAATGCCATGCAAACTTCATTTCTTGCAAAAGTGGTTGAAGATTTTCTTTTGCTCCACAACCAAGAATCAACTTATGTTCATCATCATTTCAAGGATAGCTAAGCAACATCAACTCCTTGCAGTCTTCATCTTCGACTACAACGATCTTCAATCATCCTATTGGGCAGTTGACTACATTCAAGTAATGTCTTGCTAACCAAAGGGGCCTTAAAAGCATATTGGCAACCGTTGCAAAATTCTTCAAGCCAGACTGGCAATCCTTCTTCTTTTCATGTGACTGAACTTAGTGACAAGCACTAAGCTACCTACGTACCTCGGAGCGGGATCAAGTTATCACATAGTTCAACATAATTTTTTTTTTTGATAATTTTTTTTTATGATTTCTTTTTTTTTTTTTTTTTTTTTGATATTTTCCTTTTGGATGATTTCTTTGTTTTTTTTTTCTTTGTTTTTTTTTTTTTTTTTTTGTTTTTCTTTTTTGTTTTCTTTTTTGTTTTCTTTTTTTTTTTCCATAATTTGATAATTTTTTTTTAGTGCGTGACTAAACTCAACAAAAGATACTAATTTGCCTACGTACCCTTGAGAGGGATCAAGTCATCACGTAGTTCAATGGTTTTTTTTTTTTTTTTTTTGGTTGTTGACAAAAAGGAGGGCTCAGTGTGTAATAGTGGGTATCACCACTAATCGAACCTGAGACCTCTCAAGGGCAACTTAGGCATCCAACCACTACGCTACACTAGCAATTGGTGACATAGAGTGGGATCGATTTGTCCTTATTGGTACGCTTTCAAAAGTAATGGGAAGACATCATATACTCTTGCAGCGCTACAATGGGCAGTTTAAACTCTTACCAAGGAGCACTCCTCGACTTTTAAGCATAGAAGCATTTGAGGAACTTCCCATTGATGGGACTGATCCTTACACCATCATTGTTGATCAACTTGTAAGCTTGGTTGGTGTTTGCCTCCTGCTTGAGAGTTAGAAGTACATCACAAGCAACGATCACATGGTTTGACTCGAAAACTTCATTGAAGTCTAGATCAATCTTTTTTTCTTTGGCAAGTTTCATGATTTGTTCTTTGAAGATGAAGCATTTTTGGATTAGGTGGCCAATGATGTGATGATATTTGCAGTAGTTAAGGTCATCAACTTTCCCCACGTCTTCCGGCTGCTTGCATTCTGGCAATTCGATTAGCTTCAGCTGCAATAGTTGTTCTAAGATGTTTGGCAAATCTTCATCGAGGAACAAATATACTTTTTGCTCACATTCCTTAAAAGTCAGACGGTGCATCTCGCTCTTTTGCCATCCTTCAAGCCGTTCTTCATTTGCATTTGCTCATCTTCTTGGAACCTTGACTTCGGTAGTGTTAACAACCATTGAGTCTTTGAGGCTAACCTTTGCATTCCTATCATTCTTCCTTACTTTCTTTTTGCTTTACTTAAGTATGGGAGGGTTTGTACTTCCATGGCTAGCAATGCTTAACACCATGTCGTGTGCACGAGTTGCTAACTCTTCAAATGTTCGAAACCTTTATCCCTTGAAGGATGTAAAGAAGTCCCTAATGCATGCCTTGGATGCACATTTCTACAACATAAATTTTTGAAAGTCTATCCTTGCAATCCAACTCAAAGAACGCCATCAATTGATATAATCGACCACGGGCTCATCCTTCCATTGTTTGGGATTGGTGAGCTCCATCATGCTTACTGTGCGTCATGTGTTCTAGAATTGGTTGATAAACTCCCTTTTAAGTTGTTCCCAACTATCGATTGACTTAGGTTCTAAGTCTGTGTACCAATTAAAGGCATTTCCCTTGAGTGAACGGATAAATTGCTTTACAAGGAGGCCTTCTTGAGTCCCTGCATTCTCACAAGTTTCTACAATGTGAGCAATGTGTTGCTTAGGATTTTCATTGCCATCAAACTGCAAGAACTTGGGGGGTTGATACCCATTTGGCATCCTCATGTTGTCGATGCGCTTGTGTAGGGTTTTGACTATGTGAGAGAACTTGTAGAAGAACCTTCATACTGTGCTTGGATGGTATTTGTTATCATGTCCTATAATTGTTGGACTAACAATGAAGCAACCGAAGTAGATTGTTCTCGTCAGGGAATGTTTTCAATTTCTCTCCCTTCATCATCCTTCGCAGATGCGAATTTATGACCATGGCTTGATTCTCTAAAATCTTGTACTTTGAGTTTGTTCATTAAAGTTGCAATTTAGAGGTCCTTATCTTCAAATGTTTTTGTGAAAAGGACAACCCTTTGCTCCATTTCAGCTATTTTTTCTTCCATGGTAGAGGTGTTAGTCCTCATGACTGACACAACTTCCCAAGATAATGGAGAAGAAAGTGAATTGAAGTGAGCATGTGAAATCTTATCTTTTGGGTTCCCTTTGGTGGGAGGGAAATTGTGCGAACAACTTCTTGTGAAGGAAGGAGGGGATTTGCCCCTATACTTGATGTGTTCCAAGGTGGAGATATCCTTGTTGATGACCTTATTTCTTGTAAGAGAGTCTACGGAGATAATTGTCTGGACCTTGGCTTCCTTGGTTGATTGAGATTGAAGTTGATTATTTACTTTGGATTGGCTACAATTGATTACACCAATGTAGTTGTTGGTGATAGTCGTACCAAGTTTAGTTGAAGTAGCTATTATTGAAGATTGAATTTTCTTGCTAGAGGTCATTGAAGTTAGTAGCAAGATGATGTCAAATTTCTTTTCTTTTGAAGGAGAAAGAGATGAGAGGCAGAGATGTCCCACTGGGCGTGCCAAAATTTGTGGGCGACTAAATTTCTTGGTTCGAAATAAATCAAATAAGTAAAATAGTTGTACACATGCGAATTTTTTATTGATGATTGTGTGGTACAACTCTCTGTGATTACAAAAGAGTGATCCTCTAATTTGATCTCCTTGAAAGTTTTGTTGATTGGAATTATGTTAATGTGATTTTGATTTGAACACAAGATTTCCTTCAATTTGGTTGAAGAATGGATCAAAGATCTTTGAAACAGAATTACAATGATTCTCTGGCTATGAGCTTGTTAAAAATCCTTTGTTCTTCATGTTCTTCATGTGTTCTTCGTGTGTTCTTTGTCTTCGAAGATTTGTGGTGGAAGTTCTTCGAGGCTTTAGAGGCTTAAATCCGTAGAGTTTCACTGATTTGTGGTTTGTTGGGTTTTTGGAGGCTTTTGAGCTCGATTCCAGTGGACTTTGAGATCTAGGCAGGTAGTTTGGATGATTCTGCTTCGAATGTTCTTCGTATTTGATGGTTGAAGCTTGAAGTTGCTGGAGGTTTCGAGACTTGATTCCAGCAGAGCTTCTAGACTTCTAAACTTAAGATGTCTTCTCTGATGCTGCTTGTGCTTCAGATGGCTTGATGTCTTGGTCCTCTTTCTCCCTGATCTTCCTAAAATGCCTTAGGAAGGCTTCTATTTATAGGAGTTTAGAGATGGGTGAGTGACACATGGCGAAGTCTGATTGGTGACACATGTCACAGTCTGATTAGTCCGCTTATGTCATCGCTTACACGTGCGAGGTTGATTATGTCATCGCTTACACGTGCGAGACTGATTATGTCATCGTTTGCACATGCTAATGTGTGATTGGTTTTTGCATGACACTTGGCAAATTTCTTTTGGTTTCTGAGTAGTGATAGCAAAATCTAGCAACAATACGTGGCACTTTGTAATTGGTTGTATTTTATGGATTTGGTAGTGTGATGTGTTAGCTTGTGATAGGTCGGGAATTTTCCATATCTACAACAAGTTTTCGGCATACAATAATCATATTGTGTTGTTGTATTTCAGGAGATATTTGTTCTTATGGTTCAAGAGCCTCACAAATTCTAGAGTTAGGTGTGAATAAGTTTTGATCAACTCTTCCCAACTCATGCGTTAAGTCTAGAGTTTGTTGTAAGGTTTTGTCACGAAATAGCAAAAAGAGGAAGATTGTAAGGTTGAATTTAATCAACCATTTTGTTGGCTTTATTCCGTGCCAAATTTGCTAGAATTTAGCATTTAGTAACCATGTATTTAGGTGGGATTCATGTAAGGGTAGTGTGTGAGAGAGTATGAAGAAATGCTTAAGATTATGCAGTGAAGCAAAGACTCGCGGGTGGATCTCACGGGTGGCTCACGGCTTGCAAGTCGCTAAAGCTGGCACACGTGTGAAGCATGCAGGGGAGCCAAAAAGTCACGCCAGCTATTGCACTACAGGACAAAAGTCCCAGGCTGGCCAGGCCGTTAGCTCGCGACTTGAACTCACGACTCAGCCTAGTCGCAAGGCCAAGTCGCTAGACCTTCCTGTTTGGGAAAAACTAACTCTTCACATTCCTTTCTCACCCTAATATAAATACCCCTTTTACGCACGAAATGTAGAGAGCTTCCATAGATAATTTTGAGAGAGAAACCCTAGAGAAGAACAAGATTGATTCATTCACAATCTTCACATAAAGACTCTTTAAATTCCTCTACTCTCACCCTCTCCATTGTTACATCCTTGAGAGGTTCTTACCCAAATCCTTTTCTCAACATACCCATATCTATGACAAGGCTATTTGGTGCTTTAGGAAACAGTTAGGAAGGGACCAATGGTTATTGGTTGATGCTATGGGCTATAACAGAATCTGGTAAGCTAAAGAAGACAAAGGTTCGACGCAACCTCGTTGGAGCAAGAAACTTGAAGGGCTTAGGTTCGTTGGGTAGATTAGGCTTGCAGGGTCTTCTACTAATCATGTATCCCAACTTCATTCTTTAGTGGATTATTGACCGCTTGGAGGGCAACGAAGAGGTTTTACGACGAGGGCTTCGATTTCCTCTTCAATAACACATCTTATGTTGTCCTTATGTTTGCATCTCTCTTCCCTTAATCTTTGCCATTTAATTTTTACTGTGGATGTGATTTTATTTGATTTAGATTGTTTACCAATTCTGGTACAAGCTTATATTCATTTTCCACACATACATTGTTTGATATTAAGCTTGAATTGGTATTTTATAATTTGGGAGTCTAAATGTTCATAGTGTTTGTGGACTACCCTAAACTTAGGTGCGTCATTATTCCTCCTAGTCCATTAATTTTCATCATGTTTACTTATCGTCACTAACTCCTTTCCCCATTGTCTTGTGTAGTTAAGAGAGGACCCAAGCTTAAAAGCAGGTATAAGGGACGTGTTGAGAAGGCTATCGAGTATACGAGGATGATCGAGGATTTCAATGATCTAGTAGAGCCGCGAACTCTTGCCTTCTATTGCTTTGGTCCTAAACCGTCTGCTAACGTCCTGCGAAATATTGATATTGAGGAGAAAAAGAGTAAGTGTTAATCTCGTCAATATTGACTTCCTTGCGTATATACTTTTGCTCACAAGGTTTTTTTTTTTTTTTTTTTTTTTTTTTTTTTTTTTTTTTTTAGGAATGATGACAAAATTTAATCAAAGTATGTACACCCGAATGAGGGCCAAGAAGAACGAGCCCCTTTCCAATCTTAGGGCCAAAAATGTGAGGGTGATGGACAAGGGTGCCTTCATCACTCCTACGACCTCGGTTACTCCTGGCACCGAGACAGCAAGGACGGCCTCCCCAGCTACCTCGATTGAAGAAATCCCTCCCCAACGGAAGAGGCAGTGGTCTGATGACAAGGGGAAAGATAAGGCTGAGTCTCATTCGTCCAGTGCTTAGGACGATGTTGGGGTCACAGTGGCTAGAACGCAAGAGACTTTTACTGTCAAGGAGATGAAGGTATTCTCGGGTTCATCTCCAAGTGAGCTTGTGGGCCGTCATCTCCACAAGCTCATCCAAGTAATGCACTTGTGCCAATTCATCCCCTTTCCTCTTTGTGTTTTTTTTTTTTTTTTTTTTTTTTTTTTTTTTTTTTGGTCCTGAGATTTAACTCTTTTTTCTTAGGTGCTAGGGGAGAGCCTCCACCTTACCTCGAAGTATCTTACTCATGAGGCCAAGGTCGAGTTTGCAGTGTCTCAAGTAGTGGTCTTGGACGCGGTGAACTCAAAGTTGAAGAAAGATTTGATAACCGCCATGAATGAGGCTAACATCGCCAAGGAAAAGGCCAAGACCCTAAGTGACGATCTCAGAGCTGAATGGCAACTAACTTTTGAAAAGGACGAGCAACTCCTAGTTACCAAGGAGAAGATCAAGACCATAGCTGCCAAGGTCGTCAAGGCTTTGCAGCAAACTGACGAGTACAATACTACGCTCTTCAGCCGATACTTTAAAGGGTTTAAGCTCCTGAGACGATACTTCATCAAGCACCCCTCTGGAGTGGATTTGGAAAACCTTGACCGCAAAGAGGTAGACAAGGAGATGGTTGCTGACAAGGCCTCTCACTTTGCAGCCCCTGAAGGTGATGCCCCCGAGAGTGCTCTTCCTCCTCTAGCTGGTGATGATGCAATCACAAAGGCCTACCACTTTTTTTTTTTTTGGTAAGTGCCCAGTGTGTTTTTGGGCCTTTTAAGTCTATTTTGAGAACAATATTTTTATTCTAATTTGAGAACAACCTTGCCTTGTATTTATGGGCTTTTGATTATAACAATGACACTGTTCTAGTTGCTTGTTGATTTTGGGCTCTCAATTGTGTTTGTAATTCTATGCCTACTTGCTTGTTTGTGTTCTTGTCTCTGTGTGATCCTTGCTTGCTTCATCCATTTAGTTGCTTCATTTGCATTAGTACATTGTACTTAGTTAAATTTTCTGTTGTGACCTGTCCTTTTGAAGGAGGACTGGCTCGTTTGTAACTTGTACTCGTCTAGGTAGAGAATTGACCTGTACTTCATTAGTAACTTACATCCTCTAGGCAAAATCTTTTTACTTAGCCATTTTTATGACTTACACCCATTTTAGGGATTTTGTCATCTTTGGTTTCGTCAGTAACTTACATCCGTTTAAGTGGAATCTTGTTACTTAGCCATTTTTATGACTTACACCCATCTAAAGGATCTTGTCATCTTTGGCTTCGTTAGTAACTTACATTCGTCTAAGCGAAATTTTGTTACTTAGCCATTTTTATGACTTACACCCATTTAAGGGATCTTGTCATCTTCTCTCTCTCTCTCTCTCTCTTTTTGCTACTGTGTTTACTCGCATTAAGCCATTGACTGAATAGTTATTTTATTGCTTCCAAAAATTAATACAGTTGCATGTTACATCTAGTGCTAGTACCTCTTCAAGTGCTCGATGTTCCATGGTCATGGGAGTCTCTGCCTATCCAAGGTTTCTAGGTGATAACTACCTTGTTTGGAGTAATGGATGACTTGGTAAGGTCCTTCCAAGGTCGGGCTAAGTTTCCCTTGGGCAGGATCTCTGGTTGCTGGGGTCACTTTGCATAAGATGAGGTCCCCTACGTCAAGTCGTCTGGGCTTCACTCTCTTGTTTTAGTATTCAGCAATCTTCTGCTGATACTTCATCATCTTGTTAGCAACTCCATCTCAGACTTCGTCTAGGCAATCCAGGTTGGCTCTTAGCTGATCATCGTTGCTATCCTCATGGAACATTTCTCGTCTAATACTGCTTATTCCTACTTCAACTGAGATTATTGCCTCAGTGCTGTAAGTGAGTCTGAAGGGGGTTTCTCCTGTTGGGGTTCTTGCCGTAGTCCTATAAGCCGATAAGACACTGGGCAATTCCTTGGGCTAGGCCCCCTTGGCTTCATCTAGCTTGGCTTTAATGATCTTGAGTAGTGTCTGATTAGTCACCACCATCTGTCCGTTTACTTGTGGATGTCTTAGTGATGAAAACTGGTTCTTGATCCCTAGATGCAAGCAAAAATCCCTGAAGCTCTGACTATCAAACTGCCACCCATTATCTGATATGATTGTCCGTGGAATCCCGAACCTGCAAATTATGTTCTTCCACACAAAGCTCTAGATTTTCGCTTTGGTGATGGTTGCTAACGCCTCCGTTTTAACCCATTTTGTGAATTAATTAATAGCGATTAGTAGGAACTTTACTTGTCCTTTACCTTGGGGTAATAGGATGACGATGTCGATTCCCCATTGTGCGAATGGCCAAAGAGAGGCTATCGTAGTTAGTCTCTCAACTAGGAGGTGTTGGACATTCCCAAACCCCTAGCACTTGTCGTACTTTTTGACGAGCTCCCTTGCATCTATCTGCATAGTAGCCAAAAGTAACCTATTCTGATGACTTTACTTACCAAGGATCTAGGACCTGTATGGTCTTCGCACACCCCTTCATAAATTTCTTCCAGAATATACTTGGCATCCTCTTCATCTACGCACTTCAGGTAGGGCATGGAAAAGCCTCTTTTTTAGAGGGTGTCATTCAGGATCGTGAATTTGACTGCTCTCTTCCTAACCTTCCTAGCCTTCTTGACATGGGAGATGGCCGTCTTGGAAGAATAATATGATCGGGGTCATCTAGCTGCCTGCACACTAGATTGCAAATGTAGAGATTTCTTCAATGTTAGGGCATTTCTAGACTTCTATCTCTAAGCCCATGCTCGTTGATCCTTCTTCTGACGATGCTAGCTTTACAATTTCGTTTGCTACAATGTTTTGTCTCCTGGGGATCTGCACGAACTCCACCTTATCAAACTCCTATGTCAAATCCTTCGTTAACTTGAGGTATTTTTGCATTATTTCCTCCTTTGCTTCATACTCTTCCTTTATTTGCCCTATTACCAGCTTAGAATCGCTTTGGAGGAGCAAATTTTTTACTCTAAGGGCTTTTCTAACCCTTAGCCCCATCAATATTCCTTTATACTCGGCTTTATTATTAGTGGTCAAAAATTTTAGTTGAACTCTGTATTTAAGCGTTTCTTCATCTGGGGTGGTTATAATGACCCCTACTCCCCACCTTTTTTGGGCGAACGAACTATCGATCTGTATCGTCCACCACTCTGTCTTGTTGATGAGGCCATCCTTGCCTGGAAGAGTGAACTCATCGATGAAGTCTACTAGAGCCTGTGCCTTAATGGCTGTCCTGGGGTGGTACTCAATGTCAAACTAGCTAAGCTCAATTGCCTATTAGACCATTCTCCCTGTGGCTTCAAGCTTGTTCATGGACTTCTTAATGGGTTGGTCTGTCATTACCACAATAGGGTTCGCCTGAAAGTATGGTCACAACTTGCACGAAGCTATTACTAATGCAAATATAATTTGTTCAATCCTTTGGTACTTGGCTTTTACACCTTGAAAAGCTTGGCTGACGTAGTAAACTAGGAGTTGTTTCTTGTCCTCTTCCCAAATCAAGGCTGCACTCATAGCTGTGGCTGATACTACTAGATATAAATATAGGTTTTCTCCTTCCTTGGACAGACTTAGGAGGGGCGGATTGCTCAGTTAACACTTAAGTTCTTGAAAAGCTTCCTTGCATTCGTCAGTCCATGCAAAAGCCTACTTTGATGTCTTAAAGAAGGGTAAGCATTTGTCTGTTGCTTTAGGAACGAACCTGTTAAGTGTCGCTATCCTTCCTGTGAGCTTTTAGACTTCTTTGACTGTCTTTGGCAATGCCATAGTGAGTATGGCTCACACTTTCTTTGGGTTTGCTTCTATCCCACTTTAGGACACCATGAATCCCAAGAACTTTCTTGAGGCTACTCCAAAGGCATACTTACCGGGGTTCAACTTCAACTGGTACTATCTAAGTATGGTAAATGTTTCCTTAAGGTTGTCTAGAAGGGCAAGTTCTTCTTTACTCTTGATGAGCATGTCATCCACATATACCTTTATATTTCTCCTGATCTGCTTGCTGAACATTCTATTCACTAACCTTTGGTAAGTTGCTCCTGCATTTTTCAGTCCAAATGGCATTACCTTATAGCAATAAAGCCCTTGTCTCGTGATGAAAGCAGTTTTCTCCTAGTCCTCTTCAACCATCTTTATTTGGTTGTATCCTGAAAAGGCATCCATAAATGTTAGTAGTTTATGCCTTGCTATAGAATCCATTAGCTAGTCTATCATTGGCAGAAGGAAACTATCTTTTGGGCAAGCTTTATTTAAGTCCATGAAGTCCACGCACATCCTTCATTTTACATTCTCTTTCTTCACTAGGACAACATTGGCGAGCCACTCTGGATAGTAAACTTCTCGAATAAAACCTGCTAATAGCAACTTGTTAACCTCGTCTATAATTGCTTGACTCTGTTCTGGAGTGAAGACCCATTGTCTCTACTGGATGGGTTTCTTTTCAGGGTTCACATTTAGCTTGTGTTCAATGACTCTTGGGGATATGCCTGGCATGTCCTCGTGACTCCATGCAAAGACGTCTAGGTTCTTTTTAAGGAACTGGACAAGTCTTGCTCTTATCTCAGGAATCAATGTCGTCCCTATCCTAGTCGTCTTTGTTGTTTCTCCTTAGACTAACTCTACTGTTTCTAGGGCTTCCACTTTCTCTTCTTCCTTCTCCTCGATCATCCATGTATGGTTTTCTTTGGCAGCTAGCACGGCCTGGCAGTATTCCCTGGCCAGTACTTGATCTCCTTTCACTTCACCTACACCGTTCTCTATTAGGAACTTTACCTTCAAACAATAGGTAGACGTTGTTGCTTTCCAACAGTTAAGCGTGGGTCTCCTAATGATCACATTATAAGATGAAGGGCAATTTACTACCAAAAAGTCCAACTAACGAGTTAACTACCTCAGGTGAGTCCCCACTATAACTGTTAGCATCACTATGCCTTGGGGATACACCCTGTCTCCACTGAAGCTGATGAGGGGAGAGTTAAATGGGCATAGCCTTCTTAGATCTAGCTTCAGCTGGAGGAAAGCAGAGATGTAGATGATGGCTGCCGAGCTACCACTATCTACGAGGATTCTCCTGGTATTAAATCCTTCTATCATGAGCATTATAACCAAAGGATCGTCATGAGGCTGCTTCACTCCCCTAGCATCTTCTTCTAAGAAATACATGTCCCGGTCCATTTATCTTTACTTAAGTGGAGGCATTCTATGGACACTGTTCATTTGCCTCTGGTATACTTTCTTGAGGGATTTGAATGACCCCATATGGATAGGCCACCTGTGATCATCTTTATTTCCCAGATTACACTTGGTGAGCACTGGGACGTGTGATCCTCGACACTGGGTGAAAATTCACGCTGGTTCTTATTGTCACCTCAAAATCTGCTAGATTTCCCTTTTTTCACATACTTCTATAGTTTCTCTTTCCATATAAGCTCCTCTATCAGCTCCTTTAGGCCCCTGCAATCCTCAGTGTAATGGTCGTGACCCTTGTGGAACCGGTAGTACTTCTTCTTGTCACGAACATTGGGGGATGAATGTAATGGCCTTGGCCATTTGAGGTAGTGTTCATCCTTAATCTATGCCAAAATTTTGTCAACAGGCATAACTAAAGGAGTGAATTTTACCGTTCAAGGAGTTTTTTTGTCTTTCCTTTTATTCCCATCATTAGTTCGACAATCTGAACGCTTCCTTTTTTGTCCTCTACGATCGTCCTCCTTCCTTCCTTTGTCCCCTGGCTTTTCCATGTCCTTTATGGTGGCTAACGCATCTTCTGCATTCATGTACTTCTGTGCCTTCAGGAGCATTTTTGCCATTGTCTTAAGAGGATTCTTCACGAGTGAAACCACAAACTCTTTGGACTTCAACCCCATTTTAAAGGTCATCAACTATACCTTGTCATCAGCTTCGTCCACCTGTAGGGTCCCCTGAGTAAAACGTTTCACGTACGACCTCAGGGTTTCTTTCTCCCCTTGTCTAATGGTGAGTAAGTGGTCTGCCGACCTCTTAAGGCTTTGTCCCTTAACAAAATGGCGCAGAAAGGTGTTGCTTAACTGTTTGAAGTTGTCGATGGACAATGTTGATAACTTTGTGAACCATTCCCTTGCAGCTCCTTTGAGAGTGGTAGGGAATGAACGACACAGTATTTCGTCAGGAGGCTGTTGAAGGCCTAGTGTCATCTTAAAGGTGTTAAGGTGGTCCTTGGGGTCCTTAAGTCCATTAAACGGCTCAAGTTGAGGCAACTGAAATTTCGATGGCATAGGGAATTCTAAGACTGTTGTGGTGAAGGGCGAGTATGTTGCCCTGACCATTCTATCTAGGCTTCAGTCTATTTTCCCCTTAATGGCATTCCTCAGCTTGTCCATCTCCTTTCTCATCTCCCGAAGAAGATCTGAGTTTTGCTCATCCGGGATAGCTAGTCCTTAACGGCCTCTTCTCCTATGGTTATTTCCCTCACCCTCTTCATTGGCTCTAGACCGGTTCTCCTCCTATTAAAGCCGTAGCCTCATTTTCTAATTTTGTTTGGTGAGCTCTTCGACGCTAGTCGTAAGAGTCTGGACTTACATGGCTAACGCTGTAGAATCATGATTGGACTCCATCTGAATGTAGAAATGAATTGGGAACTACACTTTCAAACTTAAGTTCGAAAATGTCGTCCCCACAGATGGTGCCAAATTGATGAAGTGAAAATCGTTAGTCCTTGTAAGTGCGTTCAGATGGAGCTGAATCTTCATCGGTGTCCTTGCAAATATGGAAAGATTGCTCCCTCAAGGTGGTCACTGGTGTGGTGTCTACCACAATGTCTCCGATACCAAAGTTAGTACAAAGAAGCCTTTAGAATAACAAAATAACTATAAGTGTTTTTAGGAGTGTCTATGTATCTTGTGTTGGTGCTATGAGGTCTTTATATATATTTCCACAGCTCCTAGCTGTTGTGGTTGTTATTGTGATTTTAATGCCTCTATTGGTATTGCCTCATGTTCAGTAATGTGGGTTTTGATGGGTTTCCAACAGTCTGTACAGCTGATTTTGTAACCGGTTGAGTCATCATTGACTGCATTGATTAGCTTTCCTATCTTCGTCAGTGTCATGGATTTATTGGTGCATGTATTTGGTTATCTCGTCTGTGAAAGAGAGATCGTCAATCCTATCAATTAGTATCGCACGATACACGATACGTATCGTATGATATGAATAGTATTGTGTGTAAAACATTTCGTATTGTATCGACATATCGTAAATGTACATGAATTGTACGATACATTGTGCATATCGTGTAAATCGTATTGCATCGTAAAAGTGTACGTATCATATGATACATAAACAAATGCTTTAAAATGAGATTTTTTATTAAAATTTGTATTTTTTATTTGAATCTAACAAGTTGTTAGACTTGTTTTTAATACAAAATCATTAGGTTAATGGAAAGCTCGAATTTGAGTGAAAACACAAGAGCTGTTTAGACCCCTAAATTAAAAATTATAGCTTGGTTGATTTTACTCTAACTAAAACTAAGTGCAGAATAGAGTAAATGCGAGCGAACAAAAAATATAACCACTCTAAGCCATATTCATCAAATATCAACAATAAAATGAAAGCTAAAAAAGTAGGGAAGAAGTATGCAAATACAAGATAACACCTCAATGTCGAAGAGGAAACTGAAGAACTCGACAAAAAACCTCTCCACCGCTCTCTAAGCGGTAAATCAATCCACTAAAGAATGAGCTGGAATACACAAATAACAAAAGACCCTCCAAGCCTAGTCTACCCTATGTAGCCCTTCAAGCTCCTACTACCAACTGACTTGACGAAGTCTTGTCTTTTCTAGCTCTCCGGATCACACAATTCAGCCCGATTGCATCCACTAAACAAATAACTTCTTCCAATACTTTCTAGCAGCACCAAAACCTCACTTTACACTCAAGATGGGTGTGGTAAGTTTTTGGGCTATCAACCTCTCAAAGATTTGGATATAGAGAGTTAGAAGTTAAAGAAAACCACAATAGATTATGTAAAGGATTGTGGGTATGACAATTTCTAACTCTTAAGAGTTATGGCTAGGGTTTTCTCTCTGAAAAAACACTCCTCACAATAAATGAGTAATGATGGTATATATACTTTGGGTAAAGAGATAGTGTATAAGATATGACAAAATAGCATAATAGAATGTTTCACGGGTATCTCGTGAGAAGACCTTACCCACGAAATAGGCATGAAAACTAGCTGTCACCATCTATCATGACTCTTCGCATTCTAGTCATGTACTGAGCACATGGTTTCACTTCACAGGAAGTCTTCTCGCAAGCTACCCACGAAAACTTCTTTAATCTTCAATTTGTCATAAGTCTTTACACTCTCTCACACACACAATCCATACAATGAAATCACACATAAAATACAGGATACATAAGATTGAACAAAATTACAATCAAATGTGGCACGAAATTATAGCTAACACAAAATAATTGTAAATCACAACTTTACATTACTTAATTTAGCCTAATAAAATATCTATAATTTTTTTTCCTCTCTCTTTCTCCTACAAAATTTTAACTATACAATATACACTTACACTTCACTTTGATATTTACACATTTATTTTCTATACTATGAATAAGATATTAATTGACAATATAATTCTTTTTTATTTTTGTCATTATTGTTATAAGTCCAAGAAACTAGAATGCCAACAAGACTTTTTTTTTTTTTTTTTTTTTTATATAAATAAAAAAATTATCAAAATAAAAAGAACAAGAAAAGATAGTAAATGTTAATGATGATGAAAAAAATTTTAATAAAAAAAGAAGTTTGCAAAATGATTAATGTGATGATAACATTGACTTTAATGGGATTGATTAGGGAATATGATGAAAATAAATTATTCTTTTTTGGTCATTTGTAATATATTATTACTTTTGAATTTAAGCAATTTGAATGTGTATGTTATAAACACAATTTAGTTTGATTTATTTACTTAGTTTGTTAAATATTACTACATAAGTGATGAATAACTTAGCCATTAGTTGAACATATTTAAAATTTATAATGAATATACCCTTTATATATGTATAAGTGTTTGAATATCTTACAATACATGATACGATACAATACACGATACTAAAAAATGAAAAATTAATTCACGATATAATTCACATTTTGACAATTATGAATCAATGTAATAAATCCATTAATTTTAGCATTTTGAGGGATTTGTTATAAGACTTTGAAGGCCCAACTCCACATGGATGGCTTCTGAGTTAGGGATTTGTTATTCTCTTTTGGATATAAAGAAATTTACACCACAACGGTGTTAGTAAAATCATCGCAGCCAAAGTATGAGGTAATGGAGACTTATGAGTTAGGGTTCATGAGCCAGAGTTTTGAGTTAAAGAGGGCTTTATTGTTGGTTGTGTGCAGTTGTTTCAACTTTTGACTCTACTACTACTTAGCTGCTGAGATTTTTTTTTTTTTTTTAAATAAAATTGGTTAATTGAGCTTAATTTTTTTTAAAAAAATTTTTACCATTGGTAACTTTTGTTGTTGAGCTATTTTTTTTTTTGGCTTGTATATTTTGTTTTAGATTTTAAATCCACAAATTTTTTTATAGTCACTAAAATGAGGAAAATACTAGCACTACAAACTTTTTATAAATTATTGATGTAATAAATGGTGGGTCCATGTGCGAACCAATAAGAATTTGCTACAAAAACGGTTTTTTAAAATGTTGTAAAAAAGTTTGTGAATATAGTATTACTCTTAAAAGAATCAATGATATTGTGAAAAAAAATGTAATTTTATAGAAAAAATTGCTAAAATTAGTACACACACACACACACTCACACATACATATATATATTTCAAAAAAAAAAAAAAAAAAAAGATTAGAGGGGGCCATTGCCCCCTCCCCCCCCTCCCCCCTGGTAGTCCAAGGCTAGCTACGTCCCTAGGTTCATGGCACAAGAAATAGGAAAGCAAGGGATATGTTCTGGAAGAATGAGAGATATAACTATGATTGTGACCACATGATTGCTATCCATTTGTTTGTTTTTTTTAGACCCCTTAAAGCAGATTGTTTAACCTAATATATTGGCCTAGTAATTACTTAGGTTAATTATGAGATTTATGTTAAACAAAGAGAGATCGTATCATGCACAACAGCAAAAAAATAAAGAACACACCGATATGATCACCTTGGAAAACCAATGAAACGAACAATCTCAAGATAAAAATTTGGAGAGAATTTGACCTAGTTATCTTCATGGTAAAACAAGATAATTGAAGTTTTTACAAAAGATTTAACCTTAAATCTATTGCTACCTCCAGTTGTAACTTACTGACACAACCATGTGCAAGCTCCGAATCTATGGACTTCTTCTTTCTTGGATTTAAAAACCACAAACTCTCATGTTTGTGACTTTGATATTCCACTCAAAGGTTTAGCAACACAAACCCTCCAGTTTGTGACTTCAAGACCACTCATGAAGGTTTAAATCATCAACTTCAGATCTATCGAATCTAATAATATGAGAATGATTTCTGGTAGTGACTTTGAAAGAGAAAGGCATAATACATTTTAGATCTCACAAGAGCACCTCCAAAGTCTCTACAAAACGTGCCTTAGGGTTTTCTTTATATACTATGTGAAATAGATCTGAAACCCTAATCACTTGATGGGCTTAATGAGTAATGGGTCGAAATTAAAATCCGCAGAATTTGCATCTCAATCGGTCGAGCCTTGTTCTCAATCAGTCGAACCTAGATTGTTTTGAACTTCCTAAACCTACAACTTCCTTTTTCTTGTATTTTAACTTGCAGCGCCTTTAGCATTGTCTACTAAATCTTATAAATTCTAAGATCTATATTTAGACAAGTTTGTATTCACGGTTTCTCAATTGTTCTAAACTTTTAGAACTTAATACCATTGATGCACAATAGCCTGGAAAAAAGGATGGATCAACTAAGGACTACAAGCTTGGTGTGTGTTTTTCCTAAAAATCAGCTACACTTGACTCATGGTTAGATGAGGTTGTCAAAGCCCGAATCCCCAGCACCACAACGGAGGAAGAAGGAATACTAATGCCTAGGGCTCTAAGCCACCCTCTTGCCCTTCAATGTGAAGCATGCTCTGCATTAGCTATTGGAGAAGGCCAGCCTCCAGTGGCTGGACTTGTGCCTGAGTACGCTGACTTTGTACTTCTTCACATGCCTTATAAGCATCTCATCATTTGTATCGCCTTGAGGGGGCATCCCAGTGTGGCTAATGCAAATGGCCAGAACTGAGATGCAAGGTACAAGCATCAATGGCAAAAGGAAAGGGTGAGGACCAAAACTATATATCTGGAAAGGAACATGAAGCTCATAAAGAAGTTTAGTGATAAGCGAGGGATAAGATAAACTCCCATTAGTTGACTTTCTAGCAAAATTCTTAATCATATGTGGATGAATATGGGAAGCACGGGTGCAGCAATCTGGTCACCGCACCTGTGTCAGACTTTTTCAAAAATTGTTGTGTCGCCGCACCCGTACCTGCACTTGCACTTGAACCCGAATTTGCACCCATGCTTCCTTAGAAAACAAATACCATACAAAAACCGAACATGGAATGTGTGCAAGTATGACAGGTGGTCAACTGGATAAAGATTAAAAATCATGAACTGAATTTGCTTATCTTGCAAGTTTGACCTTGTCATAAAGATTGCTCACCATAGGGATAGGTGAGAACAAAGTCAAGAGTGGACATGGTCCTCGACCCATACTCATACAGGGTACGGTAAGGTCAAGGGTTGTAGAAAGACTAATAGTTTGCTAGATAAAGATCAGGGGGACAAGACAAAACGAACGCCACAAACTCACATCTCTACAATCTTACCTCATAGATTTTCTGAAAGTTTAAATAAAATTCTCTCATTATAAGTTGATAATTTAACTGTGTGTGAAATTTGGTGTATCAATATGCTTATTCCTTTAATTGAATTCAACTACATAAGTTGTCAAATATTAGAAAGAAAATGAAAATATATATATATGGGCATCTTAGATTGTAATTCTTCTTATGGTCTGAAAATATGAAGGATAGAAAAGAAGGGATTAAAAAAAATAAAAAATAAGAAGAAGAAGAAGAAGAAGAAGGAGATAAGTGTTTGCTTGAGAAGAGAAGGGGGGAGGGGAGAAAAAGGTAGGACCCGGTAGATTTTCTTGTACTTTTCTATCCCCTCTCCGTTATCTATCCCCTCACTTTTTCATTCCTCCAACTAAATGGACTCTTAGGCTTCATTGCGTTGGAGGTGGTAGAAAAGTGGAGGGATAGAAAATTCATTTGTTTGCTTAAAGAGAAAAGTGAGAGAATGGAAAAGGTAATTTGCATGAATTTACTCGTATGCCCTAACTACATAGTATATAAGAAATAATTGGACACTGTTAGTGCAAAAACAATAATAAAAGAAATAATGCAAAGATAAACTGAATAATACTTCTGAATATTATTAATTTGAAGATAAGAAATACACAACACCATTTAGCCCACAAATTGATACAATACATATCAGTCTATTAATCACTGCAATTAAAAGGAATAAAATAGTCTTTCTCATTTTCAATATGGAATTAAACATCCCACTAACTTCTTATCTTCCATATTAACTCCCACATCTTAACATTTATATTGTCATATAAATCCATTTTAATTTATTAATATTAAAATGCTCCAATTGACACATTATAAAAGTGAGAACAATAAAATTATTACTTTATTTAAACTTATTTCTCTCTATTTATTTTAATATATAAAAAATGAGATTAATTAAATTGGTTAAAATAAAAATATTAAAAAATAAAGAAAAAAAAATCTCAAATGAATTGTGGAAGCTAGGGTCCTGAACGATGGTATTGTTAAAAAAATAATGATAAAAATGGTAAAGTTAGTTATAAATAGGAGCAACAGCTGGACCCCAAAAAATAAAAATAAAAAAGTGGAAGAAGAAGCAGCTAGGAACTCTACGTTAAAATGAGGCAAAATTGTCATTGGATTGAAGCCATCTTTTCTATCCTATTTTCTCTCCAAATTGGACCGATTGGTTTTTAGTGGACCTTGGGAGAAAATGCTTTAGCCCCACCGAAACTCCTCCTATTTTCCCTCCCAACCAAACAATACAAAATTTTATTTTCTCCCCTATTCTCTCTCTCATTTTTTCTATCCTTCCTTAAATCACTCCAATCAAATGAACTCATAGAGTTAATCAAACCTAAAAATAACAAAAAATAGGTTAGGAAGCGCGTTATTATATCATAATGACTTGTTCTTTTTTTCCCTTTTTCTCTAGAGTTGTTCAAGAATACAAAAACAAAAACAAAAATCGATCGAAAACATATTATGCTCAAAGCTTACAGTAGTCCAAAGACTGATAAATGTTATGTCTGGAATAGGACCTTTTGTTAGCCGGAAATAGGGGAAAAATTAAGAACAGAATCACCCAAAGACTAGAAATTACCTCGAAAATGACTTGGCAATTTTATTTATTTTCTTCCTTTTTCTTTCTGCTTTGGAAACTTTCAAATTCGCCAAGTACACTATTGAATCCAGGGACGACTCACACATTCAACTTATTGATATTGGAAATGCCAAAAGAGTCATCCAATGCATTATTGTTGGGTGAATCAAAGTTTGTAGTTTCTCAGCTGCAAGAATAGATAAGAAATCCATTACAGAATGGTCAACACATACCTCGTGAATCCGTACAAAATTTTGTAGTGTTTACCTAAACATCTAAATGGATGGAAGGCGAAAGTATATCAATAGCTCTGCGCCTCTAACTGCTGCTAACAGTTTTGGAGTTGGTGTGTTGTTGTATGTTTGTGTGTTAAAAAAAAAAAAAAAAAAAAAAAAAAAAAAATATGGATGGAATCTCAAATCCATACCCTTGTTCATGTCATCAATCTTGTCGAGCCGTCAAAGGGGTAGTTCCCACAGCAAGAGGAGTTGGGAGCAGTGATTTTCGACAGATGGGACATGAAGGGTGCATTCGTAACCAGGGGTCGACACACTTGACATGAAAGACATGAGCACAATCAGGTAGCATCCTCAACCTGTCAGTGTCTATGTAGTCAGCCAAGCATATTGAACAGCAAAAAGCAATTGAATCACCCTTCTGGAGCTTGGCCTGTGAGTAGAGGAGTTTCGGATAGCTATCGACAATGGCTTTATCAAGGCCTCGTTCCATGTTGCTTAAGCCTTGGTCCCTGGTGATTGTGGTTGGGGATCGTGTAAAACCAATACACAATAAGCATACAGATAAATAGGAAATCAGGGTAACTACTACGGATATCGTAACAAGGAAAAAGAAGATCAGCGTCGTGCCAATCATCCTTAATTTTTTTTTTTTTTCTTTTTTTGGTGATGAAGATTGTCTGCTACCTATGGGATAACCATCTGAAGATGGTCAACATTTTTTTTCCCATTTTCCAGAGGAAAAATCAAGGAAGAAAAATTGCATATCTTACCTACTAGAGGCAAGAGTCTAGCCTATTCAATATGAAAAGAGTGGGAGGAATTAGAATTTTAAGCTAAGCTAGTAGATAAGGTTAAGTGGAATAAAGGTTTTCTTTTTTTTTTTTTGTTTTTTGAGAGTGATTTTATAGTTTTATTTATTTATTAGCTATATGTGCTGTTTTTAGATGGTAGATAATTTATATATATATATATATATACATATATATATATATATATATATCTAAAAGTTGAAATGTTATACTTATTGGTAGTACGCTTTTACTGCGCCACATTAGCGGCCACAGCATCCATTTATTTCTAACATTTTCTCTCACCTTATAATTATACTCCTCCAATATTTCTCCCTCATTATTACATTTTTAATCTCTCCACTACTCTATAGTCTATATCTTAACTTCACAATTCTTTCATTCCTTTATCTTTCTTTTATTTTGACTCTTTTACTTCCTATTTTATTAATAATAAAAATTTGTTTTATTCTTTTTCATTCAATCCATATTTTACTCACAGAAAAAGGTAAATTCTCTCTCTCTCTCTCTCTCTCTCTCTCTCTCTCTCTCTCTCTCTCTCTCTCTCCGTAGAGGTTTAATTCTTTATTGCATCTTTGCTTTAGGTTGATGAATTTTTGTGTTGAACTCTACTTTAGGTTGTTGTGATTTTGTTGTGTTTTAACTTGTTCTTTTTTTCTTTTCTTCTCTTTATTTGATAGATTTTATAGTTATATTATGAAATTTTATAGTATATAATGATATAATGTTATTTTATTATGTAGTATGGTTTGGATATTGTGGTGTTTATAACTAGACATTTTTTTAGTTATTTTTTAGATATTTTAGAAGTGATAGTTTGAGTTTATATCAAAATACAATCTACAAGTCTTTGTATTTGAATGCATCTTTTAATTATTTGAGCAATATTAATTCTAAATTTATGATTAGATTTGATTATCATGATAATCTCCTTAAGAGAATGAGAAACTTGAATTTTTAAGTTGAAACTTAAAAAAGAAAAGGAAAACATAATTAAATATACCAAAAGTTTGAAGAATATAGACCACTTCCAAAAAGAATAATATCAATTAAACATACCAAAGTTTCACCCAAAAAAAAAAAAAAGAAAAAGAAAAAAACCAAAATAATAGAATCATATATTTGTAGAAATAAAGAGATGGAAAAATAATTTTTAGAAATAGTTCAATTTTTAGAGAGAACACATTATCTTCAATAAATTTTAGAGAACAAATTAAATATTATACCTCATTACAAAATAGTTATACATCCACACACATTGCGTGAGTCCGCGTGACTAGTCTATATATAATACTAGCCTCTAAGTACACACTCACGTGTATGCTTAGCGGCTCTTTTTTTTTTTTTTTTAATAGATTAATAATTTTCAACCTATAAAATAATCACATATATACAAAATGAATACACAAATAAGTAAACTGCAAAAATAGGTTTAAAAAATATTTAAAAATTCCCTAGAAAAGAAAGCCTGAAGACTTTGAAGATGAATTTTTATTACATAAATATTATAAAATAGAAAGAAAAAACAAACCCAACAAAAAAATAAGATGTCAACAAAAAAAAATCCACAAGTCTTGAAACTCACATAGTAAAATAATCATAAAATTTGAGGCAGCCACCCACAAAATCTCTTAGATCTCATTACTTTTTTCTTTTCTTTTTTTGATATAATCTACCACTTTCTTTTCATAGAGTACCTTCTTTCTCTTTGTTAGAAGTTTGTGGTAGTAATGTTAAAAATTATTACAACTTTTTTCTTATAATTTTTATAGTAAATGATTGATGAGAAGTTTTGAGAATAACACGTACATGATAACTAATAATAGTTTCTTTGTTTTTTTGACACTAAAAAAGTAAGTGGGTAAGAAACATGAGTTAAAGAAATTTTAAAATGGAATACAATTTTACATATTTATTGTAGTAAGTGAATAGGATATACTAGCCTCATCACATGCATGTGCAATGAGGCTCTTCTTTTGGGTTCAATGTCGTAATTTTTCATATATAACCAAATTTTTTATAACACCTTTCATATAATTTATTCATCACGGAAAGTCATAGAGTTACTAATTCACAATATATGTAGGTTTTTTTTTTTTTTTTTTTTTTTTTTTTTTTTTTTGAGAAAGCACAATATATGTAGTTGATAAAGTACAATACACAATATAATTCAATTGAGAAAGTAGTGTATAAATTTTGTTCATAGGTTTACCAAATTTGACAAAAAAAACACCTAACCATTGAGAAGAATTTAGTATATTAAAAAGAGAGTACAAAAAAAGATAGTGTCAATTAGATATAGGATGAAAGAGTAAAAAATATTGAAGAAATATTGTGGGTTTGCAGTTTGAGGGATTTAATGTTATTAGAATTTTTTCATATACGTTCCACAACATTGGGAAGGGGGAAGAGAAGAACAAATGAAATGGAAAGGTTTTTTTTTTTTAAGGAAGTTACAATTGGTTTCTGTGGGGCTTTTTATATCTTTTTATATATATTTTTTTTTCATGTGATGTGGGTAGTTTTTTTTTTTTTTTTTTCATTTTTTTTTTATAAGGAACATTTGTTTTTTTGAGAAATGTTTTGTTAACAACATGGGTTATTAATCTAGTGGGGAGTTTTTACCCTATAGGTTTTTTGTTTTTAATATTTGTCTATTTATGATTTTAACCTTGTTTCTTTCTTTTTATTTAAAAATAAATAAATAAATAAATAAAATCCTGTTTCTTATGTTTTAGGATTAGGATTAAGTTTATTAAATTATGGTTTTAAAAAAAAGTTTATTAAATTATGGGTATTTTTGGAAGTTAAAGACGCAATAACTTACCTTCAAAATTTTCTTTATATATATAGATAAATAAGTAATAAAAAAACAATATACGTATAAAGACTCGGGAGCCAAGTCCTTCACTTAACGGTAACCAAAGTCCTCGATTTAACAATTATTTTCACGTCAAAAAAAAAAAATTAACAATTATTTTGCACGTTATACTTCCCCGAATACACAATTTCATCTTTCAAAAGCCTATGAACCACATGAATAAAACTTTGCTCTTCAATTGTGACCTTCTCTCTCACTCTAGTCTCTATCTCCAACGACCCATAAAATCGAACTGTGCCCATTTGCATGGATCACAAGATTAATTGAGCTTGACACAACAGCCTCAAATTTCACCATTGATTTCTTTTGTTTGCCAATGTGGTGGCTTTGTTATTATTCTTCGAGGTACACTTGCTTTTCTCTATATTTATGTTCTTTCTCTTTTCTTGGGATTTACGTTCTTTATTGTGTTTCATTTTTTTTTCTTTTCTTTTTTTTTTTTTGTTTTTTTTTTTTTTTTACCTTTTTGAAAAATTTTCCCTGACCCTTCTCAAGTATTTTCCTAAATTTCTTATAAATCTCTACTAATTTTAAGTTTCTCACGATCTCCTTTTACACAAATCAGAGGCATGCATGTGTTTTCTGATTCTTCCCCTCAAACAGTTTACAGAGATGCCTAAACCAAATTTAAAGGAGGAGAACAAAGAATGGTTTTGGGAACTATTGATAGTTATTAATAACCTATATGCTTCTCATATTGCTACTAATTAATTCATATAAGAAGTACTTTATACCTTACAGATGTCAATCTAACTAATATAGATGATAGGTTCTAATTAGCTTAGTTGATAAAGTCTTTGATAATTGAATAAGAGATCTGGAATTTAATCTCCACCAACATTAAAAATTGATTGGTATCTTGTTCTGATAATAAAAAAATATTATTAAGAGCAGACGCCATAGGTTATAAAAAAAAAAAAAAAAACACTAATATGGATGGTTTTATGCCTATACCAGCTTCGGGATGGCTTTTCCCATTAGGGTACCACTATATTAATAGAACCAAATGAGGGTATTCTTGTGCTTCATTCCGAAACAATAGAGGTAATATATTTAACTTTTTTTATTATTTATTTTAAAAATACTCAATGCATGATCAAACAAGCACATCCAAATGTCTGTGTATGTACTAATTTTCTCAAATCATGTTTAATCTGTATATTCGAATGTTAATTTATGGTTCAAAACTTTGGTAGTCAAGAGGACTAGAAACTCCTTTTTTTCTACAATATTTTAGATCCATATTTGAATCCTTTTTGTTACAAAATTTGTTGTGTCATAATGTTTAAACAAATTATTTGACCCATTAAAATTGTAGGGTTGATTTTTGTAGTCCAAGCCCAAAGGATATGGGATAAAGGCCCAACGAACCTAGAACAATGAATTTGTAGAGAGTGGATCGAAGGTTTAGGCGCTGGCCGGCGTCCACCAGGCATGAACTCTTTTTTCTTTTATTGACAGAATACTTAGACTAATTTGCAACTGAGGGATGCTCCTCGGCATGGCCAAGGAGGCTTGTTTCCCCCTTTCTCCATTCTTTTTCTTTTTTTCCCCCCCATTACACTTTGCTCATATTTCTTATATATTACTCTCTTCCTCCTCCTGTTGATCATCCATTGGCCTCCCCTCTGGCTGCCTGTCCCATCAGAGGTCATATCCATGCTCAAGTGGTTCACCCTGATCGATATCACCCTGCCCAGGGGTTACATCCCCATTAATGCGGCCAGAAGGGTTAGGTAAGCGTATTAAGTGTGGAGGTGACAACTTGCTCTGGGCTTGTCCCCACCTACAATTATCCTCAGTATGCCAAGGACAAAGAGGTCCTCGGCGTAGATCCAAAAAAGAGTCTCTCCCTAAATTGGCCTCGGATAGTCATCCTTCCTCGGAGTGGGCCATTTGGGCCTGGCTTGGAGTGGGCCAAAGCTACTCGATTTCCTGGCCCCACAATAGCCCCTCAAAATCTTGCTGCACGCATCCTCGGGTGGGGAGAAGGATTTTGACATCCTTAGCCTCACCCCCCCCCCCCGTTAGTACTGGGGTCTATTCATCTGCCAAAGGCACGTCGCTGACATTTCGGAGCACGTAACATGCCCATCATTAAATTCAGGCGACTCTGTGCTCCCTACGTCTAATGAGACGTTACCCATCCAACGATGGAGGTTCATCTCACACTTATGGGCGGGAAAACCCGCACGATTCCTTGATTTAGGGTATAAATACCCACACGAACCGCTTCTTCCTGTTCCTCATTTGTAATCAAAAGTTCTCGTGCATCCTTCCTGAGTTCAGCCATACTCTCACTTGCATCTCCAACACAAAAGGCCTGTCCGAGAAGCTCCTCCTCTTTTCAGTAAGTCGCTCTGTCCCTTTCTGAGCTCTCCCTCTACTCTTTCTTTTACTTCGCTTGTTCTTCCTTAGTTCTTTTAGGTGTCAACCGGGATGGGTAGGTTTAAGAAATACGTCAATACTGAAGAGGCGATGGAGAAATTCATCACCGACCGCAGAATTCCCAGCAATGTAGGTTTGAGATATTGTGAGGACGAGGAGTGGCATATACACAGGTAGGAGGGCGAGGTGGTAATTCCCATAGTCGCCTTCCTTGAAGGGGGGATGACGATCCCCATAGGGCCTGTGATGAGGGATTACCTCATGCACTTCCGGTTGGCCCCCACCTAGTGTGGGATAAACATCTTTAGGATTTTAGGCTGTGTGGACGCCCTGAACGAGAAGATGGGGCTGAGGTTGACCCACCACAACGTGAACTGGTGTTACAACCTTCAGCTTCTTAAGGGCAAGTCGTATTACCTGAAGACGAGAGACGACAGGGTGCGGCTCATTCAGTGCCTCCCCGAGTCCAGCAAGGGGTTCTACGAGAATTTCCTCATCGTGTCAGGGGAGTGGCACGATGGCCTTCACTGCCTAACAACAGAGGGAATACCAGGTGGGGTAGTGGGAGACAGAAAGGGTTTCAAGCTCTCGTCTTTTTTCTTTCCCCCTTTTTTTTTTACTAACGCGGTGGTGCTTTCCTTTTGCAAACCCGCACGCTTTTGAGCGTCACTTCTATCTGGTCAACTGGGAAGATTTGTAGAAGGTGCTGAGGGCGCTGGTGTATATAAACGAGGACGACAATCAGGTTAGGGCCGCCCACATAATTTTGGGTTATAAACCTACCCAGAAATCGTTCCTAGTTTCGAAGCACGTCATCCTCGCCAACGATCCTCGGCTTCAGAGGATTACTGTGACCGAGGACAGATTTTTGTTCCCCGAGGAGCCCTTCGACCAGGAAGCTGTCACACTAGCCGTCCCCTCCTCTTCCCAACCGTTCGCAGAGGCCGCTAAGGAAGCTCCAGAGGGGGAACGGGACGCGTTTGACGTTTTCGCTCAGCTTGATCAGTCCGAGGACCCTCCCAGGGACTTGGGTGATCCCAATTTGACCGAAGTAGACCTCCTTGCTTCAGAAGCCCCTCCTCGGCCGACAATAGGTTACAAGAGGAAGCCCACCACCAACTTGCTGGACCTGATTGAGGGCCAGCCGGGGGAGTCCCAACAGAAACTTCCCACTCCACCTCCAAAGACTAGGTCAACTTCCGCTCGGCAGAAGCTCCCTCCTTCTCCTTCTCAGACGCGCTCGCCCTCTGGGTCTGTGCCTGCTGGCCCCAAGAAGAAGAAGGACAAGGGCAAAAGGTCTGTGGAGGATAAGACGGTGTCCTTGCAGGAGGAGGACACTACTCTGCGGCCATCCAAGCAGCTCAAAATAGGCGACCAGGGCCAGGAGAGGCAGGTAGTCGGCACTACCTCTTCCGAGGCCCAGGCTTGGCTTCCAGCCCCGATGCTCCATGGGGAGCCTTTGAGGGATAACGCCTCCCTCAGGGACTTCAATGAGGGCGAAGGTGCGCGCGTGGCTGATGCGCTGGAGAGGAGCTTGCTCCTCCCAGTAGATATGGCTGAGCTTAACTCTTTGACGAGTGAGCAGGTCTTCCTCAGCCTCAAGCGATATGTGGGGATGGTAAGGGCTACAACCTCGACTCTTCTCCCACTCTTTTGCTTTTATTGGGCTTATAGCACATTGGTTATTCTAGCAAGCTGTCCAAGCTATCTTTATGTTGGAGGGGGCGGCAAACGACCAGAAGGAGGCCCTCAAATGGGAGCGTGATTGGTGCTTTCAGGTTACCGGGGCTCTGAAGAATTCCGAGGCTGACCTCGTCAAGGCCCGAGAGGCTTTGAAGGTGGTGAATAGGGAGCGAGACAATGCACTGTCTAGTCTTGAGGGCGCCCAGACCCAAGCCACGGAGCAGACGAGGTGCCTGGGTGAGGCGGAAGAGCAATTGTGGATCGCGAGGGATCTGATCGCTGATCTGCAGACTAAGGCGACAAAGGCCGAGGGGGCCCAGAGGGAGGCCGAATGGGCCAGAGACCAGACTCGGCGGGCCAAGGACGAGGCTGACCATAGCAAGGAGACGGCCGAGAGTGCCAAAGAGGAGGCTGAAGCCGCAGCCTACGCAGCTGGAACGGCTGCGGTAGAGGCCCTTTACAAAGCTCAAGTCCCGGGAGTGTGTAGGCGATACTGTTCCCAGGTCTGGGCTGAGGCCCTCAAACAAGTTGGGGTGGAGGCCACGTCCGACCTATGGAAGGCAGAGAGCGTGTATTACCCCCTGCTATCCGTGAGGCCGCCCTTGATGGCGCTAAAGCCGGGGAAATTGTTGAAGAGATAGTGGAGATCCCTTCTGATGAACCAGCCCCCACCACCGAGGAAGCAGCTGTTCTCGCCGTGCCGTTGCAGGTTGTCCTCTCAGGCCAGGGCTCGGAGGGGTCAGAGGTCGCCCCTGTCCAACCTGAGCAAAAGGAGTAGACTCTCCAGCGCCTCGACTCTTCCCACATCATTTTATCTTATTTTGTTGTGCTCTTCCTTTATGTACTGTGACTCTTGCCATGCAACTTTTATGGACTAGTTATTGTAATGCGAATTTACTTTCCTTTTCTGCTTATTTCAATTGCTTATTCGTGTGCATGCTGCCTGCTTTTCCTCGTTTCCTTTGATCTGCACGATTTTAGCTTGAATTGTATGTCGGCCAAATGTGGCAGTGACGATGAGAAGGAGAGAGAACGTATGCATAGGCAGCCCTCTGGTGCCTCAAGGGCTAGGTGGGGCATGATCATTTCCTAACTTGGGATATTTCGTAGTTAAGTTTCCTTGTGGGCCTGAATCCGAGGACCATGCAGTGCTCCTATTCTGTCTAGCCCCCAAGTGTAGCTGAGCGGTTAGTTTCCCCATAGGCTTGAGTCCAAGGACCATGCAATGCCTTGGTTCTGTCTAACGCTTTCATTTCTCTGTAAGTATCTAGTTTCCCCACAGGTCTGAGTTCGAGGACCATGCAATACCTTGGTTCTGTCTAGTATCCAAGTATAACTGAGCGGTTAGTTTCCCCATAGGCTTGAGTCCGAGGACCGTGCAAAGCCTTGGTTCTGTCCAACGCTTTCATTTCTCTATAAGTATCTAGTTTCCCCATAGATTTGAGTCCGAGGACCATGCAATACCTTGGTTCTGTCTAGTACCCAGGTATGGCGGAGCGAGTAGTTTCCCCATAGGCTTGACTACGACGGCCATGCAACGCCTTGGTTCTGTTTAATGCTTTCATTTCTCTGAAAATATCTAATTTCCCCATAGGTTTGGGTCCGAGGACCATGCAATACCTTGGTTCTGTCTAGTACCCAGGTATAGCTGAGCGGATAGTTTCCCCATAGGCTTAAGTCCGAGGACCATGCAATGCCTTAGTTCTGTCTAACGCTTTCATTTCTCTACAAGTATCTAGTTTTCCCATAGGTTTAACTCTGTGGACCATGCAATACCTTGGTTCTGTCTAGTACCCAGGTATGGTAGAGCGAGTAGTTTCCCCATAGGCTTGAGTCTGAGGACCATGCAATGCCTTGGTTCTATTTAACGCTTTCATTTCTCTGTAAGTATCTACTTTCCCCAAAGGTTTGAGTCCGAGGACCATGCAATACCTTGGTTCTGTCTAGTACCTAGGTATGGCGGAGCGAGTTGTTTCCCCATAGGCCTGAGTCTGAGGACCATGCAATGCCTTGGTTCTGTCTAATGCTTTCATTTCTCTGTAAGTATCTAATTTTCCCATAGGTTTGGGTCCGAGGACCATGCAATACCTTCGTTCTGTCTAGTACCCAGGTATAGCTGAGCAGTTAGTTTCCCCATAGGCTTAAGTGCGAGGACCATGCAATGCCTTGGTTCAGTCTAACGCTTTCATTTCTCTGTAAGTATCTAGTTTCCCCATAGGTTTAAGTCCGTAGACCATGCAATACCATGGTTCTGTCTAGTACCCAAGTATGGCAGAGCGAGAAGTTTCCCTATAGGCTTGAGTCCGAGGACCATGCAATGCCTTGGTTCTGTCTAACGCTTTCATTTCTCTATAAGTATCTACTTTCCCCATAGGTTTTAGTCCGAGGACCATGCAATACCTTGGTTCTGTCTAGTACCCAGTTATGGCGGAGTGAGTAGTTTCCCCATAGGCTTGAGTCCGAGGACCATGCAATGCCTTGGTTCTGTCTAACGCTTTCATTTCTCTGTAAGTATCTAGTTTCCCCATACGTTTGAGTCCGAGGACCATGCAATACCTTGGTTATGTCTAGTACCCAGGTATAGCCAAGCGGTTAGTTTCCCCACAGGCTTAAGTCCGAGGACCATGCAATGCCTTGGTTCTGTCTAACGCTTTCATTTCTCTGTAAGTATCTAGTTTCCTCATAGGTTTGAGTCCGAGGACCATGCAATACCTTGGTTCTGTCTAGTACCCAGGTATGGCGGAGCGAGTAGTTTCCCCATAGGCTTGAGTCCGAGGACCATGCATTGCCTTGGTTCTATCTAACGCTTTCATTTCTCTGTAAGTATCTAGTTTCCTCCTAGGTTTCAGTCCGAGGACCATGCAATACCTTCATTCTGTCTAGTACCCAGGTATGGCGGAGCGGTTAGTTTCCCCATAGGCTTGAGTCCGAGGACCATGCAATACCTTGGTTCTGTCTAGTACCCAGGTATGGCGGAGCGAGTAGTTTCCCCATAGGCTTGAGTCCGAGAACCATGCAATGGCTTGGTTCTATCTAACGCTTTCATTTCTCTATAAGTATCTAGTTTCCCCAAAGGTTTGAGTCCGAAGACCATGCAATACCTTGGTTCTGTCCAGTACCCAGGTATGGCGGAGTGAGTAGTTTCCCTATAGGCTTGAGTCCGAGGACCAGGCAATGCCTTGGTTCTGTCTAACGCTTTCATTTCTCTGTAAGTATCTAGTTTCCCCATAGGTTTGAGTCCGAGGACCATGCAATACCTTGGTTCTGTCTAGTACCCAGGTATGGCGGAGCAGTTAGTTTCCCCACAGGCTTGAGTCTGAGGACCATGCAATGCCATGGTTCTGTCTAACGCTTTCATTTCTCTGTAAGTATCTACTTTCCCCACAAGTTTGAGTCCGAGGACCATGCAATACCTTGGTTCTGTCTAGTACCCAGGTATGGCGGAGCGGTTAGTTTCCCCATAGGCTTGAGTCCGAGAACCATGCAATGCCTTGATTTTGTCTAACGCTTTCATTTCTCTGTAAGTATCTAGTTTCCCCACAGGTTTGAGTCCGAGGACCATGCAATACCTTGGTTCTGTCTAGTACCTAGGTATAGCTGAGCGGTTAGTTTCCCCATAGGCTTGGGTCCGAGGACCATGCAATGCCTTGGTTCTATCTAACACTTTAATTTCTCTGTAAGTATCTAGTTTCCCCATAGGTTTGAGTCCGAGGGCCATGCAATACCTTGGTTCTGCCTATTACCCAGGTATAGCTGAGCGGTTAGTTTCCTCAAAGGCTTGAGTCTGAGGACCATGCAATGCCTTGGTTCTGTCTAACGCTTTCATTTCTCTGTAACTATCTAGTTTCCCCATAGGTTTGAGTTCGAAGACCAAGCAATACCTTGGTTTTGTCTAGTACCCAGGTATGGCGGAGCGAGTAGTTTCCCCATAGGCTTGAGTCCGAGGACCATGCAATGCGTTAGTTCTGTCTAATGCTTTCATTTCTCTAGAAGTATCTAGTTTTCCCATAGGTTTGAGTCCGAGGACCATGCAATACCTTGGTTCTGTCTAGTACCCAGGTATAGCTGAGCGGTTAGTTTCCCCATAGGCTTGAGCCCGAGGACCATGCAATGCCTTGGTTCTGTCTAACGCTTTCATTTCTCTGTAAGTATCTACTTTCCCCATAGGTTAGAGTCCGAGGACCATGCTATACCTTAGTTCTATCTAGTACCCAGGTATGGCGGAACGAGTAGTTTCCCCATAGGCTTGAGTCCAAGGACCATGCAATGCCTTGGTTCCGTCTAATGCTTTCATTTCTCTGTAAGTATCTAATTTCCCCACAGGTTTGGGTCCGAGGACCATGCAATACCTTGGTTCTGTCTAGTACCCAAGTATAGCTGAGCGGTTAGTTTCCCCACAGGCTTAAGTCCGAGGACCATGCAATGCTTTGGTTCTGTCTAACGCTTTCATCTCTCTGTAAGTATCTAGTTTCCCCATAGGTTTAAGTCCGTGGATCATGCAATACGTTGGTTCTGTCTAGTACCCAAGTATGGTAGAGCGAGTAGTTTCCCCAAAGGCTTGAGTCCGACGACCATGCAATGCCTTGGTTCTGTTCAACGCTTTCATTTCTCTGTAAGTATCTAGTTTTCCCCTAGGTTTTGGTCCGAGGACCATGCAATACCTTGGTTCTGTCTAGTACCCAGGTATGGCGGAGCGGTGAGTTTCCCCATAAGCTTGAGTCCGAAGACCATGCAATACCTTGGTTCTGTCCAGTACCCAGGTATGGCGGAGCGAGTAGTTTCCCCAAAGGCTTGAGTCCGAGAACCATGCAATGCCTTGGTTCTGTCTAACGCTTTCATTTCTCTGTAAGTATCTAGTTTCCCCATAGGTTTGTGTCAGAGGGCCATGTAATACCACGGTTCTATATCGTACCCAAGTATAGCTGAGCGGTTAGTTTGCCCATTGGCTTGAGTCCGAGGACCATGCAATGCCTTGGTTCTGTCTAACGCTTTCATTTCTTTGTAAGTATCTAGTTTCCCCATAGGTTTAAGTCCGAGGACCGTGCAATGCCTTGGTTCTGTCTAGTACCCAGGTATGGCGGAGTGAGTAGTTTCCCCATAGGCTTGAGTCCGAGGACCATGCAATGCCTTGGTTCTGTCTAACGCTTTCAATTCTTTGTAAGTATCTAGTTTCCCCATTGGTTTGAGTCCGAGGACCATGCAATACCTTGGTTTTGTTTAGTACCTAGGTATAGCTGAGCGGTTCGTTTCCCCATTGGCCTGAGTCCGAGGACCATGCAATGCCTTGGTTCTGTCTAACGCTTTCATTTCTCTGTGAGTATCTAGTTTCCCCATAGGTTTGAGTCCAAAGACCATGCAATACCTTGGTTCTGTCTAGTACCCAGGTATAGCTGAGCGGTTAGTTTGCCCATAGGCTTGAGTCCGAGGACCACGCAATGCCTTGGTTCTGTGTAATGCTTTCATTTCTATATAAGTATCTAGTTTCCCCATAGGTTTGAGTCCGAGGACCATGCAATACCTTGGTTCTGTCTACTACCTAGGTATGGCGGAGCGGTTAGTTTCCCAATAGGCTTGAGTCCGAGGACCATGCAATACGTTGGTTCTGTCTAGTACCCAAGTATGGCGGAGCAAGTAGTTTCCCCATAGGCTTGAGTCTGAGGACCGTACAATGCCTTGGTTCTGTCTAGCGCTTTCGTTTCTCTGTAAGTATCTAGTTTGCCCATAGGTTTGAGTCCAAGGACCATGCAATACCTTGGTTCTGTCTAGTACCCAGGTATGGCGGAGCGAGTAGTTTCCCCATAGGCTTGACTCCGACGGCCATGCAATGCCTTGGTTCTGTTTAATGCTTTCATTTCTCTGAAAATATCTAATTTTCCCATAGGTTTGGGTCCAAGGACCACGCAATACCTTGGTTCTGTCTAGTACCCAGGTATAGCTGAGCGGATAGTTTCCCCATAGGCTTAAGTCCGAGGACCATGCAATGCCTTAGTTCTGTTTAACGCTTTCATTTCTCTGCAAGTATCTAGTTTCCCCATAGGTTTAAGTCCGTGGACCATGCAATACCTTGGTTCTGTCTAGTACCCAAGTATGGTAGAGCGAGTAGTTTCCCCATAGGCTTGAATCTGAGGACCATGCAATGCCTTGGTTCTGTCTAACGCATTCATTTCTCTGTAAGTATCTACTTTCCCCATAGGTTTGAGTCCGAGGACCATGCAATACCTTGGTTCTGTCTAGTACCTAGGTATGGTGGAGCGAGTTGTTTCCCCATAGGCCTGAGTCTGAGGACCATGCAATGCCTTGGTTCGGTCTAATGCTTTCATTTCTCTGTATGTATCTAATTTCCCCATAGGTTTGGGTCCGAGGACCATGCAATACCTTCGTTCTGTCTAGTACCCAGGTATAGCTGAGCAGTTAGTTTCCCCATAGGCTTAAGTCCGAGGACCATGCAATGCCTTGGTTCTGTCTAACGCTTTCATTTCTCTGTAAGTATCTAGTTTCCCCATAGGCTTAAGTCCGTAGACCATGCAAAACAATGGTTCTGTCTAGTACCCAAGTATGGCAGAGCGAGAAGTTTCCCTATAGGCTTGAGTCCGAGGACCATGCAATGCCTTGGTTCTGTCTAACGCTTTCATTTCTCTATAAGTATCTACTTTCCCCATAGGTTTGAGTCCGAGGACCATGCAATACCTTGGTTCTGTCTAGTACCCAGGTATGGCGGAGTGAGTAGTTTCCCCATAGGCTTGAGTCCGAGGACCATGCAATGCCTTGGTTCTGTCTAACGCTTTCATTTCTCTATACGTATCTAGTTTCCCTATAGGTTTGAGTCCGAGGACCATGCAATACCATGGTTATGTCTAGTACCCAGGTATAGCCAAGCGGTTAGTTTCCCCATAGGCTTAAGTCCGAGGACCATGCAATGCCTTGGTTCTGTCTAACGCTTTCATTTCTCTGTAAGTATCTAGTTTCCTCATAGGTTTGAGTCCGAGGACCATGCAATACCTTGGTTCTGTCTAGTACCCAGGTATGGCGGAGCGAGTAGTTTCCCCATAGGCTTGAGTCCGAGGACCATGCAATGCCTTGGTTCTATCTAACGCTTTCATTTCTCTGTAAGTATCAAGTTTCCTCCTAGGTTTCAGTCCGAGGACCATGCAATACCTTCATTCTGTCTAGTACCCAAGTATGGCGGAGCGGTTAGTTTCCCCAAAGGCTTGAGTCCGAGGACCATGCAATGCCTTGGTTCTGTCTAACGCTTTCATTTCTCTGTGAGTATCTAGTTTCCCCATAGGTTTGAGTCCAAAGACCATGCAATACCTTGGTTCTGTCTAGTACCCAGGTATAGCTGAGCGGTTAGTTTGCCCATAGGCTTGAGTCCGAGGACCACGCAATGCCTTGGTTCTGTGTAATGCTTTCATTTCTATATAAGTATCTAGTTTCCCCATAGGTTTGAGTCCGAGGACCATGCAATACCTTGGTTCTATCTACTACCTAGGTATGGCGGAGCGGTTAGTTTCCCAATAGGCTTGAGTCCGAGGACCATGCAATACGTTGGTTCTGTCTAGTACCCAAGTATGGCGGAGCAAGTAGTTTCCCCATAGGCTTGAGTCTGAGGACCGTACAATGCCTTGGTTCTGTCTAGCGCTTTCGTTTCTCTGTAAGTATCTAGTTTGCCCATAGGTTTGAGTCCAAGGACCATGCAATACCTTGGTTCTGTCTAGTACCCAGGTATGGCGGAGCGAGTAGTTTCCCCATAGGCTTGACTCCGACGGCCATGCAATGCCTTGGTTCTGTTTAATGCTTTCATTTCTCTGAAAATATCTAATTTTCCCATAGGTTTGGGTCCAAGGACCATGCAATACCTTGGTTCTGTCTAGTACCCAGGTATAGCTGAGCGGATAGTTTCCCCATAGGCTTAAGTCCGAGGACCATGCAATGCCTTAGTTCTGTTTAACGCTTTCATTTCTCTGCAAGTATCTAGTTTCCCCATAGGTTTAAGTCCGTGGACCATGCAATACCTTGGTTCTGTCTAGTACCCAAGTATGGTAGAGCGAGTAGTTTCCCCATAGGCTTGAATCTGAGGACCATGCAATGCCTTGGTTCTGTCTAACGCTTTCATTTCTCTGTAAGTATCTACTTTCCCCATAGGTTTGAGTCCGAGGACCATGCAATACCTTGGTTCTGTCTAGTACCTAGGTATGGCGGAGCGAGTTGTTTCCCCATAGGCCTGAGTCTGAGGACCATGCAATGCCTTGGTTCTGTCTAATGCTTTCATTTCTCTGTAAGTATCTAATTTCCCCATAGGTTTGGGTCCGAGGACCATGCAATACCTTTGTTCTGTCTAGTACCCAGGTATAGCTGAGCAGTTAGTTTCCCCATAGGCTTAAGTCCGAGGACCATGCAATGCCTTGGTTCTGTCTAACGCTTTCATTTCTCTGTAAGTATCTAGTTTCCCCATAGGCTTAAGTCCGTAGACCATGCAATACCATGGTTCTGTCTAGTACCCAAGTATGGCAGAGCGAGAAGTTTCCCTATAGGCTTGAGTCCGAGGACCATGCAATGCCTTGGTTCTGTCTAACGCTTTCATTTCTCTATAAGTATCTACTTTCCCCATAGGTTTGAGTTCGAGGACCATGCAATACCTTGGTTCTGTCTAGTACCCAGGTATGGCGGAGTGAGTAGTTTCCCCATAGGCTTGAGTCCGAGGACCATGCAATGCCTTGGTTCTGTCTAACGCTTTCATTTCTCTATACGTATCTAGTTTCCCTATAGGTTTGAGTCCGAGGACCATGCAATACCATGGTTATGTCTAGTACCCAGGTATAGCCAAGCGGTTAGTTTCCCCATAGGCTTAAGTCCGAGGACCATGCAATGCCTTGGTTCTGTCTAACGCTTTCATTTCTCTGTAAGTATCTAGTTTCCTCATAGGTTTGAGTCCGAGGACCATGCAATACCTTGGTTCTGTCTAGTACCCAGGTATGGCGGAGCGAGTAGTTTCCCCATAGGCTTGAGTCCGAGGACCATGCAATGCCTTGGTTCTATCTAACGCTTTCATTTCTCTGTAAGTATCAAGTTTCCTCCTAGGTTTCAGTCCGAGGACCATGCAATACCTTCATTCTGTCTAGTACCCAGGTACGGCGGAGCCGTTAGTTTCCCCATAGGCTTGAGTCCGAGGACCATGCAATACCTTGGTTCTGTCTAGTACCCAGGTATGGCGGAGCGAGTAGTTTCCCCATAGGCTTGAGTCCGAGAACCGTGCAATGCCTTGGTTCTATCTAACGCTTTCATTTCTCTATAAGTATCTAGTTTCCCCAAAGGTTTGAGTCCGAAGACCATGCAATACCTTGGTTCTGTCCAGTACCCAGTTATGGCGGAGCGAGTAGTTTCCCTATAGGCTTGAGTCCGAGGACCATGCAATGCCTTGGTTCTGTCTAACGCTTTCATTTCTCTGTAAGTATCCAGTTTCCCCATAGGTTTGAGTCCGAGGACCATGCAATACCTTGGTTCTGTCTAGTACCCAGGTATGGCGGAGCAGTTAGTTTCCCCATAGGCTTGAGTCTGAGGACCATGCAATGCCTTGGTTCTGTCTAACGCTTTCATTTCTCTGTAAGTATCTACTTTCCCCACAGGTTTGAGTCCGAGGACCATGCAATACCTTGGTTCTGTCTAGTACCCAGGTATGGCGGAGCGGTTAGTTTCCCCATAGGCTTGAGTCCGAGAACCATGCAATGCCTTGATTTTGTCTAACGCTTTCATTTCTCTGTAAGTATCTAGTTTCCCTACAGGTTTGAGTCCGAGGACCATGCAATACCTTGGTTCTGCCCATTACCCAGGTATAGCTGAGCGGTTAGTTTCCTCAAAGGCTTGAGTCCGAGGACCATGCAATGCCTTGGTTCTGTCTAACGCTTTCATTTCTCTGTAACTATCTAGTTTCCCCATAGGTTTGAGTTCGAAGACCAAGCAATACCTTGGTTTTGTCTAGTACCCAGGTATGGTGGAGCGAGTAGTTTCCCCATAGGATAGAGTCCGAGGACCATGCAATGCCTTGGTTCTGTCTAATGCTTTCATTTCTCTATAAGTATCTAGTTTCCCCGTAGGTTTGAGTCCGAGGACCATGCAATACCTTTGTTCTGTCTAGTACCCAGGTATAGCTGAGCGGTTAGTTTCCCCATAGGCCTGAGTCCGAGGACCATGCAATGCCTTGGTTCTGTCTAACGCTTTCATTTCTCTGTAAGTATCTACTTTCCCCATAGGTTAGAGTCCGAGGACCATGCTATACCTTAATTCTATCTAGTACCCAGGTATGGCGGAGCGAGTAGTTTCCCCATAGGCTTGAGTACGAGGACCATGCAATGCCTTGGTTCTGTCTAATTCTTTCATTTCTCTGTAAGTATCTAATTTCCCCATAGGTTTGGGTCCGAGGACCATGCAATACCTTCGTTCTGTCTAGTACCCAGGTATAGCTGAGCAGTTAGTTTCCCCATAGGCTTAAGTCCGAGGACCATGCAATGCCTTGGTTCTGTCTAACGCTTTCATTTCTCTGTAAGTATCTAGTTTCCCCATAGGTTTAAGTCCGTAGACCATGCAATACCATGGTTCTGTCTAGTACCCAAGTATGGCAGAGCGAGAAGTTTCCCTATAGGCTTGAGTCCGAGGACCATGCAATGCCTTGGTTCTGTCTAACGCTTTCATTTCTCTATAAGTATCTACTTTCCCCATAGGTTTGAGTCCGAGGACCACGCAATACCTTGGTTCTGTCTAGTACCCAGGTATGGCGGAGTGAGTAGTTTCCCCATAGGCTTGAGTCCGAGGACCATGCAATGCCTTGGTTCTGTCTAACGCTTTCATTTCTCTGTACGTATCTAGTTTCCCTATAGGTTTGAGTCCGAGGACCATGCAATACCTTGGTTATGTCTAGTACCCAGGTATAGCCAAGCGGTTAGTTTCCCCATAGGCTTCAGTCCGAGGACCATGCAATGCCTTGGTTCTGTCTAACGCTTTCATTTCTCTGTAAGTATCTTGTTTCCTCATAGGTTTGAGACCGAGGACCATGCAATACCTTGGTTCTGTCTAGTACCCAGGTATGGCGGAGCGAGTAGTTTCCCCATAGGCTTAAGTCCGAGGACCATGCAATGCCTCGGTTCTATCTAACGCTTTCATTTCTCTGTAAGTATCTAGTTTCCTCCTAGGTTTCAGTCCGAGGACCATGCAATACCTTCATTCTGTCTAGTACCCAGGTATGGCGGAGCAGTTAGTTTCCCCATAGGCTTGAGTCCGAGGACCATGCAATACCTTGGTTCTGTCTAGTACCCAGGTATGGCGGAGCGAGTAGTTTCCCCATAGGCTTGAGTCCGAGAACCATGCAATGCCTTGGTTCTATCTAACGCTTTAATTTCTCTATAAGTATCTAGTTTCCCCAAAGGTTTGAGTCCGAAGACCATGCAATACCTTGGTTCTGTCCAGTACCCAGGTATGGCGGAGCGAGTAGTTTCCCTATAGGCTTGAGTCCGAGGACGATGCAATGCCTTGGTTCTGTCCAACGCTTTCATTTCTCTGTAAGTATCTAGTTTCCCCATAGGTTTGAGTCCGAGGACCATGCAATACCTTGGTTCTGTCTAGTACCCAGGTATGGCGGAGCAGTTAGTTTCCCCATAGGCTTGAGTCTGAGGACCATGCAATGCCTTGGTTCTGTCTAACGCTTTCATTTCTCTGTAAGTATCTACTTTCCCCACAGGTTTGAGTCTGAGGACCATGCAATACCTTGGTTCTGTCTAGTACCCAGGTATGGCGGAGCGGTTAGTTTCCCCATAGGCTTGAGTCCGAGAACCATGCAATGCCTTGATTTTGTCTAATGCTTTCATTTCTCTGTAAGTATCTACTTTCCCTACAGGTTTGAGTCCGAGGACCATGCAATACCTTGGTTCTGTCTAGTACCTAGGTATAGCTGAGCGGTTAGTTTCCCCATAGGCTTGGGTCCGAGGACCACGCAATGCCTTGGTTCTATCTAACGCTTTAATTTCTCTGTAAGTATCTAGTTTCCCCATAGGTTTGAGTCCGAGGACCATGCAATACCTTGGTTCTGCCCATTACCCAGGTATAGCTGAGCGGTTAGTTTCCTCAAAGGCTTGAGTCCGAGGACCATGCAATGCCTTGGTTCTGTCTAACGCTTTCATTTCTCTGTAACTATCTAGTTTCCCCATAGGTTTGAGTTCGAAGACCAAGCAATACCTTGGTTTTGTCTAGTACCCAGGTATGGCGGAGCGAGTAGTTTCCCCGTAGGCTTGAGTCCGAGGACAATGCAATGCCTTGGTTCTGTCTAATGCTTTCATTTCTCTATAAGTATCTAGTTTCCCCATAGGTTTGAGTCCGAGGACCATGCAATACCTTGGTTCTGTCTAGTACCCAGGTATAGCTGAGCAGTTAGTTTCCCCACAGGCTTGAGTCCGAGGACCATGCAATGCCTTGGTTCTGTCTAACGCTTTCATTTCTCTGTAAGTATCTACTTTCCCCATAGGTTAGAGTCCGAGGACCATGCTATATCTTAGTTCTATCTAGTACCCACGTATGGCGGAGCGAGTAGTTTCCCTATAGGCTTGAGTACGAGGACCATGCAATGCCTTGGTTCTGTCTAATGCTTTCATTTCTCTGTAAGTATCTAATTTCCCCATAGGTTTGGGTCCGAGGACCATGCAATACCTTCGTTCTGTCTAGTACCCAGGTATAGCTGAGCAGTTAATTTCCCCATAGGCTTAAGTCCGAGGACCATGCAATGCCTTGGTTCTGTCTAACGCTTTCATTTCTCTGTAAGTATCTAGTTTCCCCATAGGTTTAAGTCCGTAGACAATGCAATACCATGGTTCTGTCTAGTACCCATGTATGGCAGAGCGAGAAGTTTCCCTATAGGCTTGAGTCCGAGGACCATGCAATGCCTTGGTTCTGTCTAACGCTTTCATTTCTCTATAAGTATCTACTTTCCCCATAGGTTTGAGTCCGAGGACCATGCAATACCTTGGTTCTGTCTAGTACCCAGGTATGGCGGAGTGAGTAGTTTCCCCATAGGCTTGAGTCCGAGGACCATGCAATGCCTTGGTTCTGTCTAACGCTTTCATTTCTCTGTACGTATCTAGTTTCCCTATAGGTTTGAGTCCGAGGACCATGCAATACCTTGGTTATGTCTAGTACCCAGGTATAGCCAAGCGGTTGGTTTCCCCATAGGCTTCAGTCCGAGGACCATGCAATGCCTTGGTTCTGTCTAACGCTTTCATTTCTCTGTAAGTATCTAGTTTCCTCATAGGTTTGAGTCCGAGGGCCATGCAATACCTTGGTTCTGTCTAGTACCCAGGTATGGCGGAGCGAGTAGTTTCCCCATAGGCTTGAGTCCGAGGACCATGCAATGCCTTGGTTCTATCTAACACTTTCATTTCTCTGTAAGTATCTAGTTTCCTCCTAGGTTTCAGTCCGAGGACCATGCAATACCTTCATTCTGTCTAGTACCCAGGTATGGCGGAGCGATTAGTTTCCCCATAGGCTTGAGTCCGAGGACCATGCAATACCTTGATTCTGTCTAGTACCCAGGTACGGCGGAAAGAGTAGTTTCCCCATAGGCTTGAGTCCGAGAACCATGCAATGCCTTGGTTCTATCTAACGCTTTCATTTCTCTATAAGTATCTAGTTTCCCCAAAGGTTTGAGTCCGAAGACCGTGCAATACCTTGGTTCTGTCCAGTACCCAGGTATGGCGGAGCGAGTAGTTTCCCTATAGGCTTGAGTCCGAGGACCATGCAATGCCTTGGTTCTGTCTAACGCTTTCATTTCTCTGCAAGTATCTAGTTTCCCCATAGGTTTGAGTCCGAGGACCATGCAATACCTTGGTTCTGTCTAGTACCCAGGTATGGCGGAGCAGTTAGTTTCCCCATAGGCTTGAGTCTGAGGACCATGCAATGCCTTGGTTCTGTCTAACGCTTTCATTTCTCTGTAAGTATCTACTTTCCCCACAGGTTTGAGTCCGAGGACCATGCAATACCTTGGTTCTGTCTAGTACCCAGGTATGGCGAAGCGGTTAGTTTCCCCATAGGCTTGAGTCCGAGAACCATGCAATGCCTTGATTTTGTCTAATGCTTTCATTTCTCTGTAAGTATCTAGTTTCCCTACAGGTTTGAGTCCGAGGACCATGCAATACCTTGGTTCTGTCTAGTACCTAGGTATAGCTGAGCGGTTAGTTTCCCCATAGGCTTGGATCCGAGGACCACGCAATGCCTTGGTTCTATCTAACGCTTTAATTTCTCTGTACGTATCTAGTTTCCCCATAGGTTTGAGTCCGAGGACCATGCAATACCTTGGTTCTGCCCATTACCCAGGTATAGCTGAGCGGTTAGTTTCCTCAAAGGCTTGAGTCCGAGGACCATGCAATGCCTTGGTTCTGTCTAACGCTTTCATTTCTCTGTAACTATCTAGTTTTTCCATAGGTTTGAGTTTGAAGACCAAGCAATACCTTGGTTTTGTCTAGTACCCAGGTATGGCGGAGCGAGTAGTTTCCCCATAGGCTTGAGTCCGAGGACCATGCAATGCCTTGGTTCTGTCTAATGCTTTCATTTCTCTATAAGTATCTAGTTTCCCCATAGGTTTGAGTCCGAGGACCATGCAATACCTTGGTTCTGTCTAGTGCCCAGGTATAGCTGAGCGGTTAGTTTCCCCACAGGCTTGAGTCCGAGGACCATGCAATGCCTTGGTTCTGTCTAACGCTTTCATTTCTTTGTAAGTATCTAGTTTCCCAATAGGTTTAAGTCCGAGGACCGTGCAATGCCTTGGTTCTGTCTAGTACCCAGGTATGGCGGAGTGAGTAGTTTCCCCATAGGCTTGAGTCCGAGGACCATGCAATGCCTTGGTTCTGTCTAACGCTTTCAATTCTTTGTAAGTATCTAGTTTCCCCATTGGTTTGAGTCCGAGGACCATGCAATGCCTTGGTTTTGTTTAGTACCTAGGTATAGCTGAGCGGTTCGTTTCCCCATTGGCCTGAGTCCGAGGACCATGCAATGCCTTGGTTCTGTCTAACGCTTTCATTTCTCTGTGAGTATCTAGTTTCTCCATAGGTTTGAGTCCAAAGACCATGCAATACCTTGGTTCTGTCTAGTACCCAGGTATAGCTGAGCGGTTAGTTTGCCCATAGGCTTGAGTCCGAGGACCATGCAATGCCTTGGTTCTGTGTAATGCTTTCATTTCTATATAAGTATCTAGTTTCCCCATAGGTTTGAGTCCGAGGACCATGCAATACCTTGGTTCTGTCTACTACCTAGGTATGGCGGAGCGGTTAGTTTCCCAATAGGCTTGAGTCTGAGGACCATGCAATACGTTGGTTCTGTCTAGTACCCAAGTATGGCGGAGCAAGTAGTTTCCCCATAGGCTTGAGTCTGAGGACCGTACAATGCCTTGGTTCTGTCTAGCGCTTTCGTTTCTCTGTAAGTATCTAGTTTGCCCATAGGTTTAAGTCCAAGGACCGTGCAATACCTTGGTTCTGTCTAGTACCCAAGTATAGCTGAGCGGTTAGTTTGCCCATAGGCTTGATTCCGAGGACCATGCAATGCCTTGGTTCTGTGTAACGCTTTCATTTCTATAAAAGTATCTAGTTTCCCCATAGGTTTGAGTCCGAGGACCATGCAATACCTTAGTTCTGTCTACTACCTAGGTATGACAGAGCGGTTAGTTTCCCAATAGGCTTGAGTCCGAGGACCATGCAATACCTTGGTTCTGTCTAGTACCCAAGTATGGCGGAGCAAGTAGTTTCCCCATAGGCTTGAGTCTGAGGACCGTACAATGCCTTGGTTCTGTCTAGCGCTTTCGTTTCTCTGTAAGTATCTAGTTTGCCCATAGGTTTGAGTCCAAGGACCATGCAATACCTTGGTTCTGTCTAGTACCCAGGTATAGCTGAGCGGTTAGTTTGCCCATAGGCTTGAGTCCGAGGACCATGCAATGCCTTGGTTCTGTGTAACGCTTTCATTTCTATATAAGTATCTAGTTTCCCCATAGGTTTGAGTCCGAGGACCACGCAATACCTTGGTTCTGTCTAGTACCTAGGTATGGCGGAGTGGTCAGTTTCCCCATAGGCTTGAGTCCGAGGACCCTGCAATACCTTGGTTCTATCTAGTACCCAGGTATGGCGGAGCAAGTAGTTTCCCCATAGGCTTGAGTCTAAGGACCGTGCAATGCCTTGGTTCTGTCTAGCGCTTTCGTTTCTCTGTAAGTATCTTGTTTCCCCATAGGTTTGAGTCCGAGGACCATGCAATACCTTAGTTCTGTCTAGTACCCAGGTATAGCTGAGCGGTTAGTTTGCCCGTAGGCTTAAGTCCGAGGACCATGCAATGCCTTGGTTCTGTCTAACGCTTTCATTTCTCTGTAAGTATCTAGTTTCCCCATAGGTTTGAGTCCGAGGACCATGCAATACCTTGGTTTTGTCTATTACCCAGGTATGGCGGAGCGGTTAGTTTCCCCATAGACTTGAGTCCGAGGACCATGCGATACCTTGGTTCTGTCTAGTACCCAGGTATGGCGGAGCGAGTAGTTTCCCCATAGGCTTGAGTCTGAGGACCATGCAATGCCTTGGTTCTGTCTAACGCTTTCATTTCTCTGTAAGTATCTAGTTTCCCCATAGGTTTGAGTCCGAGGACCATACAATACCTTGGTTCTGTCTAGTTCCCAGGTATGGCGGAGCGAGTAGTTTCCCTATAGGCTTGAGTCCGAGGACCATGTAATGCCTTGGTTCTGTCTAACGCTTTCATTTCTCTGTAAGTATTTGGTTTCCCCATAGGTTTGAGTCCGAGGACCATGCAATACCTTGGTTTTGTCTAGTACCCAGGTATGGCGGAGCGGTTAGTTTCCCTATAGGCTTGAGTCTGAGGACCATGCAATGCCTTGGTTCTGTCTAACGCTTTCATTTCTCTGTAAGTATTTAGTTTCCCCATAGGTTTGAGTCCGAGGACCATGCAATACCTTGGTTCTGTCTAGTACCCAGGTATGGCGGAGCAAGTAGTTTCCCCATTGGCTTGAGTCCGAGGACCATACGATGCGTTGGTTTTGTCTAACGCTTTCATTTCTTTGTAAGTATCTAGTTTCCCCATAGGTTTGAGTCCGAGGACTATGCAATACCTTGGTTCTATCTAGTACCCAGGTATAGCTGAGCGATTAGTTTCCTCGTAGGCTTGAGTCCGAGGACCATGCAATGCCTTGGTTCTGTCTAATGCTTTCATTTCTCTGTAAGTATCTAGTTTCCCCATATTTTTGAGTCCAAGGACCATGCAATACCTTGGTTCTGTCTAGTACTCAGGTATGGCGGAGTAAGTAGTTTCCCCATAGACTTGAGTTCGAGGACCATGCAATGGCTTGGTTTTGTCTAACGCTTCATTTCTCTGTAAGTGGGGGTTTGTCTTCGGACCACTTTATTGGAGGCGATTCCTCCTTAGGTCAGACTCTGATTATACACGTGGTGCTGACCTTGCCTCCAGCTTGAGTCCCCCATCTTTTTCATTTACGAGGCTTCCCTTGGCCACTCGTGCTCCGCGCTTGACGTTTCGGTGCACGAGACACGCCTTCATTAATGTCCTCGTGAATTAGCACAAATCCAGTGGTCTACGGTCCTCTTGGAATTTGGTAGCTCCGTGATTAGGACTGCTGACAATTCTCTTTTCGAATTCTGTGTGGATTAATTCTCACCAACCTTCATCCGTTATATAAGGCTTTCCGGGGGGATGGTTTCTCCATACTCCATGAACTTCCTAACATAAACAGAAACATGCACCTTCCATTCTCCAAGCCCCTTTAATAACCCCACCAGGATTGTGGCCGGAGTTAGAGGACATGTGGCGGCTTTGGGCGGGTGTGAGGACATCTGGGCCAAGGGCCGTCGTGACCGCAGCCCCTACTATGTTTCCGGTGCGGCAGAGTTTAGGCGTAACCCCGATGGTGCCATGCACAGTGGCCCGGAGGGATGTCGTTGAAGTACCTAACGTCTCTCCTCGGAGCGCACCCCCAACGGAGGAGACTCGCAAATTCATGTCATGGCTGGTGCCCGAGCGTTGCCGTCTCCAACGGCCAACGCTCGTGAGGATTGGATTGAATTAAGGGAACATCACAGGGGAGGGCATCCCGGAGCCCCTGCATCTGCCCAGAGGTCATATCCATGCTCAAGTGGTTCACCCTGATCGATGTCACTCTGCCCAGGGGTTACATCCCCATTAATGCGGCCAGAAGGGTTAGGTGAGCGTATTAAGTGTGGAGGTGACAACTTGCTCTGGGTTTGTCCCCACTTACAATTATCCTTAGTATGCCGAGGATGAAGAGGTCCTCGGCGTGGATCCAAAAAAGAATCTCTCCCTAAATTGGCCTCGGATAGTCATCCTTGGAGTGGGCCATTTGGGCCTGGCTTGGAGTGGGCCAAGGCTACCCGATTTCCTGGCCCCACAAAAATTATGAGTATTTTTTTTTTCCATGTTACTGAAACAAGAAAGGTTAATTTCAGAGATATCTTAAGCCAATAATTGCATCTAGAAGGTTTTTTTTTTTTCTTATTCTTCTTCTTGTGGGATCTAAACATTTTTATTTATGTAGGTTATGTTTACATGTTTTTGGCATAGGTTCTTATTCTTTAAGGTAGAAGAAAGTGATGCACATTCTAGAATGTTAATTTCATGTTCAAAACTTTGGTAGGTAAGAGGACTAAAAACTCTTTTTGTTATTTTTTCTAATATATTTTAGATCGTTATTTTGTCATATTTTCCACTAAAATCAATGATTGTGTTCCAAAGCTTAACCACATTGAAAATTGATACTTCTTGCACTTTAAAGTTTACTTTCAATCTTTAAGGGTTCATTTGGTTGGAAGGATGGAAAAGTTAAAGGATAGAAAATGGAGAAGGGATGGAAAAGTTGGATGATAGAAAAGATTTTAGTTTTCCTCATTTGTATTTGGTTGGGAGGGTGGAAAAGTGGAGGGATGAAAAAAAAAATTTGTTTGGTTGAAAATAAAGTTTGTATAAATTTATTATGTTCCTATTAAATAAAACAAAAAGTAACACATTATACTTTTTAAAAAAATTGTGTATAAATAGACACTTCATTAAAGTTTCTTTTTCTTTTTTTTTTTAAATAAAGTTAACCCAAAACTGTTTTTTGAAAAAAAAAAAAAAAAGACACGTTAGTGCAAAAAAAAAAAAAAAAAAAAAAAAAAAAAAACCCTAAAAGTTGGAGGTGAAGTCCAACGTGAGGGGTACTTTTGGAAGCTCATTTCATGAGCTTCTCCCTCCCAATTTTCTCTCCATTTTAAGGAGAAAACTTTTTGGTGAGTCCAGAGAGAAAATACTATTTATTTTCCTTCATCTCCACTCAACCAAACACACTTCAAAAAAGTTTTTCTTCCCATTTTCTCTTCAAAGTTTTCCATTCACCCTATTTCACCTCCAAACAAACACACTCTAAAGCAAATATTAACAAGTGATGAACAAAGTGGCATAAGATAATGAGGTGACAAATTTTTTTATTCATATAAAAAAAAAAATAGAGTTGTGGTACCAAGAGGCTTAATGACAACTTAAGTTTGTTTATTAAAAAGAATATTTTCTTTCTTTCCAGAGACAAATTGAACTTTGGTGAGATATAGTTTTATTTAATTAAATTCATAAAAACAACTATTTGCTTTGCCTTATACGTTTGTATGACGTTCTCTATTTTTTTTTTTTTTTTTTTTTTTTTTTTTTTTTTTTTTTTTTTTTTTTTTAACAAAGTTGGTCTACAAAACTTTCTACAAGTGAATTAGATTAGAGAGATTGAAAATTTAATTAAAACTTAAGCAAACATATGACCCAAAAGTTAGTTTTTGTTCAACTTATCTATCATTCCCATATTTGATTAAATAGAAGATTAGGAGCCTCTTTAACAATCTTAAAGGATTATCAAATAGTCATAATACAACTATAGGATAGTTCGTGTACCTTAACTTTGGTTCTCTACAATCCATTTGTTTGTTTAATTGGATATAGATCTTACTTTATGAGATTTCGAAAATTTTGACACTAGGATTTGTGGTAAGTTTCAATTTTAAGTAGAAGTTGAGACTAATCTTGATGTCAAATATGTATTCTTGTATGATTAATTTTCTTTGCAATTATTGTTGAGTGCATATATTGCACCTTTTGATATGAAATCTGAACGGTTTTAGACCCCTTAAAAACAACCAGATTGGTTAGCCTAGATTAATTAGCCAAGTTGTTACTTAGTCAAATTATGCAATTCTAAGTTAAAGCAATCAAATAATCATATGACAATAATAAAGCAGTGGAAAATAAATGAACACAAGATATGATGACCCAGGAAACCACACGGTAAAAACTTGGGGAGGATTTGACCTAGCTATCCTCAAGGTAAACTTGAATCCACTATGTGAAAGAATCAAAGTTCATACAAAAGGACTACAAGCTCCCCGCTTGACTTCCTAATGCTACTCACCAATAGAACTTACTGACACGACCACGTGCAAGCTCCGAATCCACGGACTCCTTCTTTCTTAGATTCTTCAATCAGTTACAAGCACCCCTGCTTGATATTCTTTAAGCTTCAATGGTAGCAACCAAGTTGATCATCAAGATGTTGATACTATTTCCAACTTGAAAACCCTAAGTTTTGTGTAAAGGAAAACTCCTCTAGATCTCACAAGAGATTTACACAAAACAGCAATGTATGAGCAACAATACAATTGGAGCAACCTTCAAAAACGTGGCTAGGGTTTAGTTTATATACCTAGGGTAAAAACATAAAACCCTAAACGTTTAATGAAGTAGGGCCGAGTTGGAAATTCTGTAGAAAAATCAACCTGTGCGATTTTCGATCGATCAAGTCTATTCTTCGATCGATTGAGCCAGGCTGAAAGTCCCAAGTACTTCTGCAGCCACTCGATTCCAACTTTACAATAATAAACCAACTTTAAGCAAGCCTTAACAAGACTAAATACATTGTTTTGATCATGGTTTGCCAACATTACAAATTAGAGTTCTAAATACATAAAATCCTAAGACCTTAGAACCTAACAAACTCCCCCTTTGGCAATCTGTGACAAAACCCTAATTAAAAGCTCAAAGTTTTACAAATAAAAAACCCTTTATAAAGAAATGCTCATAAACTTCAAATTCAGCCTAACTACTATCCATCGGTTGCAAGTGTAGACAGCAGCTTAGTTGAATCAACCTGAATATTCCTGAAATACTCAACAAACGCATAAACACATGTGTGACAGAAAAGAGTAAAACAACAGGTATAACATTCTTGTAAGATTCACACAACACAAAATAAAGACATATATGAATGATCAACTTATAAATATAAATCAATAAGCAGTGAATCACAAATCAACAAGAATTAATAAAAAAAAAATGTATATCAATCAATGTTACTCCCCCTAACATGAATATCTCCAAAAATGATATACAAAGTGAAGCACCTAGATACAATCTAAAAACTCCACAAGCTCTCAAAAAGTAACAAAAAAAATCTCCCCCTAACAACAAAACTCCTCAAAACTCCTCTACAAGACAAAACTCCACTCCCCCTTTTTGTGATGGAATGCCAAAGAGCAATCATGAGTTGCCATCAAAAGGAGGTGTAGAGGGTGAATGAAGATGCGCTAAATCGGCTCGGAGAGCACGAATCTCATCGAGTAAGTCCACCAAAATGTGACCATCAGCTGCCTGAATGGTCATGACAGTCTCCAGAGTACGACGAACATCAAAGTCGGTTGAAGGAGGTGGAGGAACATCAGCAGCAGCAGCATCATCACCAACTGGATCAGGAACATCCTCACCAGCAATACCTGTAGAAGAAGAAGGAGGAGGTGCGCTACTAGACGGCTCAGACCTAGGGTGTTTAGAACCAGCTCGAAGATGAGCGGCCCTCTATCTAAGAAAAGACGCACCTATGGGAGCTATCACATGAACAGGATCAGAGGAAGGGAAGTCACTAAGGTCAAGATAGAGCAAAATCCTATGAATAAAAATAGGATGAACAAGGGCATGAGAAGTAGATGAACTCCTATAAACATCGTTCAAAGAACGAAGAAAGAGATGGGGAAAACTAATAGGAGCATTAGTAACCAGAGCGTACAAAAATACACACCTCTCAAGAGGAATGGTGTGAACATGAGAAATGGGCCAGATGGAATGACACGCTATCCTAAAGAACAGATAGTGCAACCCGGAGAGCTCAGCAAAAGTGATCCTAGGATCAGAACCCCACTGGACAGAAGTCCTAGTGATGAAAGATAAAATATCGCTCAACTCGGGAGACTCATCATATGGATAGACAGGATCCCTAACCAACGGTACCCCTAGAGCATCAGCCACTACCTGAGGAGTAATGGTGTACTCTACGCCTCGTATCCAACTCTTTACTAAAGTGTTGGAATCATAGACACAGATAGAGATGTTCGAAAAGAACTCTCTAATCAAGGCAGAAGGTGGAGGAGGATCGGAAATGTCCAACAAGGGTAACTAGCCCCAGCGCTCAAAGTTTGCCCTAATGGCAGGATCAATCTCATCTAACAGAACAGAACGCTCAGCCCAAATCTTCCTCTTAAGGTTAAGTTTCTCAAAAAGCTCTTGGTTTTTCTCACTCGGAAACCTCTCACGGTCAAAGGAAGGAGGGGATGGAGAGGAAGAGGGAACAGACCTATGGGCTCTAGTCTTCCTAGGCATGATACTAAGGAAAGGACAGAGACACAAAGAAAAACCAAAAGAACACAAGAAAACAAAACCAAGGACAGACTGCAAGTTAGCACAAAAAACAATAGAACAAAAAATCTATATGACGCATGAACAGATACAATGCCATGATGCATGTACTAATGCAGTGAGCAATTAAGTTCAATTGAGATTAAATTGACAAAATTGGCTTGAGCAGGGAATTTCTTATCAAAAACCCCAAAAATTGAAAACCACTTGATGAAATTTTTAAACAAATTGATGAATTGAGCATTACAAAACACAACACATAGATTATAATGCTTAATTTCATCAATACAACAAGCCAATTTCATCAAATTCTTCCCAATTTAAAAAATCCCCAAATCGGATCAAGAACAAACCCTAGAATTTTCAAATTTTCACCAAACTCAAAATTGATCAAATTAACAAGTAAGAATCATGTTTATGATGTGTCCCCACAAAAACCCAATGATCAATTGCACAAAATAGGGCTTGAATCAACAGAAAATCCCAAAAATGCTAAGTCCGAAAATCTCCCTTAAATGCATGGATTTATGCATGAAAACATGAAAATAAACTCAAAAGGAAGGGCAAAAGAGTCTTACCGGCTTGAGGAGAGAGAGATTTTGCAAAAACGTCGGAGGAAAACGACAAAAATCTGAGCTTTTTGACTTGCCTCGTCGGAGAGAGAAAGAAAAAGTTTGAAAAGGTGTTTGAAAAAGTCAGATTTGATCTTTTAAAAAAGCTTCTCCACGATTTTCGATTGATCGAAAATTACATTCGATCGATAGAATGAACCAGACATTTTAAAACAAACTAGAGCACTTTTTCGATCGATCGAAAAACAGACTAGATCGATCGAAATGGGCAGAGGCTCATTAAATTTTGAGAAAAAATCCAGTTTTGAAAGACACAAACCTAATTTTGAAAAACAACTCCTCAAAGCATTAAACAAGGAAAGCAAAATGCATGAGTATGAGATGGAATGCCTTTTCAAAAACCCAAAATTTTAAACCTAAATTATGTCAAAAACAAGTTTCAATCATTCTCCCATTGAATTTTCTCAAGCAAAAAAAATGTTGTGCACAAATCTCAAGATATTTTCAAACTTGGTTGGTCAGACCAAAAACACACACACTAGCATGTATAGTGTTTAACAAAGAGTAACTTGTGTAGTGTGTGATACTAGCAAAAACTTGAGATACATGTGAGGTGATATGTGAATAGCAATCAAACACAAAGTCTACACAATTCATCACATAGAATTTAAAAGAGACTATCACCTAAAGAGTTACATCCTATAACTCCCACATCTTCTAGAACAAAAGCTTGCAGTCATGTAAATTTCTTGCATTTTTGCCTCTTATTTGTATGAAATGGCATTTAGCCTAATAGTACACACCGGTTTGAATTAAGTGAATTGGCATCAAGCCTAATAGTACACACCAGTTTTATTTTAATTTGAGGTTACACCTTATGTTCTTTTTGTGCATGTGCTACACTTTCTCGAGCACAGAATCTTATGATATGCACTAAGGTGTTCATGATTGGCTAGTGAACAGTGGTGAGATGATTATTTATGCTTTTCTCAAAAGAGTCAAGTCCGACAGTCAAATAACATATGACTTTATGATTAAGACAGAGTGATTAAGAACCATACACATCTTTCCCACCCAACATGTACTACAAAGTTTCAACTAGTCAAATGCAATGAATAAGTTCATCAAAGTTAAACAAGGTACACAAGACATGACATGTGTAAAAAGATAGACCAACCTTGTTTTTCAAAAATCAAGAAAAATAGTGTCAAACATAATTTTTGCATTCTCCTTTTCTCCTTTTTTTTTATTTTTTATTTTTTTATTTAAGAGAAAACAAATAAATCCTAGAATGAAATGCATGAATGTAATGTAATGCAAATCCTAGAACAAAACAAAAGAAAACACAAAAAAACAAAGAACAATGGTCACAAAGGAATGAGCAGTGAAGCACAAGGACCATGTCAGGAAGACTCAATTAGGTCGAGTCTTTTGCATCCAAAACCTTTTAGATGTATCACGAGCATTGGAGTTCTTATTCACATTCGAGTGATTTCCAACTCCAAGATTGGAATAAAGGTTCAAAGCCTTCACCAATTCACCAATAAGTGCCATAGGATCTTGTGCTTGAGACACAGACACTTTTGGTTTGTTTGCTCTCTTAGTAGCTTGAAGCTTGTAACAGTTAGGATGAATGTGTCCAGACTTACCACAAAAATGACACACCTAAGCAGGTTTACCATGCATGTTTTCCTTAGAAAAGGTAGATTTAGTTTCTCTCAGATCAACCCTATTCTTCTTAGGAGGTGAAGCTTCTACGGGTTTGACTACCTCACTCACAGGTGGTTTGATAGTTTCACTCACAACCTCACTCACGGAAGGTTTAGAAGAAGAAGGAACAAAATTCGTGGAATGCAGTGCAGAGTCAAAGATGGTTTCAACATAACCTAATCCAGATTTATTAGAAAGATACTTTTGAACATTCAGCATATGATCAAGTTTAGAACTAGCAGATCTAGCAACAGATAAATCATGTTCCAAAGTTTTAACTTTATCAAGCAAAAGCATGTTCTCAGATTTAACATTGTTTAAAAGATCATTAGCATCAAACAGTTTAACAAGCAAATTTTTCTTTTCAAGCTCAAGAGAATCAATTTTCTTCAGGCCAAGTTCTACATTCATAGCATCCCTAGCAGCAATTTTGCAGAGTTTATTGTAGGCCTCTTGAAGATCTGCATCCTCAGAGAGTTCCCCATCAGAAGGGTTCTCTTCAACAGATATGCTTTCATTGACTACAGCAGTAGCAGTGAAAGCAATGAAGTTTCCATTCTCATCACATCTGAACTCATCATCGGAAACCTCATTATCGCTAAGGGTCACAGCCATAGCTTTACCCTTAGTCCTTAAGAATGTAGGACATTCAAATTTCACATGACCATACCCTTGACAACCAAAACACTGAGGACCCAAAGAATTATTTGAAGACTGACCTACTTTTTCTTTTGGTTTTTCAAGGTTATTAACCTTAGTGGGATCATTCTTCCTAAAATTTCTAGGTTCAGCAGTGTAAGCACCTCTTGCCTTTCTGTTGGTATTTCTAAGAAAGTTTTTGAAATTTTTGGTAAGATAGGAAATCTCTATAGCAGAGAGCTCATCATCAAATCCACCACCATCAACATCATCAGCAGACTTAAGAGCCATTGATTTGGATTTGTTCACTTTAGGTAGGTCAAACTCATAGGACTGAAGAGATCCTACAAGTTCATCAACAGGGATGGAGTTCACATCCTTTCTTTCAGTGATGGCAGTCACTTTGGGTCTAAAGTCTTCAGTTAAGGATCTAAGTATCTTCCTAACAATTTTAGGTTGATCATAGACTTCACCCAAATTAAAAGCAAAATTGACAATATCATTTAATTTAGCATAGAATTCATCAAAAGATTCATCATCAGACATTCTAATGCTTTCAAATCTAGAAGTCAATTGTTGCAATTTATTGATTTTAACTGCCTTTGTGCCTTTATGCATAGTTTGGAGGATTTTCCAAGCAATATGAGCAACCTCAACATTAGAGATCCTCTTAAATTCCTCCATGGAAACAGCGTTGAAGATGGCATTCATAGCTTTGCTATTGAAGCCAGCTGCTTCTTTTTCAGAAGTTTGCCACTCACTCACAGGAATAGTGGGCTTCTCCCATCCGTACTCAACAGAATTTCAGACTCTCTCATCAATGGATTTCAAGAATGCTTTCATCCTTACTTTCCAATAAGCATAGTTGTTCCCATCAAAGTGAGGAGGAACAAACAGAGAGTGTCCATGCTCCATGACAACAAGGATCAAGGATCAGCTCAGAGATCAAGAAATCTCCAACAAAAGAGCAACCTACTCTGATACCACTTGAACGGTTTTAGACCCCTTAAAAACAACCAGATTGGTTAGCCTAGATTAATTAGCCAAGTTGTTACTTAGTCAAATTATGCAATTCTAGGTTAAAACAATCAAATAATCATATCACAATAATAAAGTAGCGAAAAATAAATGAACACAAGATATGATGACCCAGGAAACTACACAATAAAAACTTGGGGAGGATTTGACCTAGCTATCCTCAAGGTAAACCTGAATCTACTATGCGAAAGAATCGAAGTTCATACAAAAGGACTACAAGCTCCCCGCTTGACTTCCTAATGCTACCCACCAGTAGAACTTACTAACACGACCACGTGCAAGCTCCGAATCCACGGACTCCTTCTTTCTTGTATTCTTCAATCAGCTACAAGCACCCCCGCTTGATATTCTTTAAGCTTCAATGGTAGCAACCAAGTTGATCATCAAGATTTTGATACTATCTCCAACTTGAAAACCCTAAGCTTTGTGTAAAGGAAAGCTCCTCTAGATCTCACAAGAGATTTACACAAAACAGCAATGTATGAGCAACAATACAATTGGAGCAACCTTAAAAAACGTGGCTAGGGTTTAATTTATATACCTAGGGTAAAAATATAAAACCCTAAACGTTTAATGAAGTAGGACTGAGTTGGAAATTCTACAGAAAAATCAACCTGTGCGATTTTTGATCGATCGAGTCTATTCTTCGATCGATCAAGCCAGGCTGAAAGTCCCAAGTACTTCTGCAGCCACTCGATTCCAACTTTACAATAGTAAACCAACTTTGAGCAAGCCTTAACAAGACTAAATACATTGTTTTGATCATGGTTTGCCAACATTACAAATTAGAGTTCTAAATACATAAAATCCTAAGACCTTAGAACCTAACAAAATCGTTGTTGAATTTTAGGCAAAGGTTTTTATATGGCCCAAATTCAAGAATATATTATTCGTCACTTCCTATTTTTGTGAGCCTCTATTGAGTAAATACAGAATATTGAGAATTTTGCATCGCTTCAAAAGGGTGAATGTGTCGCTGAAGTGGATATTATATTTTAATTCCATTATTTTTAGATGAATTTCATGAGTTTGATAAATAATCTTTCTCTAATTGTATGCTTAAATAATTATATATATGAATCAAAGTATATTATCAAGTGGTATTAATTGAGAGAGAGAGAGAGAGAGAGAGAGAGAGAGAGAGTCAAGTCACCATCCTTTCAAGTGAAATAAATGTGTAATTTTTATAAAAATATTACATGTATCGCACGAATTAGCGACTAGTTTATTGTGAACATGAAATATGAAGGGTCCTTGTTAAATTCACAAAAGTGAGCCAATAAAAAAAAAAAAAAATGGGGGTAAAAAAATTATAAATTTTCAGCAGTTGTTAATACCAACATAATCTCCACCTTTTGCCAAGTTGTTTATGAGAAGAAAAAATGATATGAATATCGAGGGGAAGGAGACTAAGACTAAAGAATAATAAATTATCTATGAGGATACCCTACCTAGAGATTGGAGATAGCAAGAACTAAGTTCAAAGGGAAGAACGAATCATAGAGAAGTTTGAATAACATGCACTAATTTAGTATTGAGTATTAGTACTCATGTCCCTCCCTATAGTATTAGTGCATGTATCTTGTAATGTTATATATGATGATTTTTCTATCAAAAAATCTTAATGTGGTTTATACCTCTTATAAGTGGAATGTTAGAGTTACGAGAACGTCCTTAATAGACACACCTAAATGAGCACGAAAGTGAGAACGCTTCCTATGAGAATAGGGCTAATTCGCAAAAAATTTTCTTGAAAGCTAGGATCAAGCACAAGGCCATAATGTGCTAGCATAAAATCATGTGGCAAAGTAATGGGATATTATGTGTGATGCAATGTCTTGTTTCCACATAAAAGGTCATAGTTTAAGACATTATTCACTATTAAATGAGGATTAAAGCTGTTGGCACTCTCATTATGCATAATATTTTATGTTAACCCAGAAATTTATGTACGTGCATTTTTATGGAAATAAGTGGGGAATTGTTGTAATATTTTTATATAATTACTATATTTTATTTTTCTCTTCTAAAGTCAGACTTTGTAATTTGAAAAAATACAATAAAAATTTCTCTATATACGTTGGATGACAACTAGGACTGAGCATGGACCCAGCATGCTCAACCCACCTGCTCAAAAAAATAAATAAATAAAGATAATTCTTTGCCAGCCATATATAATTACAATCTCTTGAAACCTTGATTTCCAAATTTGAGTCCCATTTTGAAATTGGTCATCCATGACAAATTTTGCTAAACTAGATGCCAACATGCAAGTCAAACATAAATTCATTCGTTAATGAGAAAACCAATCAATATAAATATATTTTAAGAATTTAAACTTATCAACAGGAATGTAGTTGTATACACTAATTCTTCCCACGTCTGTGCCTATGTTTCTTTCTTTCCTCTTTCTTTTTATCTTTTTTAAAGACCAGCGCCTGGTGCATTGTTCATGGGACATGAACAGTGCACTAAGATATATGAACAGTAAAAAGAAAAGTGGATAGTAAAATAAGCGATATCCAAACAGATCCAAAGACAAATTTTTTATTTATATTTTATTGTTTTTAGTTTTCAGTTTTCAGCAAAATAAGCAATATCCAAATAGACCCTAAGTCAAATTTGTCATTTAAAAAGTTAAATTTCCTTTTTAGTCACGTCCTTCATGTGTGACATATCTAATTTAGTCAAATTTTCATCTAATTAAGTTTCATTTTGAATTATGGACATGATTTATGGAGCCCAAAATAATGAGTGCTCAATTAACAAGCGCAGGTCAATCTCAATTATAGAAAGTATCCCATACTAGTAACATACATGTAAGGGCTCATTAAATTTATATATTTATTATTACTATTATTATTATTATTATTATTTTATTTTTTATTTTTTTGAGAAAGGAACGTCATTCATTCAATCATAAAAAAATCAAATCCAGATACAAGGCTTCCAAAGCTGGTGGGGGAGAATCCTTCAACCAATACAACTCATATTCTAAGTGCCTAGCATGTTGAGCTAAAACATGTGCTATCTTATTGCCTCCCCTCCTAATCTTACTAGTTGAAGCCCACTGTAATCTCGACATCAAATGGTGAATATCATCCACCACATTGCCAAGAAAGGAATAGTTAGCCGCATTCAAAGAAATTGCTTGCATAACCTTGGAATTATCTCCCTCTATCACTAGTCGAGTATGTAAGGTTGAAATTTATCAACCATCTTGTTGGTTTTATTCCGTGTCAATTTGCTTCTAATTTAGCACTTAGTAACCCTGTATTTAGGTAGGATTACTTTAAGGGTAGTATGTAAGAAGATGTGAAGAAAAACTCAAGTATGTGCAAAGAAGCAAAGCTTCGCAGCTAGGACTCGTGGGTGGCTTGCGGCTGCAAGCCGCCAAATGCAGGCACGTGAGATGCACACACGGAAGCTGAAGGGTCGCGCTAACTGTCGCACTACAGGACCAAAAGTCCCAGGCTGGCCAGGTCGTTACGCCGCGACTTGAACTCACGACTTGGACAAGCCGCGAGACCAATACGCCAATTTACCCTGTTTGGCAAAAACTGTCTCTTCGTATTCCTTTCTCACCCCACTATATATAGACCCTTATACCCACGATTTTAAAAGAGCTTCTAGAGAGAATTCTGTGAGAGAAACCCTAGAGAAAAACAAGATTGCCTCATCCCCAATCTTTACCTTAGAGACTCTACAAATTCCTCTACTCTCTTCCTCTCCATTGTTACATCCTTGAGAGGCCATTGACCAAATCCTTATCTCACCACACCCACGTCTGTGAGAAGGTTCATTTGATGCTAAGGGAAGCAGTTTGGAAGGAACCAATATACATTGGTCGATGCTATGGTATAGTAGCGGAATCTAGGAAGCTAAAGAAGAAATAGGTTCGGCGTAACCTCGTTGGAGCAAGAAACTTGGAGGGCTTAGGTACTTGGGTAGATTAAGCTTGGAGGGTTTTCTGATGTTCATGTATCCCAACTATATTCTTTAGTGGATTATTTACCGCTTGGAAGGCGGCAGAAAGGTTTTACGCCGAGAGCTTCGGTTTCCTCTTCGATAACACATCGCGTGTTATCCATGTGTTTGCATCTTCCTTCCTTTATCTTTGCCTTATATTTACTGCTATGGATGTGTTTATATTTGGCTTAGATTAGTTATCAATTCTGTGATTGGCTTATGTTCATGTTCCACACATTAATTGTTTGATTATAAGTTTGAATTGATATTTTATAATTTGGAGTCTAAACGTTCAAGGGTGTTTTATACACATTTTGAAATTTCAGAGTAAAACCAGCTTCCACAGCAAACTCAATTGATTGCCTACATGCAAGAAGCTCAACCTCTTCACTTGTATCTATCTTCGGCCCAATAGCAGACATACCAGCCATGACCTCACCCTTATCATTCCTAATGATAGCACCTATACTTGATTTCTCCAGCCCAGAAAAAAATTGATGCATCAAAGTTTAACTTATATTCCATAGACAGAGGCGACTGCCATGTATCAGCCATTATTTGCTCCCTCGGGCTGCTATCCAGAGACACCTGTGCTTGTTTAAATTCCTCTTGGAACTCCTCTGCCTTTTTATTAAGGCTGGTCAGATGCTTCAACTGACCTCCATACAAGACACAATTGCGTTGATTCCATATCAGCCAACACTGAACCCAATACAGCTCTATCTTATCAGTTGAAAGCCGAACCACCAAGTGCTCCATGAGTAGCATGAAATCACTGAAGGCCAAGACACCCTTTTGCAGCTCCGGAATGCTCCTTGCCCACACATCCTATACCGCTGCATAGCCCCATAAAGCGTGAGTTATTGACTCCTCCTCCCTAGTGCAGATATGGCACTTGTCATCAGTAATAATTTTCCTCTTTACTAGATTACACTTTGTTGGCAAAATGTCATTATATGCCCGCCACTCGAATATTTTTATTTTGTTTGGAATACAGAGCTTCCACAAAATCAGCCAAACAAACTTCCCAACACAACTCCCTGAAGACTCAGCCCGAGATCCTTCAACTCTCATCCTCTGTGCAACCTTGTAGGCAAACTTGACCGAGAACATCCCATTTTTATTATGCAACCAAATGATTGAATCCGACACAGCCCTTCTACTAAGCAGAATCTTTGTAATTGTAGCAGCATCATCTCTATGGAATAGAGTCATGATCATATCTCCTCTCCAAACATGCAGCTCCGAATCAATTAATTCTGAAACAGCCATCTCATCAACCAACTCATGAATAGGATGAAGAACTTTGTTGGTAGGATAATTAGGGATCCATTTATCACCCATAACACTTATTGAAGACCCATTACCAACCCTCCAGCAATAGCCCGATTTGAGAATAGGAAGAGTAGCCACCAAACTTCTTCATACATAAGAACATCTAGGAGACTCTTTTACCTCAAGAAAAGTAGATTGAGGAAAATACCTTTCTTTGAAGCACTTTGATAATAAGGAATCATGGTCTTGAAGCATTCTCCAACCTTGTTTAGTCAACATAGCTAAATTAAAATCCCTCAAGTCCCGAAAACCCCTATCACCTTCCTGCTTTGAAGTAGAAAGCTTATTCCAATTCCTTCAATGAATCTTCCTTTCATTACCTACTTGACCCCACCAAAATTTGGCACATAAATTATCCAGTTCATCATATAATTTCATAGGAAGTTAGAAAACACTCATGGTGTATGTCAGTATGGATTGACCAACAGCCATGATAAGGATTTCTTTCCCAGCTCTAGATAACATCATTCCCTTCCAACCCTGTACCTTCTTCCACACTCTGTCCTTTACATAAGAGAAGGTATGGTACTTAGCCATACCAATGAAGGTTGGCAGGCCTAGGTAAGAATCAAACTTCATTACTTCCTTGACACCTAAAATCTGCAACATCTGCTACCTCTGAACTCCTGTTATGTTTGTGCTAAAGTAAACAGACAACTTTTCCAAATTTATGCTTTGACCTGACGCGTTTGCATAAGTTTGGAGAATCTCCATGATGGCTTCCCCTTTATTCTGTGTAGCCTGGAAAAACAACAAAGAATCATCTGCAAGCAATAAGTTAGTAACTCTAGGTGCACCTCTACAAATAGACACTCCCCTTATCCTCCCTTCCAATTCTGCTTTTGACAACAAAGCTATGAATCCTTCTGCACATAAGAAAAAAAGATATAGAGACAATGGATCGCCCTACCTAATTCCACGTGAAGGATGTACCATGCCATAAGGTTTGCCATTCACCAGAATAGAAAAGGATGGAGTGGTAACACAAGTCATCACCCTCTCTATCCACACTCCTGGAAAGCCCACTTTCTCCATGATCTTTTGAAGAAATTGCCATTCCACAGGATCATAGGCCTTACTGATATCTAACTTCAATGCCAAAGAACCTTTCTTACCCTTCTACTAGGCATGCATTGTATGTAGTGTCTCATAGGCCACCAACACATTGTCTGTAATCAATCTCCCTGGAACGAAAGCACTCTATATAGGTGAGATAATATGTGGTGGAACCTGTTTCAACCTGTTGGCCAATACTTTGGAAATAATCTTGTAAATTACATTACATAAACTGATTCGCCTAAAATTAGACATTTTCTCTGGATCTTTCACTTTAGGAATAAGAACAATATTTGTATGATTGATTTCAGGTAACATATTACCATTATTTAAAAAATATAACATAGCAAAAACCACATCATCACCCACTGTGTGCCAAAAATTTTGATAGAAAATGGCATTCATACCATCGGGTCCAAGCGCCTTGGTAGGTCCCATTTGGAATAAGGCCACTTTGACTTCTTCAATAGTGAATTCACTAGATAAGACCATCAACATATCTTCAGTCACCCTACTTGGAACAACATCCAAGCACTCCTCCATTTGATCACCAACACCTGCATGAAAAAAAGTGTGAAAATAATCTGAAGCTACTGCCACATCTTCTATTTCCTCCACCCACTGCCCTTGAGCATTTTTAATGCCCCTGATGTGGTTCTTCCTTCTCCTTTGAGTAGCTTTGGAGTGAAAAAATTTTGTATTTTTATCACCATGCTTCAACCATGAAACTCTAGACCGCTGAGCCCAATAAATTTCTTGTTTCTGAAAAAGCTCATCCATCTTTTTGCTCAACTCCAAATACTCGGCCTTACTAGTATCAGATATTTCTTCTTCATTCAATCGGTCCAATCGTTTTTGAATTACTTCAATTACTTCAGCATCCGAATCAGTCCTAGCCGATCCCCACCTCAACAATTCTGCTTCACACGTTTGAATTTTCTACTTAATAAATTCAAGGTCGTGTGTATTAGTAAGATCTCTACCCCAAGCCTCCTTCACCATCTCCTAACAATCATCCAGCAGCAGCCAAGACTCCTTAAACTTAAAGCTTTTCACCCTTCTCTGCCTTCGGTGATCAAAAGATTGTACCTGCAAAAACAGTGGTAAATGATCCGATGCATGGGTAGATAAATGTGTAATTCTGCTCGATAGAAACTTCCCTATCCAAGCTTCATTAGCCACACCTCTATCCAACCTAATTTTTGTATTTGCTTCTCCCAAGCTCTTATTAATCCATGTAAAAGGACAACCCTTAAACCCAAGATCTTGAAGATGGCAAGACTCCAAAGCTTCCCTAAAAGCATCAACCTGTGAAGTTTGTGGCGGCCTTCTGCTTTTCTTTTCTGAAGCATGTAAAAAGGCATTAAAATCTCCTATAACCATCCATGGTCCCTCCATAAAAGTCGTTAAATATTCTAATAATCTCCACGATTTCTCTTTCTGTTGAGCCTTCGGCCACTTGTAGAAACAAGTCAGGAACCACTTAAACCCATCTTCCTCTGTTACCACTACCAAGACATGGTTTGCAGTATAATTAATAACCTCCAAATTAATAGTGTTCTTCCACAAAAAAGCTAAACCTCCACTAGAATTAGGATGCTTAACAATAATTTTATTTTGAAATGGCAAATTACTGTAAAGATTCTCAAAACCATCCTTGTCCAATCTAGTCTCCCTCTGCTGAACTAGATTTAGCACTAGTAGACTGACTAGCTGAGCCTCTTGAACGTCCCTATATTGCTCTAAGAAACTCTCCATACTGGTACTCCCCAACTCCACCATTCTTCTCGCTGCATAATGAGCAGCACAGTTCTTGAAGTCATTCCCCAAAATCCCACAATAATGGCAGAAAAATAGGTAATCTCTCGTATTTATAATCCACCCAATAACGCTCTCCATCCATCCCAACAATAAACCCCCCTCTCCGAAGAGGTTCGAGATTGGTAAGGCCACCCTAACACGCATGAAAAAGTTAACATCATCCTTCTTCTTTTACCATTCAACCTCTTCCACTTCACCCAAGCAGCCTCCAATTTGTTTAGCAACCTGGGGAGAAATCATATCTAACAGCGCTCCCTAGATTTGAACCCAAATTCTCCATCTTTATATTCCCCACGGTCATGCCTTTTTTCCGTCTTTGTAGCATAAGAAGCTGATTGTCGAAAGACCAAGGACCACCTTTCGAAATCCTATCCATCTCAAATTCTGAACAAAATTTAAACTAAAATAAATTCGGGCCTACTTCTAAAATCTGCATCGCATCATCAACACCCCAAGCCCTTCGTATCATGTTCTTAGTAGCCATCTTGTTAAAGGGCTTGCACGTTAAGGATTTTCCGATTAAACTCATATTACAACTCTCCAATACTTCTAATCTACCTTCATCAGATATGACTATGATCTCTTCCTCGTCAGATGTTAGCCTTAGTTTATTCATACTATCAGCCATCTCATCAGCCATGGTAAAAGAAAAAATAGAAAACAATACCCTTCGCACAAAGCCAAGGGAGGAAGAAAACTTGTGAAAGCACGAGAGAGAGGGCTCCACGCTAGGTAGAGAAAAGAGTAAGCATATATCTCTTGTGTTAAAAATAAAAATAAAAATAAAAAAAGGGTTATATACCACAAACGTAGTGAATCTATATGAAAAGAGAATATAACGAAGGGCTCATTAATATTGAAAACAACGACAATTTGGCACTAATTATTTTGAAAATTTATAATGCGTAAGTAAAATATTTTTTTAGTCTTTCAACATAACTAACATTAGAAATTGGAATATAAACTTAGAGAGGAAGAAAAAAATCATAACATAAATGACAAAACTTCAATTTAAACTTCAATGCAAAGAGTCCATAGCAGTGCTCCACTTTCGGCCAACCCGGTTAAAAGTTATAGCCCTGGGCTTTACAGGTTTCACTTTAGAAGTGCTCTGGTCTAAGCTTTGGTTAAGAAATTTATTGTTGTTTAAAAGTTTTGTCATTTATGTTATGATGATTTCTTTTTATCCTCTCAAAGTTTATATTCTAATTTACAATGTTTATATTCCAATTTCCAATGTTATGTTGAAGGACTTAAAAAATATTTTACTTATGCATCATGGACTTTCTAGTTTCTTAGCAAATTGATTTAGTAATGGAGATGTATAAGATAATGTTTTTATTGCTCTTTGTTGAATACTATTTTAAAAACATGAGAGGGGGAGTAAAAAAATACCCAAATCTATGGGTTAGGTCAGGTTTCTTCCTGAAAAGAAAATCAGGCCAAGTTGCAGGTGGTTGTCAACCCAACCCAATCTTGGCCCAAATGACTACACAATATTTTTTTTGGAAAATTACATTTTACCTTTCTAAACTATACATCTTTTTATACTTACCCTTCTAAATTATGTGAACACAAACTTTCACCCCTAAACTATACCCTTTTTATACTTATCTCCTATATGTGCAAGTTAGATTTGAGCTTATATGTAGGAATAAAATAAGTTATCTAATAATACATTTACATGAAAAAGCTTCTAAGTGACAAAGATGCTAGCTTTGACATGACACATGTTAGAGAAGAAGAAAGTGATAGTGAGAAAGAGAAAAGGACACAAGATGTATGTGGAAAACCCTAGTGAAGGGATAAAAAAAACCACGGTTTGAGCAAGTACGACGTTCTTGCTCTACTCAAATTTGTATTATATGAAGAAAAGATGTATCTTTTGTGCAATAAGGGCGTTCTTCCTTAAAGAGAGACTTTGTCTTCTATCTTATCAACTTTCTACTCGCTTCTCTCAAATATCTCCTTTGGTTCTTACTCTCAAAATACAACTACATGTTCCTCTTATAATCTAAGGAATATGGCTGAGTACAAAAACAGGTGTCCAGTCATCATTTCCTTATTTTGGACCTTTTCACAGTTGTGATATTATCTACTAACTAAAGGATAGGAATTGTGCCAATGTGGCCCTGGGACCCGTGGGTAGGTGACTTTGCCATGGCTTAGGAGACAAGCCTTGGGTGTTAAGAGGGACATTAGGAGTACCGTGAGTGATACATGTGTCTCTGAAGTGGTCCAACATGCATTCAACCAATAAGGGGTGTCCTCATAGTTGCTGACTGTAGAAAGCCAATATCTCCTTTTTTGTGAATGCTTGAGTATCATGCTAGGTGCATATCTTACTTCCATCCCAAGGCAGTCACGCCTTTGGCATAGGCCAAGAATAGTATCTTTTAACCAACGCTTCCTCTTCCTTTGCTCACAGCCATTCCATGTGTAGGGTCCAAATCCATCCACATATGCATTCTCCCATGCCTTAGTGGTGTAATGGACATTAGCCCCCTGACTATTAATGGCATTTAATGGCAAAGGCCTTTGACAGTCACATTGGTCCAGACATTACCACTCTGGTTATTATGCCTTGTGATGTTTAGGCATAGACACATGGCTCACAGGGGTGCTCCTAGCCGTTTTAGTGTCTCTTCATTTCTTGCATTTTGGTAGATAGGCATTACTCCTTATAAATGTCATGTCTCTTCACTTAACTACAGTTGGAGATTTAAATAAGGAATGTTTCTTCTTCATTCTTCATTCTTCATTCCCTCTGCATTTTTCAGACACTCTCAAAAACTTTAACCTCCATGAAAATGTCAAACCTTTCTTCCACCGACTCCAACTCCCCAAAACACACATCCAGCTCTTTTGAGAGCGCTCCAAGCTCTCCAAACAACAACATTCCCTCCTCACCACTAAGTCTTGTGCCTCCCCCTCTCCCTTTCCCAATATTCCCTTTGCCACCCCAAGTCTTCATCCTCGAAGAGGTTGCTCCCTTCAACTAGAGCAACGAAGAAGGAGAAGACTCAGAGGAACTTCGACTAAAGGCTAAAGAGGATGCTGAAGACACAGTGTGTGCTACCTTCATGGGGGCTCCCTTTAGGTGCAGGAGAAGGCACAGGCCCTCTCAATAAGATTTAGAGTCTAGTGCTTCAAGCCTTTCTGACTCGGTGAAGGATGAAGGTGAAGAGGAGGAGGAGGAAGAAGAGGATGATGAGTATAAGGAAGAGGTAGAGTACTTGGCTCCAGATTATCCCCAAGAGGACTCTAGGGATGACTCGGATGCCTATGTGCCGCGGTCTCCTTGATCTCCCCGCCATCAACCTACATCTTTTTTTATTTATTTTATTATTTTTATTATACATGTTTTTTTTAGCCATTTATTGGCTTAGTTTGTAAAACTTTAACTTTCTTTATTTTGTTTTTATTTATGTTTTTATATAGGAAAGAGGTGATAGGCCACAAGGGCCAAATCATGTAAATCCCTCTTCCCAATTTTGTAAATAAAATATTTAAAAACAAAGAAATATATATGAAAAAGGAAAGTTTATTTTATTATCTGTTTACTACTCATTTACATTTATGTTTATGCTTTATGCTTTATGTTTACTTTACAACATATAAAATTCCTGCACAAAGACATAAAAATGAAAACATGTCAGTTAACAAAATGAAATGAGACAAGGTAAAATGAACCTGTTGGTGAACAGTCACGCCTTTACACCTTGTCTGTGAAGGAAGGCGGATTCCATGTTTTCAACACCCTTAACTGCTCCTTTGTCAGAAATTTAGTTTTCCTTTTTACTGACACGTGTCAATTTTGAAAAAATGTCCTCTTTTTTAACAAGCTTCTTTTTGGAGGGAAAAGGGTAACTCCTCAAAGCATAAAAGGAAAAAAAAATATTTTCCTTCCTTATTTCTCTCTTTTTTCCCTTATCTTCTTCTTCTTCAACCTCAAACCCAGAAATTTTCTTAGTTACTAAATCATGGGTGTAAAACATGGCCTAAGATCCAGTTCTGCAAATTTTTAGAACCTTCTTCCTTAAAGAGTAGCAAACCCCTTTTAGGAGGAAATAAAAACACTTCCACAGAAGAACAGTGGATTATTCCTCCTTTCTTTGAGGACTATCTGTTCGATAAAAGTCTTGATTGGGACTTAACCCTTTGTTCTGAAGACCCTCCCTACATAGCATGTGGGGAACCCAATGATCTTCTAATGATGGATCTGGATTTAAAGCACATTCCTAGGCATAGTACCCACAAAGGGACTTTACTCCCACCGTAAATGTGGTCTTCAAATCCCATACTTTTGTTTCTTAAGGTTGGAGAAGTTAGTGTCGAAGACTATTAGCTCATCCTCCTTTCATGGACATCTTACAGAGAGTGAAACTTGTGGACACCATTCTTGTGTTCTTTAGTCTGGAGATCAACAAAGACAGTGAAAGTCTTCTCTCCCTCCTGTATCGATGGAATCCTACTACTCACACCTTCTTCACAGGGTGTCAAGAAATCTCTCCATCTCTAGAAGATGTCTATGAAATATTGAGACTTCCCCTATTCGAAGATGGTGAAGTAGTCAACATTTATTTATCTACTGATAAGTCTAAAACTGGGAAGTTCCTTGAAGATGCAGTGAAGAAAACTCTGAAGAAACCAGTCCTGAAGGCAACAAAAAGAGAGAAAGCCCCTAGGGAAAAAGTACTAGAAGACACTAGTGTTGGTAGAGACAAAGGTTCTAGAGCCAACTTTTGGGGATGGATCAGGTACTTCTAAAGAGAATATGCTGATGGAGTGGATGAGGAAGCTAATGGAGACTCCCTGAAGGAAAGCATTGACTTTGTTGTAGGAGAAGGTAACTCTAGCCCCTATGAACTTGAAGCCTTTATTGCTCTCTTATTATCTTGCCATCTATTTGACGGATATCCTCATGAGAAGATTATGAGTAGACACTTCCTTCTAGCTGTCAAACTAGCCAAAGGACATTCCTTTCCCCTTGCCACTTATTTTCTAGGAACTTTATATTATTATTTAGATCACTTCTCTCTTGACCTGCAACACTCATGGGGTAGATTTCAGGTAGAAACCTTTGTACCCGTTGCTTTTTTACAAATATGGTTATGAAAAACACTTTAGAAATTATTCCCCTATCCCTAAGGTGTTAAGCTCTTACAAATATGGTTAGATGACCCCACTGACTAGACAACTAGACCCTACTCTGCCTTAGAGGGTGGACTTCACCCACTGTTCACTTCTTTAGAAAGTACTCCTATTTCTCATTACAGAGATACCCCCTAGTTTGAGGAAGGACTATCCTTTGTTGCATGTGATTTTCCATCTCATCTCCAAGCACACTTTCAAGATGAGTATAAGACTCAAGCTTACAATCCCCATAGGTTTGCCTGCCAATTTGGTTTTGATCAAGACGCTAGGACACTTCTCTACTTTAGCTTTACCTACTGTAGTGGCCTCCTTAGCCTTTAAAAGACAAAACCTTATTAAGATACTAGTAACAAGTCCTGAAACTCCCTTTACTTCCCCCACCAGAACTAGACTACCTTCACCCAAGTTCAAGTCCTGGTGGTTCGACATTAGGGAACATGTTAGGAACTTTTAGGAAAGTGGTGCCCAGCGGGTGGATGTACCACTTATTTTTCAAGGTGATTTGACCTTAAAGCTCATTTTCAAAGCCAAACCTTCAAGCACTAAGAGAAAGAAGAACCCAAAAACCCCTTCTATCAAGAAGCCTAAGGTTCATCTTCTTCTCTATAGTGGTTAGCTCTTGTAATATCTCCTCTTGATCAACGGCACAAGTAACTTCTTCTCCTTTCTCCCTTTTTGACTTTTGATAGGTGACAAAATCTGTTTCCCAGGCTCAACCTAAAGCAAAAGTCACTTCTCCAACCCTAGAGGGTTCTGTATAGGAAATCACTTTTAATGAGGAAACAGAATCTAATGCTGAAAGGGAGGATTCAAATCAAGTGTATGCCAAAAATCCTCAGGAGAAAGAAGATATAGCTGAAGCTACTTCCAAAGATTAGGAGAGTGAAAGCTCCTAAACAAAATCTAATCCACTGCTCTCATTGGTTTCTCCTAATTTGTGAGCAACTTGTTCTTAATTGCTCTCAAAATATCCCGAAATCATGAAGGACACCAGCAAATGGACCTTGTCACTTAGGGGCTTTCTCTTATAGCAAATTGGGTCTATCATATGCCAACTGCAATCAAAGGATAAAGAGGATTGTCTGGCTCTTCCCCTCAATGATTTCCTTTCCACATTGAGTGAGGCTGAGGGCCTAAGTGTCAATATTGGTTGGTTAAAGAGCCAGGTCACGGCATTGAGGGACTTAAAGAAGGCAGGACCCTCTGTTCATGCTTTCTTGTCCTCACTTCGAGAGTTGAGAATTAAATAAAACTCTTATATCAACAAAGCAAAGGAAATAGAATCAACCCTACAGGTACGCAGCACTTTAATCACTTAGCTCCAAGAATCTATCAACAAGCTTCAAGCGAAATTAACATCCTAGCAAAAGCAAGTTCTACCCTTCAGGCTCAATTAGAAGGTGTCACCATAGAATGTAACTCTTTGAAGAAAGAGATCAAGAAGTTAGAAAGTGAGCTAGGAGCTCTAGGCGATCCAAACTTCTTTCTTGAAAACATTAGTTCTCTCACAAACATTATCTAATTTTCAAGTTGTAATATTTTTATGGTCTTGAAAGGCCATGTGGTTGTATTATAAACTACATTATGCTTTATTCAGCTATGCTATATAGACTTTGCATGCATATTATGAACAATATAACATGTCATAGCTAAATAGAAGACTTTGTCTATAATAGTATAATCATTGGGGAACATATCATAAGTTCGACATTAAGGCAACAAAATATTTTTACAAGATTAAGCATGATATTTCTTAAGGTGAGCTCCGCTAATGGGGCTATATGCCTTTATACCTGCCTGATCTTTTAACCAATAATTTCCTATTGAATGTGCTTCTTTCACTATATAAGGTCCTTCCCATTTTTTAGAAAACTTGTGTTTAACACCTCCATCCACTCCTCATACATAAGGGGCACTTTTCCAAACAAGTTCTCCCATTTGAAACTTCCTTTCCTTAACTCAATCTTTATGCATAGCCTTCATATTAACTTGATAGAGACGGTTATGAGTGGCAGCATTATCACGTTTGTCTTCAACAATTTCCAAAATATCTTATCTGGGCATCCCTGCAATCTCTGCTAACTTCACTGCTAGCCTTACTAAATCTATTGGGATGACAGCCTTCTTGCCATAGACTAGAGAAAAGGGTGAAGCTCTTGTAGCTTGTGATTTAGCTATTCTATGAGCTCACAGAGTTGTAGAAAGCTCCTCTTTCCATCCCTTCTCATTCTCCTTAGTTATTTTTCCCAATATCTTCAGTAAGTTTTTGTTAGAGGCCTCAGCTTGACCATTTCCTTTGGGATGATAAGGTGTCCATGTCATGTGAGAAATGGAGTACCATTCTGTTACACGACGCACATCCTTGTTCGAGAATGGTGGGCAATTGTCAAAAATAATTTTGATGGGTACCCCAAAATGACATATTATATTCTCCCTTAAGAAATTAGCCACTAAGCTACCTATTGCCTTCTTCATGGCCATAGCTTCTACCCACTTAGTAAATAGCTTAGTAGCTACCAATATCCATGTACATCCTTCAAATGGGGGGGTTTATAGGTCCTATAAAATCCAGCCCCCAGTTGTGGAAAGGATATGGAGCCATCATTAGAGGAAGACTTTAATGACTGGTGTGTATTTCATCCTCTCACCTTTGGCATTCTTGACACTTCTTAACAAAATCTTGAGCATCCTCTTGCATTGTAGGCCAGTAGTATCCCCAGTGTAAATCCATTTGCCATAGCTTTCTCCCACTCGAGTGGCTTACTGGCCCTCATTCATGCAAGTTTGAAAGAACGCCATTAACTTCTTTAATGGGAATACATATTATCCACCTTCCTTGAAAGTTTCTCTTGAATAACTTCCCATCCACTGTTTTGAACCTTGTCACATATTTCTTCAACTCTTCTCTTTTTACTCGATCAGCAAGTAGTACACCTCGTAAAAGGTATCTCAAGTACGGATCTTGCCAACCTTCTTCCAACAACACGCCATTAAGAACTTTTGCTTGATCTAGGGGAATGACAAAACAAGTCTTGCAATTCCTTTGTTCTTCCTTAGCATCATTAGCCATTTTTGGCCAAAAGATCCCTAGCCTCTACAGCCTTCTATACAGACCGACATTAAGGTCCATACCACAAATATCATAGTGCAACATGTGCAACAATGTCAGTCTTTTTTGTCTTGAGACACACTTCATTAGCAAACACTCCACTCCTCTAAAAATTAAATCCCCATTGATCCAAAAGAAGGCTTTCATATTCGCTAGTAACTCCAACCCAATGTACTTTCCCTGAGCCATTGCCTTCAACAAGGGTTCTCGCCAATCTTGAGGGAGACACAATTTATCCTGATGGTACTTGGTCTTATGCATTTGATATCAAGGCACAACATCACTTATCTTAGGGAAGTTAGCCAGCAAATCAGCTACTGCTTGACCCTTGATGGTACTTGGTCTTATGCATTTGATATCAAGGCACAACATCAAGATGGCCCACTACGCCATTCTCCCCGACAATTGAACGTGGGTTAAAAGGTACTTCACAGGATAACTCTTAGTCACCAACTATACACAATGCCCTAAAAAGTAATGATTAAAGTTTGACATAGAAAAGGCTAAAGATAAACATACTTTCTCAACAGTTGAATATCTCAACTTTGGTCCCTTCATAAGCCTGCTAATATAATACACTAGCTTTTCCATCCATCTTTGATCCTGAGCTAACAACGCTCCCAGGGACTGCTCTGTGTTAACTATGTACAGCAAAAGAGGTTTGCCAGGTAAAGGGGCAACCATTTTGTAAGGGTCCACCAATATCATCTGAATTTTCTTAAACGCTTTTTGGCATTGATCACACCATACAAAATTCACTCCCTTCTTAGTTTACTCTATGAAAGGCCTCAGGATTTCAACTAGACACAGGATAAACCTTCTTAGATAAGAAACTTTTCCCACAAAACTTCTTAACTCCTTCAAAGTTGTAGGGGGACTGAGGTTAGTTATTGCTTTGGCATTTGTGAGGTCCAAATCAATACCTCTGTGATGAACAGGAAATCCCAAGAATTTCACTGAAGATACCCTAAAGGCACATTTAGAAGGGTTCATCCTCAAGTTATACTCTATGCATCTCTCAAAGATTTGCCTTAAATGCAACAAGTGCTCAAAAGGATTCTTTACCTTCACCACAAGATCATCAACATAATCTTCTACCTGCTTATGAAGCATATAACCAAAGATCAAAGTCCTATTCCTTTGGTAGGTAGCGCCTGCATTTTTCAACCCAAAAGGCATCACCTTATAAAAGTAATTACTAAAAGGTGTCCTGAAAGTAGTTTTCAGGGCATGTCCTGGCTCCATAAAGATTATACCCACTATAGTCATCCATGAAGGAAAAATGTTCATGCCCAACTGTTGCGTCCACCAAAATATCAATATTGGGAAGTAGGAATTCATCCTTAGGACAAGCTTTATTGAGATCTCAGAAATCCACGCAAATTCTTATCTGACTGCCCTTTTTCTTTATAGGAACTATGTTGGCTAACCAACTTGGACATTCAATCTCCTCAATGAAATATGCCTTTAAAAGCTTATTCACCTCAGTTTTTATCTTCTCCTTGATATCCAACGGTATTTCCTTGGTGGTTATTTCATAGGCTTAATGTTAGGATCCACCTTTAACTTATGCATCACCAGGCTCGAACTCAGACCTGGCATCTCTTGGTAACTCCAAGAAAAAACATCCTTGAATTCCCTCAACTAGGTTACCAACTTCTTTCTTTCTTCTTTAGACAAACTTTTGCTAATCTTCACCAACCTCTCACCTCCTTCTCCATCATTCAAATCAATCACAATAAGTTCTTCCTGTACATTTTTAACATCATCATTCATGTACTCAGGAGCTTCTTTCACAAGCCCCTCAACTATATGAACTTCCTTTGTCTGTTGCATCAGATTGGGGTAATTAGGCTTGCCATCCTTCTCATCCCCCTCCTTTAACTGTCAAAACTCATTTACCACCTTGCCATCAAGCCTAGTGGTTCTTTGTATCTTAGAAGATCTTTCTAGCTCTACAAATTCGCCAGCATCTTTTTCCTCCCTTTACAAAGTAATGGGGTTAAAAGAAAGAATTTTGTTTTCACCCTCAGGCTCATACTCTTGATACAAAGCTGCCTTAGCAAAATGGAGCTCGGTTCTATCAAAAGGCATCCTAGTGGCTTCAATAACCACTTGCCTATTCCTCCAAACGGCCTTCACACATTGGTGATGTATGGAAGCCACAACCTTATATGCCTTTAGCCATGGATGGCCTAAAATGAGATGATAAGACGTATTTCCCTCCATGACATGCATGAGAGTGAGTGCTCGAATTGCCTAACCCTAAGATCCAAAGACACGTGCCCTAGGGTATTCTGCTATAAGGACCCTATTCCTGCTACTTAAAGTGGCTCTAGGATGATCCTGTCCCTCGAAATACCTAAGGCATCAAATGTTAGGAGAGGCAGGATATTGGTGGATGCACCAGTGTCTACCAAGGCCCTTATAATTTGAGATGCTCCCAAAAAGGTAGTAAGATATAAAGGTATGTCGCCATTAACAACTCCATTGGCTAGATCTTTACTAGAAAAGTTGACTGGGTCCTTTGCTTCTTGGTATGCCACTTGCATCAAACTTCGTTCAACCGCTGCTACTTCGTGATTCATTTCTATCACCCTGGTCAAAACTTGAGCTGCCTCTCTCCTGGCCAATGGCCTAAGACATATTCCTTCAAGAAAGGAATGTATCTTATCTTCTTGCTGAATTCTCATTACCATTTCTTCATCTAACAAGGGTGGAGGTTCTGAGCTACTGCAAGCCATGTTCTTCACTTCTTCTTCCATGGGATCTTCATGACCTATGAAGAAGTCATTGCCACCCGTCATCTATGCATCCTTAGGTCAGCCCTCTTCCTAGCCTTGATAACCAAATCTCCCTTGGCTACCCTATCATAGAAGATGTTTCTCAAAGCATAACAATCCATGGTATGGTGGTCACATCTCCAATGATACCTACAGTAAAGTAGATTTTGCTTTTCTTCCTCTATTGGTTCACGCTTGCATTCAAGCAACACCACTACACCATCTCTTAGCCAAACTTCTAGGATGCTATATAACTCTTTAGTGGAAACTATAAAATGAGGAGAAATACCACCTCTCTCCCTTTTCTTACCTTTGACTACTTTCTTAGGCTCTTTTGCTAATGCGACTTCCACCTTCTTGCCTTCTCTACTCCAAGGTTGTTTAGGCATACTCACAGCTTATGAAGTCGAACCTTTTGAAAGTTTCCTCACAGACATACTTGTTCTTCTCAAAGCCTCTACAAGCCTTGTAAAGCAGAAAATTTGGAGATTCTTTAGATAAGGTCGATAGTTATACATCATACCTACAATACAAACATCCACGAGCCTTTCCTCCTCTACAGGGTCATAGCACAGCAAGGAAAGGTCTCTAAACCAGCGAATGTACTCCAACAACCCTTCATACACCCTTTGCTTTTCACGTTATAGATCTGATAATGTGAGCTTTCCCTCTAAAGTAAAGAACTTTTTCATGAACTGTGTTGCCAAGTCATTCCAACTCAGAACTGATCCTAGTGCATGGCTAGTGTACTAAGTAAAAGCCCAGCCTTCTAATGACTTAGAGAACTCCCTAAGTCTCAACTCATGGTCATGGGAGTGAGCTGTCAACACATCTACATACCACCTGATGTGCTCTCTAGCATTCCTTGTCATGCAATCATACTTGGGAAAGATAGGAGGAGTGTAATTAATAGGATAAGGCTTTCCAGCTATCTCTTCTGGATAAGGAGGTCTGGTATCAATGTAAACAGCACTCTCCATCTTCTTGGCTTCAAACAAAATAGCAGAAATATCTTTCTTGATCAAAAAATGAGATCCTTGTAGACCTTAACCACCTTGGGGGGCTTGAGGTATGGCTATCTCCTAACGTAGAGACTAGAGCTCTGCTCACATAGGAACTTGAGAAGCTAAAGGTCTTCAATGGCAACCATGATGCTCCTGTTCTCTAGATGACCAGCCTCACCAGAGGACCCGGTGCCTTCGGAGTGCATGGATATGTGGTCTGCACTTGGCTCTAACTGATGGTTTTCACCCACAGCAGTTAATAACCTCATAGCTTCCTTCCTCGAAGGCATGGAGAAAGTTGCAGCAAAACAAAGGTATACAACCCAACAAAAACACACATAAAAATGAAATAACCAGAGATCCCTAACGGAGTCACCAAAAATGTACGTGCAAGTTTGATTTGAGCTTATTTGTAGGAATAAAATAAGTTATCTAACAGTACATTTACATTAAAAAGCTTCTAAAGTGATAAAAATGCCAGTTTTGACATGACACATGTTAGAAAAGAAGAAAGTGATAATGAGAAAGAGAAAAGGACATAAGATGTACGTGGAAAACCCTAGTGAAGGGATAAAAGAACCATGATTTAAGCAAGAACACTTTACTCAGATTTGTATTATATGAAGAAAAGATGTATCTTTTGTGCAATAAGGGTGTTCTTCCTTAAAGAGAGACTTTGTCTTCTATCTTATCAACTTTCTACTCTCTTTTCTCAAATATCTCCTTAGGTTCTTACCCTTAAAATATAGATACATTTTCCTCTTCTAATCTGAGGAATATGGCTGAGTACAAAGACAAGCGTCAAGTCATCTTTTCCTTATTTTGGACTTTTTCACAGCCATGATATTATCTGCTGACTAGAAAATATGAATTATACCAATGTGGCACTAGGACCCGTGGGTAGGTGACTTTGCCATGGCTTGGGAGACAAGCCCTGGGTGTTGAGATGGACATTAGGAGTACCGTGAGTGATACATGTGTCTCTGAAGTGGTCCAACATGCATTCAACCAATCAAAGGTGTCTTCATAGTTACTGGCCTTAGAAAGCCACTATCTCCCTTTTATGAGTGCTTAAGTACTATGCCAGGTGCATATCTTACTTCCTTCCCAAGGCAGCCACGCCTTTGGCACGGGCCAGGAATATAATCTTTTAGCCAATGCTTCCTCTTCCTTTGCTCACAATCATTCCACGTGTAGGGTCCAAATCCATCCACATATGCATTTTTTCGTGACTTAATTGTGTAATGTACACCTCCTAAATTACATTTCCTTTTTATAATTTGATTAGTCAAAGAATTAAAGTAATAAACATGAGAAATTTTTTTTTAACATATATCTCATTAAACGTGTTTTTAATTGGCCCGAATTCTTTACTTTAAATAGATTTCTATATCTAGCCAAAAAAGGCAACTAGAGAAAAAAAAAAAAAATTTTTCTTTTTTCTGGTTTTAGACTTATCATGTAACAACAAACTCTTAAAATACTTGCTCAGTCAATTTCTTTTTCTTTTGAGAAAAAATAAATATATCTTCACTACACATAATTTAGGATTAAAAAAAAAGTACTATTGAGAGAGTCTGATTCTACAAATTGTGTAGATCTATAAGGATATACAGTGGGTGGCTAGGCTTGTTGTATTTCAGAGGCAACACACATAATTGCTAGTTTACTATACATCGGAACACTCCATAGGTGGTGCATATCATTTCAAGAGACTAGCACCTAAAACTCATGGAATTAATGGTAATTTGTTCATCATATTATGAGATGTACTTTAAGCACTAACGAGATAATATCTCCTAGTTTAATTTCTGTTTTAAGTTGAAATCTAATTATGTGAAATATTATTATTTAAATCATAAGCTTGAATATTATGTAATTTATTTTATTTTTTAATTTATGTTCTTAGGAACAACAATCTATGACCATTTTGAATCAGCTTCTATATGTTTTACTCATGTCCGGGAAATGGATTCTATATAACACCACACAAGATTGATTGTGACCATTATTATGAACTTGTGAAATGACTGAAACTAAAAAGAAAAAAACACACAAGAAAAGAAACGCGAATGATTTAGATGGTTTAGCAATATTTTATGAGTAGTGATGAAAGGGAAAATTAATTATAAAATCAAGGAGATTACAATAAAAGTACAAAGCAACTTTCACAAAACCCGAAGTCCAAATATACTAAAAAATTAAGGAGATTACAGTAATAGTACAAAGTTATTTTCACAAAACCCATAGTCCAAATACAATCAGCTCCTCACACAATTATGAATTAACACTAGCACACAACACTTTCTATTTAGTTAATTCTGTAGCCGTGGCATACAAATACAAAATTTCACTAGTGATTGTGGTTGTGGAAGCCCTTTTGTGAGCCCTTCTGTGAGATGGGTTGGCAACCCTTTGCTGGTGAGATGGGTTGATAGTTTCTCCTGGAATAAACATGACAGAGCAGATATAGAAAACTAGGATAATGATTGTGGGCAACATAGCAACTCCAACGAAGAGAAGAAAACCAGTCACAGCCCCACCCATGTCTTTTACGATGAATATTATGCGTTAATTAGCTCATCGAAGTTATATCTGAGAGAGAGAGAGAGGGAGGGAGAGATGTAGCTTGAGCTTCCAAGTTCAAGAGTTTAGCATCTATGGGATAACCATCTGTAGAGTGTTAACAGCTTTGTCCCACAACTATCAAAATAAATACCTTCGAAAAGGTCGAATACAAATGCCTTGATATAAATCTTACAATGATAAAGACAAAAGGTTTAAATTTGAAAAAGAAACCAATTAATCCATGTAAGCCATAAAGTCAACTACTTAATTACATTCTTTATAGATATTTACCCTGGGAAATCGATAGTATCACACAAAATGACATTGAAAATCCTTGATCAAGTTAGTGGTTTCAGTAAGATTATTTATGACCAATTAATTTTAAATCATCTTCTATATGCATGTTTCCCTCATGTTAGGGAAATGGCCTCTATATTGTGCTACACAAGATTGATTGTGAACATTATTACGAACTTGTGAATGAAAGAAACTAAAAGAAAAAAAGAGACAATACAAAACATACAATAAGAGAAATACTAATGTGGCATTTGGTACGAGAGAATTCACATTCCTAAGAATGTAGTTATTTTTATGTTTGGTTTATTTCCAGAAATCTTAAATGAATTATTTATTTTTCTCATTCTATCCTTAGATTTGAATGTGAACTACCAAGCCATTTAAAAAAAATTGTTAAAATTGTCAATTTATAAAAAATACAATTTTCTTTAAGTTTAGGAATCTGAATTCCCACCTGTTTTAAAGAGAATCCACATTCCTACTGAGAGGAGTTTAAAGGGAGAATCCAGATTCCCCTGGCATCTGATTCCCTAGTATGATTTGCAACCAAATATGAAAATCTTTAAATATTTTTAGGAATCCTAAAATATTACCCTGTACCAAACGCTACATAAGGATTTACGTGGTCTAGCAAGAGTTTATGAGCAGTGATAAAGAGATTCTAGATTACAATAGTGGGACATCAAGAGCCTTGTAACTCAATTTCCTAGTGTTTCCATCAAAGATTTTCAGGATTCAAATTCTCCATCTTCCATTATATCTATTAAATTATCAATAAAATAAAATAGTGGAACAAACTTATTATGTCAAAATCCAAAGTCCAAATACAATCAAAGACTCAATTAGACCCACAATTAACACTAGCACATATCAAGACAAAGGAATTTTTATTTAGTTAATTATGTAGCCGTGGCATACAAAATTAGAAATTGTGTCAAATAAAATTATAACCATGTAGTCCAAATTGGCTTGCCCTGGAGACCAAAACTTAATAAAATAGGACTTCCTTAACAAATCCGCGTAGGATTAAGAGAATCTTGATTCCAAGTAAATAGCCAAAGTCAGCTAATATTGAAGCTCCTATTGCACCTTGAAAAATACACTGCAAAATAATATAATAGCAAGCACAACAAAAATTAACATGGTTAGGCTAACTCCTAGCCTACCTTCACGGGCAACACCAGCAAAAATTCACTATTATTAATTAAGGATTACAACAACACAAATTCTTACAAAAACTCTCAAACATAAACCAATCCAAAACCCCAATACATCCAAAGGAAAAGCTAGTCTTTATCTCTCTCACAAGCCATAGCTTTGCTCCTAACTCTCACATATACAACAAAGTTATACCACCCACTTCTATAATAAGGGATGACACACCTCCTTATTATTTTAACATAATTGTTGCACTTCCTTATCATTCTTCTAACCAATGTGGGATTCCAAAACCAATGAGGAATTCTCTAACCTTCTTCAATCATGGGCTGGCTCACTAAATCTCCTCCTCCAGCCAATGAGTTGTCTTCACTAGTAGCCCTTTGGGTACTACCTTTGCACGTCGTTTATGAGTAGGGGTGCTCCACCTCGTTTTCAACAAGACATACTCGCAATTGAGTTCAAACAATGCTTGAACTTTTCACTTGAGCTTGTCTCTACAACCATACTTGAACTTGGCTTCACAACCATGTCAGTCACATTCTCCACAAATCTTACTTTCTTAAATCCATTATTATCTTTCCTTTGTGGTGTCCCACCCAAATGCTTCTCTTTTCCTTTTACTCCACTAGACATTCCACCTTTGACAATCTCTCCAATCAACTAGTACAAATTCTTGAGTGCTTTCTTTCCTTTCATCACCACCAAAGCAACTTTAGTAACTTCCATAATTCCTTCTCTTGCAAAATATCAATAACCCAAAGAATCCGGTCAGCCTAATGATATCAAATTTCTTCCAAGCTTGGATACATGTCTAACATTATCCAAGGTCTTCACAGTTCCATAAAAAAATCTAACTTTTATTATGCCTATTTCCACAACTTAATTTGCATTCGATATTATTAGCCAACGTAACAATCCTTCATCACAAGTCTTGTAGATGTCAAACCAATCTCTATTCCAACACAAATGAAAGCATCACGCAGAATCCAAAACCCATGAATTTTCAATAGAATCCAAACCTTCGTTAACCATACGAAGATCACTACAATCTTCATCTTCAATATAATCCAAACTGTTGCATTCGTAGCCTTTTTCATGACTATCACGCCTTTTCTTGAACTCTTCTAAATCATCTTTCAACTTCTTACATTGGTACCGTTAAAGGCTCTTCTCAAGACAATAACAACAACTTTGACATATAAATTTTCTCTAACTTTTTCCATAACTCTTGGGGAGAAGTCTTACTCAACACCCAATACTTTACCTCATGAGCAAGACTTAAACCGATAATACTCACTGCTTTCATCTAAAATTCTTCACTGTCACCATCAGATATATATAGTGGCAAAAACTTCTTTGACTTTCCAAGCAACTCCTCCTTCAATTCTTGCTACACCAAGACGTCTTTGATAGTGCTTTGCCAAAGACTAAAATTATTTTTCCTATCAAAGAGCTCCACCTCAAAATTATTATTTTGTTGCATGGCCAAACTCATTTCTCTTGTTCAATTAGCATTTATTGCTCAATCAAGATCAAAATGAAAGACATATTTCAAAAGGTTGTTCTTGAATCTCTGTGTAGAAGTGCATCCAATAAAAAAAGTCGACACTATAATATGATCTTGGGGGTTGTTCAGCCTGAGCAAAAATCGCACCAAGTTCTACTCCGGCTAACATGAATCAGCTTCTAAAAATGATACATTTGCATGATTCTATAGCAAAGTAAGATTGTTCCTAAACTCTTTTTCTTTTTCTTGTTGATTATTTGGGATATAATTGTTTTATCAAACTTGTTTATTCATTGTAATATTTCCAAAATTATTTACATAAACAACTAAAATGGTTTGAATTTCAAAACCCTACCTTTGTTTATGTTGTCAATGTTGTGAAGCCGTCAAGGGGGGCTCCTCAGCAACAGGAGTTCGCAGTGGTGATTTTCGACATATGGGACACGAAGCATGCATTCGTAACCAAGGGTCAACACACTTGGCATGAAAGACGTGAGCACAAGCAGGTAACATCCTCAACATGTCAGTGTCTTTGTAGTCAGCCAAGCATACCGAACAGGAGGAACCAACTGAGTTGCCATTTTGGATCTTGAACTGGGAGTAGAGAAGTTTCGGATAGCTATGGACAGTGGCTTCATCAAGGCCTCGTTCCATGCCATTTAAGCGTTGGTCCTGAGGAGCCCTTTGGTTAGGTGGGCTGGCAATTACTTCTGGCATACACATGAGGGTGCAAAAATGGAGACCCACGAAAATGATTATGGGCAACGAAAAAACGCCAAGGCAAAGAAGCCCGAGAGTCACATCACCATCCATTTTTTTAACTAGTATGTAGCCTCGTGCTACCGCATAGGAATGGATATATTATTAATCATAAGTTTATTTATGTTTAAAAGGCTCAGTTAAGTATAAATTCATATTATTAACCAGAAAATTTCATTAACAAAACTTAACAGTGTATATATTTTACACAGAAAGATGAACCTTGGTGACAATGTTTATCTAAAAGATCCATTCACGCTTTTGAATCTTCAATCTCTATTGGTGATTGAAATTTTCGTAACTTAAAAAATTTTAAATTAAAAAAAAAAAAAAAAAAAAAAAAAAAAAAAAAAAACCTTCAGAGTTGTACTCATTTTATAGTTTTACGATGGGCCATTTTGTAACATGATGGGCATTTGTGTGAAGAAAAAACCTCTGAAGTTCCATGGTTGATAAAAGAAATTCTCTCCAATCTCTTTTTATAAAGAGATGGGTTTGTGCGTGTTTTTATACATCCTTCATAGTTGTATTATCACAAAGCAGGTCCAATGGATTTAGATTGGTATTACCGATTCCCAAAGCATGAGTGTTTAATATATTATTAATTTCATCTCATTGACTTCTACACATGACAGCAAAATTAAAAATAATTAGATTGTACACGTGTATAGTAAAATTGAACTCCAATTTCATATTCTAATTAAACAATTGAAATGATAATATATGATAGTAATAACAATAGGAAAATTCAAATAAAATTTCTAATTAAATTGTAACAATTAAAATAAAAAATTCCAGTAGAAAGACAGGGTGAAGTGATCTACTCCAAGAAGACGACCAAACTTGCGTAAATATAGAATAATAAATCTCTTTCCAGAAAATTTACATTGTTCATAACCTTTACCTTCACTGAAAATTTTAAAAACATAATGACTCACATCTGCCATCCAGACATCTACAGCCGAGTCCTCTCCAATTCGCGTGAGATTCCATTGATCACTAAGTTCCTTTGCAACCTGCAAAAAGTATTATCCATTGGTCCACAGCAGTGCTTTCTTCATTATTATAGGTGTCAAACCTGAACAAAAAGCCAAATATAAGGATAGTAAATTTTAGGCATAATGTGCATCTAATCACATATTAGCAATTTATAACAAATGTAAAGATGCAAACTTTGTAAGTGAGTAATAAACAAAACTCAGTGTCAGAATCAAGAAGAAAGTACTTTAATTCGAAACTCAGTGCAAATGTAAAGATGCAAATTTTGTAAGCAATTTATAACAATGATGCAAACTCTGGCTTTGCTATCTTTTTGGAAATTATACAATGTACCCAAACCAAGTTCTTATCATCGATATTAATATCTTTGGTTTTCATGTTTGATTGCAAAATCAAGAAAAAACTTAATTAGTATAATAACTCACTTGACCCGATACATAGAAGTGGTTTTAATAAGAATGAGCTCACATACATTTATCTTTTTGGAAATTATGCAATGTACCCAAACTAAGTTCTTATCACCGATATTAATCTCTTTGGTTTTCACATTTGACTTCAAAATCAAGAAAAAAACTTAATTAGTACAGTAATTCATTTTACCCGATACGTAGAAGTTGTTTTAATGAGAATAAGCTCACATACATTTAGCCACATGATGCAAAATTCAACTTCAATTTCAGATTCTAGACACATGGCACAAAATTAGAACTCTAATTTAGTGTGTACATGTGGCACACAATTAGAGTTCTAATTTGTAATTCAATTTCACACTCTCTCTGCTTCACCTATTATTATATATATAGATGAGGGGTATCAGGTACGCGTTAGGTCATCGAGTTGTTAATGAAGGAAGTGATATCAGAGAGAGAGAGTGAGAGAGAGAGTGAGAGAGAGAGACGTAGCTTGAGCTACCAAGCTCACGAGTTTTTCATCTGCTTATTGTCTACAACCTTTGGGGCACCATCTAAAGATTTTCAATAGTATAGCTTTTCAAGAGACCAAGAGAAGAAAAGTGTGGGAGTAGTTATTCGTTTGAGGTTCTTTTTTCCCTTCAGATTAATTAGAAGACAGAAAGACTCATAACCTTTGAAAAGGTCTACTAAAAAGACCTTCAGATAAATCTTACAACGATTAAAACCAAAGATTTGAATGTGTCAAAGAAACTAATTAATTCATATAAGCCATAAAATCAATCAGTTCAAATTCTCTATTTCCACTTTGTCCTCCACCAATCATAACTTGCCATGTATTTTATTATTTTTTTTCTATTTTAAAATTTTTTATTTTATAAAAAAAATCAAACAAATAATTAGCAAGCTGTAACTAGCAGAGCATAAAAGTGGGATAGATGAAATATTATATTTACATTTTCTATAGATATTTATCCTGAGAAATCGAAAGATTATTTATGACCAATTTTTTTTTATACAAAATAAAAATTCTAATTTAAATGTATATGTATGTAAAACTCCTTTCTGAAAACTTGAAATCCGACTCTTGCCCCTCACACCCTACAAGCACTTATACGTGTAGAGTAACCATCGCACCCAGGGTGTGCAATAATATTTATGACCAATTTTGAATCAACTTCTACATATTTCTCTCATGTCTAGGAAATAGGCTCTATATAGCACCACACAAGATTGCTTGTGAACTTTATTATGAACTTGTGAATGAAAGAAACTAAAAGAAAAAAAGAGACCACACAAAACACACAAGAAAAGAAACGTTAACAGAGACGTTTAGGGTTCAAATTCCACATTTCCAATTGTATCTATTGAATTATTAACAATATATATATATATATACACACACACACAATAGGGAGACAAAGCTATTTTGGCAAAATCTAAATACTCTCAAAGAATCGCTTGCCCACACAATTAACACTAGCACATAGCAAGACAGAAGAATTCCTATTTAGTTAATTATTTAGCCATGGCATAGAAAATTAGAAATTCTGTTAAATAGAGTTATATATGTGTGTGTTAATCCAAATTTGGCTTGCCATAAAGAAAAAATTATGATAGAAGGGAGTACGCATTTATGATACACTGAGAGTCCTTAATAATTTTCTGCCATGAATGCGTACTCCCTCCTCTCGTATGAATGTGAGTCCCGCTATTAATTTAATTAGTGGGACCCACCATTCATGTGAGAGGAGGGAGTACGCATTTATGATACTCCGAAAGTACATAATAATTTTCTACTATAAAAACCAAAAGCAAATAAATTAAATAGAACTTCCTTAACAAATCCATGTAAGCCTAAAAGAATCTTGGCTCCAAGTAAATAGCCAAAGTTAGCTAATATTGGAGCTCCTATATATTGCCAGAGCTATGAATACCCTGAATTGCCAAAAATGAAAAAAAAAAAATTATACTTTCAAATAAAAAAAATTATATACATAATCTTTTTAAACTAACCTATTTTGTCTACTTAAAAAAAATATTGAATTCCTTAACTTGAAAATTCCAAAAATTTGGAATCAACAAAAATAATATTGGCTCCCAAACATGATCTTTAACTTTTTTGAAAAAAAGAAACTAAAATTTCAAGTAACAACAATAAAAAATTATCCCAAATAACAGTAAAAATAGTCCAAAAGACAACAAATGTGCTGGGCAGATAAACACCTTGGGGAGCCTCCTACCTCTTTGACTAGTTAATATAACATATAGACACCCTTAACCCAAAAGGCCTAAACTCAATGGGTATATGCTCAACTATGTTATACTAGTCACTCATTCTTCTCACCACTATTAAATATATGAGGCTTCACTCACATGTGCAAACCTAACAAAATAAACAAGATATTCAAAAAAGTAAAAATAAAAAATAAAAGCCCCTAATTATTCAGATTCGTAACTCGTTACTCATTCCATGGAAATAATAATTTCATTTTTCCTAAAGATATAACACCAGGAGAGAAATTGTGACCATGATTTTTATTCGATGACACCAACAATTCTGCTCTCCTCAACTTTGTAGTCACAATAGCATATGCTACTAGGGCATATGAGTGAAATTGAGATGTCACTACTAATCAATAAAGGGTTTATTAGATGGTTAAAATTTTGGGAAGCTGAAATTTTATGGGAATTTCGCTTTTGAAAAGAATTAGAATTTTAAAAAAATCATAAGGTTCAATTAAGTTAAAAACTAAAAGATCATATATTCCTCTTAGGTGCTACCTGCGTGTATTCTAAACCAACAAATTATGCAAAAAGTGTTTATTTCATGTTAGCGTTAGCTACATTAGTTACATACTTAGGCTGCGTTTGTTTCACCTGAAATCGCTTTTAGGAAATTATTTTACACCATTGTGTGTGTTTGGTAACTATGGAAAATGCGGTCAAATGGAAATTCAAATACACGTTGACTGTAAAATAAACCCCTAAAACTAGAAAATCATTTACGCTTGCATTTTACCTTCAACGAATTTCCGGACTACACACCCGAAAAGAGAAAGAGTGAAAGAGAGCGCAAGCACACTCCACCTGAAGTGATTCCCAAGCACATCCTCGCCAGTCAAATCGTCGTCCTCGTCCCCTCCAGGCGATGGTGAGTGCTCTGTTCCTCTTCCTTCCTTTATTTTCTAAAATCAAACCCATCCTCGTCGAAAGTCCCCTCCATCTTCGTCGAGCAATGCCCAAACCAGTTTACGCATCCCACCACACCCATCCCTGAAATTTTCGAAAATCCATTCCTCAAACCCACTCTGATGAACCTACCACTCCGACAAACCCATTCCTCAAACCCACCACTCCAGCGAACCCATGCCTAAAATTTCCCACTCCAACTCCAACAAATTTACATATTCATATATATATATATATATTTGTGGAGCTTCATTTTTTGATCTTTTGGGTTTTATTGGAAAAATGCTTTTACATGCACAACCAAACACTGAAAATACTTTTCCAATGTATTTCATAGAATCCAAAACAAATATCTGAAAATATTTTCCTTCTCGTAAAATATTTTCCCCTAAAATTATTTTACGCTTGGAATTCAATTACATGGAGCCAAACACAGCCTTAGGTTCCGTTTAATTGGAGGAGTAGAAAAGTGAGAGAATAGAAAATAGTGAGAGGACGAAAAAGTGGGAGGATAGAAAAAATTTTAATTTCTCTCCTTTTTGTTTGGTTTGTATAAATTTACTTATACACCCTTGTTAGATGACCAATTAAAACAAAAAAGTGACAAACAACTTGAAAAGCAAATCACCCAATTTATTAAAAAATAAAAATTATGTTCCAAAAAATATCATGTCTACTTAAACAACAACAACAACAACAAAAAAAAGAGGAAAAAAATTTGGTAATGTGCCCTCCCACAGCCACAACCCTAGGAAATCAAAAAAATTAATTAAAAAAAAAACCAACAACCAGTCATCCAGAAAAAAAATAAATAAGAGGGAAAAAAGAAAAAGGAACTGGATATGAGCATTTTTGTCCATTAAACAGCCTCATTTTCTTCCTTCAGTTTTCTCTCCATTTTGGAGAGAAAAGGTTTTGGTGGGCTTAGGGAGAAAATACTTAGGCCCTACTATTTATTTTTCTTCCTTTCTACCAAACCAAATACACTCAAAAAAGTTTTTCTTCCCATTTTCTCTCCAAATTTTTCCATCGACTTTATTTCACCTCCAAACAAGCAAACCCTTAATTTCCACATTGTATAAGAAACCTAGAATACACTTCAAAAATAAAAAATAAAAAGAAACCTAGAATAGGATTTTATTTACACTAGGAGAGGGATTTTAAGAATTAAAGTGGGCTACTAACCACATGTTGCTTATAAACCTTACAAACCTTTAATAGTTAAAAAATAAACAAAAATAAATAGAATTTGTTTTAATTAAAGAATGGAAATTTTGTTGCTAGTCAACTACATGGTTCTCAAAACTAGACTGGATTGTACAATCCAACCTGGTTAACCATGAATCCTTCTTCATTTCAGTTCTTTTAATCATAAGAGCCTTTTTATGTGACAAAAACATAGAACCACTCGAACCGCAGTCAAACCGTATAGTTTTGAGAACCATGGCTACTTTTAGCTATTCGCACAATTCCCTTTTTTTTTTTTACTATAAACATATCTCAACTCATAAAGAATTTGAATATAAAAAATAAAAAAACAAATTGAGAGAGAGAGAGAGAGAGAGAGAGAGAGAGAGAGAGAGCCAAGTTGCTAACATCATTGTTACTTTTCCGTTCCGGTAGTATAATTTTCCGATTAACACTTCTCTCATTTTCTTCTTCTCCTTCTCAGCAACACTTCGCCCAATAGGTAGCACCACAGCAGCTAGAAACTCATCTCCTCATATTGTGTCTTGTTTTTTAGTAGTGTACTAAGAGCATTTCCAACAGACTCTCTAAAATTTTGTACTATTTGGAGAGTGAACAGTTTTTTTTTACCTTTTATCTACCCACTTTTTCAAATATACTTCCTAACAGGCTCTCTATCTTTTATCTATCCCATTTAAATATTATTCTTCATTCTTTTTTTAATCTTTCTTTGTTTATTTTTTCAATCTCCCTTCCTTTATTTCTAATGACTATATTTTTTTCAAATACCCAACAACCATATTTTTAAAATCTCTCAATGGTAATATTTTTAAATTTTTCCTAATGATATTTTTTTAACAAATCTCGTAAAGCACTTGTGGTAACGATATAGTGAGTTTTAGGTCATCTAATTTTAATTAGAAATTATTCTAAAAAAATTAACTAAAAGTATTACATTCACAATATTATTTTTTCTCACCAATAATAGCCAATAACAACCTATCACTTAAAATTTATTGTGAAAATATTGTGTTAGAATTTCTTAATTTTAATTTCTTATTCTATATTTTATTTTTCCCTTATTTCTTTTTTTTTTTTCATCCATAAAATTTCTTCTTTTCTTTCTTCTCCCCGCCCCCCCCCCCCCCCCTTTTTTTCTCCTCCACCCACGTACCCTCTTTCTTCTTTTCTTTTGTCCTTCTTTTCTCTTTTTTCCCTACCGCTTCCTTCAAACTCCAGAACATACCAGAGCTCTCTTTCTTTCTTTCTTTTTCTTTTTCTTTTTTTTTTTCTTTTTTCTTCCTTTCTCTTTTTTCTCTTACGACTTCATCCAAACTAGAGCTCTCTCTTTCTTTCTTTCTCTCTCTCACAAATAGAGATCACCGGTGGATAACTCATCCCCTCCATCACCACTTGTCCTCCTCCACACAGCAACCCAAATGGGTCAAATTTGCTAATTTTTTTTTTTTTTTCATTTTTTGTTATGATTTGATTAGTTTTAAGATTGTGATTTGAGTTTGTATTTTGATTGTGGTTGTGTTTAGAGATGTTTGAGAGAAAAAAGATCTTGAATGGTTGAGTTGTAGCCTTTATGATTGTTGAGTAAAATTGAATATTTTAAAGGGTGTGTTGAATTTTTTATTCCCATTAATTATTTTACTAATGAAGAGTAGATCATCAGACCAAGAGAGCCACTGTTCATTAGCAAACAATTTTTTGCTAATAAACAGTAAATTAGAGAGATTGCCGGAGCATTTTTTGTGAGTTTATTCTCCAAATTTGGGGTTTAAAGAACTTAGAGATGCCCCCAATAATTTCGAGTTTATATAGCTGCATTCTTCTTTTTGTTAAGTGTGCCCACTGTTTTGCCCAACGAAACCACTACCAACAGTAAGATTTGACCATTCAATTGTTTTTAACTATTGTCATCCGCCAATATTGATGTCCTTTTAAACAATAGGTGTCCCTTTTTTTTAATTTTTTTTAATGTTACTTGAGGTAAGTGCCCTTCTAAAGTTATAATTCTTATAGTATAATTATAATTATAATTATCAAACTATTATTATTATTACCATCATCACAAGTTTAACTAATCAACATAAAAATAAGTAAAGAAATACTATATTTATGTTCGTTTAAGATTTGATATTTCTTGTTTGCCTAGTCAAAATTATGATATTAAAAAATACAAAGATACATTCTTTATTTAATTGGACTATTTTAGTTAATTTTTCTATTTGTAATAATTAAAAATATTTATTTATATTTTAAATAATTATTAAATTAATTATGATGTCATTAAGGTTCAACCACGGTTTGACCATGGTCTGACATCAAAAGTCTTGAACCTCTCCCTTTTACAGTTTATTGAATAGTTCGTGTCGAAAAACCATGGTCAACTAGCCAAACAAGCTTTCAAGATGGAACCTCTTTCATATGATTCATATGAATATTTCTCCCACTATAATTCTACAAGCTACTTTAACTTGCGAACAATGTGATTTTCTCTAAAGAAAGTCTAAAAACAAAATAAAATGTCACAATATTTTTATTATAGAGGAAATTGCATTTTACCCACCTATGGTTTGGCCCGTTTTAACAATGTCAATCCGTAGTTTAAAAGTTGTCACTTAACCCACCTGAGATGCCCTTCGTTAGACCCCTGCTACTCACCTCTCTCTTTTCACTATTAAAAATAGGGGTAAATGTGTCTTTTTTATTATATTTTATGTCTCTCTCCTCTTTTCTCTCCTTCTTCTTCGTCACATAAAACATAAAAGAAAACCAATACACCAACAGTCACAAACAAAGCCACAAATCCATATAAACATACACCCACAGATTTGCTAGCCTTCCACTGCTAAATCCAAAAATTTACTACTTAATTCTTCATAGAACAATCACAAAATAAAACTCTAACCCTCTTTGTTTTGCTAGGTTCTCTAAAAAAAAAACCCAAATTTGCAAGTAAAAAAAAATCTACAAAAAAAATAAATAAATAAACCCAGCAATCTGTTCAAATTTTTTGGGTTTTATTTATTGTGGGTAAATGGGTTAATACTACTACAGCCACAAATCCAGCAGTGAACTCAACTCTATTCAAAATGGCGTCACTCTAAGCTGGTCCAGGAGGTTCAGCAGGTGGAGTATTGCTATGTTGGCAACGGTTGCAGCTGGACCAACTCTGTTCCAAACTCGATCCGAATCTTTCGAGACCTTGGAAACATCAATGTCATAAACATCGTAGGACAAGAAGTTAGCAATGGCTGCCATGAAGCTTGATTTCCCTGTCCCTGAAAAACCATACAAGAGAAAACTGCGTCTCCAAACACGGCCTAAACGATGGTAATACTGTTTGCCTTTGAGGAAAGATTCTAGGTCAGACTTTACTTTGTTTTTGAGATCTTCCATGGAGATGGTTTCGAAAGTCGAAGGATGCATGAAAGGAATAGATCTCCACCGTCTGTTGCCTTGCTGGTCTTTGATGTTCATGTACAGCTTCATATCTTGAGGCTTTAGCTATTCGATTTCGTCGGATACCGTATGGATGTGTTGGAGATAAGGTCGGAGGATTCTATGTTTATCGGCTTTTTTGAGACTCAAAATGAAACAGTTCTTCGAACTGGTCTAGTTTTTGTTATATACAATTCATTTTTCAAGGATTTCACTTTGGCAATCAAACTAAAAAGAGAAAGGGATTATGGATTTGGGGATTTTTGGGGGTTCTAAGGTAGAGAAAGGGAGAGAGCTTGTTCCTTTTTTTTAGGGTTCTAATTCAGTTCTAATTTTGGCTTATATAGTAAAGGGGATTTTTTAACGGAAATGGCAGAGGTGGATAACGGGGGTTTAACGGAGGCCACCTCAGGTGGGTTAAGTGACAACTTTTAAACCACAGGTTGACACTGTTAAAACGGGCCAAACCATAAGTGAGTAAAATGTAATTTTCCCTTTACTATATTTTTACTTTCAATTGTGGTGGATCTCAATTTAATGTATTATTATTATTTTATTTTATCTTGAACGATGAGTAACTAACATCTTAGATGTAAAAATATTATGATAATTTGATGTGTTCATGGAATAACTCTTTTCTCTATCTTTAAAATATTGTAAAAATACTGTGATACTTGATCGCCTTGTTCTAAATATTTAATTTGTTATATAAATTGACAAAAACAAGAAAGGAGATAAAGAGAAAATTAGAAATTTGCATGAAATTTATCTATAGGAGGCAAAATTTTAAGCCCATTATAAAATTCCACATTAAAATTTAGTGACAAATTCTAAATTAATATGTCATTAAATTATGTAAATCAAGTATTGACATATGTCATTTAAGATGATAATTATCCTAATTAAATAGAGATAAATATCTCAATTAAATTGGGATGATAATAGTTAATCATCATCTCTATTAAAAATAAAAAATAGAGATAATTATCTACAAGGAGGTCAATCCCAAGTGGGACTTATCCTTTGAAACCACTATAAGTAGACTCCTCTCATTCTACACTAATTTTTCTAAGACATCAAAACTCTGGAGAAATTCTGCCTCAAGAACATTAAAAGAAATTCTTTGAAGTTCTATTGAAATTAAGCTAAAAAGCCTCCATAAACTTCAACAAGCCCCAAATCCTTGAAACTCAGTGGATCAAGTCTCTAAAGCCCCAAAGAACTTCGACCTAAAAGCCTTCACATTCGAAGATTTGACGAACAGTAAATATCAAATAAGCTCAAAGCTAAATATTTGTTATAAAGACCGTTCAATCCATCTTTCAACTAAAGTCAATAAGATTTATTGCTCGAGTCAAGTTCAAAGAAGATAGAATCAGAGGTATTCTTTTGTAAAAGAATTAAAATAGATATTGTACTTATTATTCATCAATACAAATTTATATTTGCAAAGCACTTTTTTTTTTTAATTGTTTGATTTTTCGCAATTGAGAAATTTGTGTTTACAGTATCACCTCTGATGTCCCACATCACATACATGATACATGAAGTCCAAAAGAGCTATATCTTATTAATTGGGAAATATCAAATAGGACAAGGTTTTTTTTCAAACTAGTTTGAAAAGAAAGCCTTCAACTCATCTTATATCTTTTTATTAGATGTGAATTTTGAAAATCTTAGATCTTATTATTGGATTGTATTTTTTTATATTCTTAGCATGCATGTCAATTTTTTTTCAAATTAGATATTATTACTATTTGATCAATAAACTTATTTTTTATGCATAATTTTAGATCAAAAAACTTGAAATTTAAATATTTGATTGATGACATAATTATTGATATTATAGTCGGGAGATATAATCACCACACATATTTATTGGAGAGAGAGAGAGAGAGAGAGAGAGAGAGAGAGAGAGAGAGATAAAAAGAAGGGTAAATTGCTTATTTGGTCTCTAATCTTTTAGGCTATGTATCAATTTGATACTCAATCTTTCAAATGTGTCAATTCAGTCTCTAACATTTTGATATTGTGTCAAAATAATCATTACCGTTAAGAAATGGACGGAAAATATTGATGTGGCTAACAATAAAAATAAAATATTACTTTCATTTCATGTATACTAAAATGTCAGCATAAACTTTTTAAAAAATTACACATCAGATATAGTTAAAATATTCATCAAAAATTTTTTAAAAATAAAATCTGAAAAAGAAAAAAGAAGCCAATTTGGCACCGTTCCTCTCTCTCTCTTCTCCCTCTGCTCATATTTCATCGTCGACCAAGTCCATGTCGATCTCTGTTGATGCCCAATTTTGTGAATCCATATCTAAAAGCCCATGAGGAAGAAAGCCCAGTAAGTAGCAAAACGCAAATCTGCAACAAAATACAAGTCTGCCACAAAATACAGATCTGCCGTAGAATACAATTCTCTGGCAGGATGGCTTCGGCAAATGAAGATAAATTGGGCCCAAGACCCTTTTGATCCAGTCAACATCATTTGGCCCACAAAAGCCCAAATCCTTTTGTATAAAAAAGATAGGTGTGAAAACTGAGAAGAAAAATACACGGCAGGCCCAAAAGGGCCTGGCAGGGTTGAAATAAGCAACAGGAATAACAATCTGGTATGGCAGGAGATGCTAAGTCATGAAGCAAACATCGAAACTAAAGGGAGGCCCAATGATCCAACAAAGAAAGGGACAAGTCATAAACGTTGGAGATGCAACCCACACCAGAAAAGGCCAAAAAGTGCACGACAGGATATGCACACCCATTCTCAAACCTCGGCAAACGTATGAAACATCAAGAAGGTAAAGCATGCGTACAACTCAGGAATCACCAGCCTATACCCAGCCACTATAGGAAAAGGTGAGGTCATGGGAGAGGGCACGGTCTGGCAGTGGGGAGAGGAGTGGAAACCTATTCTTATGTTTCTTGCCCAGGCTCTTTCGATGGGCACAGTCTTGTTGGGATGACATGCCACCCAAAAGAGGCAAGGCTGGGTAAGAACCACTGGGTGCATGCCATGAGAGACCGAGAAGGAGAGGGTACACACTGGACGAGTAGAAAATGAACCGTCGTTGTCTGAAAGCCACAGGTCAACGGTGGTAGTCAGAACCATTGACTCTGTAAGTGGTTGGCAAAAGGTTCTCATATCAGACAAGGGCCATGAAAAGGCCAGAATAGTAAAATCGGCCACGGCAGACCCTATATAAGGGACCTGTGGCTATGTGCAAAAGAGGAGGAAAAGGGGGAGGAAAAAACAGGGGAATGGAAAAAGATGAGAAAACAAAAAAAGAAAGAAAGAAAGAAAGAGGGGCAAAAAAAGGAAGTCATTGAGAAAACAGAGAGAAAAGAATTGGAAGAAAGAAAACAGAGAGAAAAGAACACTAAAAGAGAAAAACAGAGTGTTTATGGCAGGCATGCACCTAAATGGGTTAACCCCCTCTCTCCCTCAATAGCCTTGCTCTCTATTGAAGGAAATACGACTTATACTCAGGAATATACCATTTGGGGCTGATCTCTCAAAGCAATTAATTTCGCCTTTGAAGTTACTTGCGTTGAGGGAGCAGTTTTCCCTTCCCTGGTTAGAGTCCCGCGGTGATACTTGGTGTGGCAGACTAATTCTTTTTACTCTAATAATTCCGCTCTAATCCTTTGTTTAAGTGTTATTCTTTAAAAGCGAGGCCTTTAAGTTATTTATCTTGTTTATTGTGGCAGAAATAGTGACTGCATTTTCTTTACGTTTTCTATATATTGTCTGTCTGCCATAACCTCTTAACAATAACTCTGCCTGCTGTGAGCTTATAAACAGACTTTAGCAGACGTGGTGTGGCTTGTGCACAAGCTAGGCCAAGGAAGTGGAAAAGTGTTTCTACAGTAAAAACGAAGAGTGGTCATTCAAATTATAGAAATCTTTAAAGCACGGTAGACAGCTTTAAAGCACGGTAGAAGGCTTTACGGTAGAAAGCTTTAATGCACAACAGAAAGTTTTGTTGCACAGCAGGCAGATAGCAGAAACTTTTATTGCACGGCAGACGTCTTAATTGCACAGCAGGTAGCTTCACTGCATAGTAGAAACTTTTATTGCATGGCAGACGGTTTTACTGCACGGTAGAAAGTCTTGCTGCACAGCAGAAAAGTTAAACCTGTGGCAGAAATCGGAGAAAAGTTTCTTCTGTGGCAGAAACGTCAATCCTGCGGCAGAAACTGGAGAAAAGTCTTCTGCGGCACAAACAGAGGATAACTTGGACTCAACGTTTGCGCACAAGTCGGGCCAAGGTGTGCTCTAATTAGGCCGGTCCCGACTCCTCACCCAGAAACAACTCGGGCCTAGTACGGCAAGAATTTGCCCAATACCCCAATCCAGGCCCACCCCCTTACAATTGGCGACTCCACTGGGGAGTTGGGATCAAGATGGGGAGAATGAGAAATTTCTCCCTCGCAAACATATTTCCAAGTCCTCACCAAAGCAAGACATGCAAATATTCTTAAACCTTCCAAGCTATTCTCTCAGGAAAGTATCCAAAACATCATAGCAGTCCCATAGCAGAATCTTGCGATAGAATACAGCAACATTACCGCAGGACAGTACCATAGCAGAATTCTGTGGCAGAATACAGCAACGTTACAGCAGGACAGTATTGTAGCAGAATTCTGTGGCAAAATATAGTAACGTTACAGCAGGATAGTACTGTGGCAGAACCTAGCAATGTTACAGCAGGACAATACCGTAGTAGAATTCTATGGCAAAATACAACAACATTGTAGCAGGACAGTGTTGTGGCAGAATACAACAACATTACAACAGGACAGTGCTGTGGCAGAATATAGCAACGTTACAGTAGGACAGTATTGTAGCAGAATTCTATGGCAGAATACAGCAACGTTACAGCAAGACAGTATTGTAGCAGAATTATGTGGCAGAATATAGTAACGTTACAGCAAGATAGTACTGTGGTAGAATCCAGCAATGTTACAGTAGGAAAGTTTCGTAGTAGAATTTTGTGACAAAACACAGCAACATTTAAACAAAATAGTATCTTGAGCAAAATGCTATGACAGAATATTGTAGCAGAATGTTGTGGTAGAATACCACAATACCATAGTAGAGTTCAATGGCATTGCCTCAAAAATGCGGTAGCAAAATATCACTACAACACCATAGAGTTCTACAACAAAAAAATGCCACTTGTTCCTATCCTACAAATGCCACTTGTTTTCCTTGTCATGCATGTGAGACATGTGGCAAACCACTTATTCAAACATGCAAAACCAAGAGTTCCACCACTTTTTGCTCTCATTTATTTTAAGGAAGCACTGGAAGCTTTCTAAACACTTTCTACCTCCACCTTTAGGTCCAGCACTTACAATAGAAAAATCCCTTCATTCCCTCACAAGGTTTCAATCATTTTTTTATGCTAGTGATTCTAGCTCTACTCCCTCCTCAAAGAACCAAAAGCTAGAAACAAAAAAAAAATGAAGCTACAGCGGTCAAAGGAAAACTTTCATCATTACTATACCATTGCAAATCACTATTTCCTCCGCGAAGTATCCCTTAGCAGACTTTTCCAAAAGTGTAAAATGTCCCTCCGCAGAAATTTCATGGCAGAAAGTACAGATCCTTCGGCAGGCTATTCACAGCAGAATCTGTTGAATTCCAGAATGTTCTTCGGCAGACTGTTCATGGCAAAATATTTTGTAGCAGAATATTTTGCAGTGGAATTTTGTATTGAATTCCAGCAGTCCTTTTCACAGAATACCTTACCACAAAATTCAGCACAACAAATTTGAGATTTGTTCTCAAGGTAAGAGAGGTGCATACAAAGCCTTTCATATTCACTTTTGCCGAATCAGTTTTTTGCTACTACATCAGCAAATATATCAGTATCAATAAAGGGAGGAGGGAGAAGTAATCGATTCGGCGATATCTAAACATCCGCGTTCAACCAAAGCATACATTGAAGGCATGTGATATGGTGGTGAAGTGTCCAAATTAAATCCAGACCTTGGGATGAAGCCAACCACTCAGTAATTGCATACTCTCCATAAAGAAGCCCAAATTTACAAGCTGCTTGCAAACTGCTCTTCGTCCATTATTGGGTCTAGCAAATTGATTCAACAACCTTGAAGAATAGAGAATTTTTCTTTGAAGCACCTCAGAAGATTTATGCCTAGAGTGGCATTAATGATCATTATCTTTATGATGTTTCTAAAAAAGAATGTATCAGATCACTTGTTCTACAAACTATGCAACTCCACCATCACTCTTCAAGTCATGAAGCTCATTGATGCCCATGTCTCATCCTGGAAGAACTCTGAAACAAAGTGCAGAAACAATTGCTGACTCACATCCTACCATGAATAGAGTTGCTTATCTTATTACCACAGAAAGCTATTACGTGGTTTTTATTGAAGGCGTTCTACTGCAAGGGCATTCTGCCACAAGAATAAAGAAGCATGTTGTCCTAGGAGGATGTTGGCACGTCATGGGAAATTCTATATTAGAAGTCGCTGACTTTTGGCTATTACTGGCCAACCATGAAGCAAGAGATGTAGCAAGCTCCATCTAAATATGCCCATACTCAAAGCAAGCGAAGAAGAAACCCATGAAATATGGGTCTTGGTAGCAATAGCCAACAAAAGGATCGTGGTTATGAATTCTTGGCTAAAAGCCAGCAAAGGAACCATAGTTGTGAGTTCTTGGCAAAAGCCCATAATGGGGGCTACACTCAATCAAACCCACAAAGGAGCCATGATCGCAAGTCTTTAGAAAGAATCTGCAGAAGAGCTATAGCCACAATCATATGTAGCATAAAATACAGGGGAAGCAATTGGGCTTGCAGAGGAACAAAGCCAAAGCATGCTTGGGAAGTAACTTTTTCCCAAATCCTCTAGAAACGAAGAATTTCTACAATATGGCAACTTGTAAATCCATGGCATCAAATTTTTACTGAAGAATGCATAAACCACATGATGGAGCATTAACACCAAGAGAAGGTGATATCAAACTCATCTAGTTGTCTCATATACTGGGAGCTAAAGCTCATTCTGCGGCAAACATGGGAAGCCTCCTGCTGAAAGCTGAGGGCTTATTCTCGTATACTTAAGATTGTCTCATTCTGCGACAAAATTGGGAAGTCTTCTTCAAAAAGCTAAAGACTCATCCAGTTGTCTTACATGCTAGGGGGCTAAGGCCCCTTCTACAGTAAATTTAGAAAGCCTGCCGCAAAGTGCTTAGAGTATCAATATGAAGCAGCAACATCATGTATCTTCTACAAAAGCTTGATGTGTTGCGTGGTTCAAGAACGTTTGGAGCAGGAGAGTAACGAAGTGAAAAACAAAGAAGTTGTGGCAGAAAAGGATGTATAGATTGTGGCAGAAGAAGAAATGGAGGAAGTTGACCTGCGGCCTGTTTCACAATGACCAAGGCCCATCTCAATTAGTGCAAGTTTAACAGAAAAAGAAAAATCAGAATTGATATTGTTGCTAAAAGAATTCAAAGATCTCTTCACATGGGGTTACAGTGAAAATGCCAGGATGGGATCCTAGGTTAATAGTGCATACATCGAATGTGGACCACGAGGCCAAGCTAATAGCCCAGCCTGCCAGGGTGTTCCATATAGCCTGCCAGGGTGTTCCATACTGCCTGCCAGGGTGTTCCACACTGCTTGCCAGGGTATTCCACATTGAGATAGAAGGGGCAAAGTTTTGAGGAAAGAAGTACAGCATACAGCCTTCAAAAGGCTACAGCAGATCATGATGAACCCTTCTACTGTGCAAGCTCCAATCCACAAAAAGTCATTGTTACTGTACCTAGCTACCAATTCATATGCCATTGGTGCATTAATAGCCCAGAAGATGGAAGAAAAGTTTTCAACTTTTGAAATAGAACATGCTCTAAGGAATGAAAATCGGTTTGCCAATGCTTTGGCCGCACTAGGCTCGCAAATAATGTTCAAAGGGGATAGCACCAGAGTAAAGGTCGGCAAGATAAAAGAGTCCATAATTGAGAGGCTGAAAGAAAGATTCAAAGAAGAACAGTGCGAAGGGCACTAGCAGATCCCCATAAAAGAAGCTTTGATGAAGGAAGGAAATGACGCAAAACTAAAAGTATTGAAAGACTACGTCCTGGTGAGAGAAGAATTGTACCACAGGATGCCGGGTGGTATATTATCCAGGTGCGTGCGGCAGGAGGAAGCCCAAAGAAAATTAAAAGAAATATATGACAAGACTTACAGATCCTGCGAGGAAGTCAGCTTTTACCGCAGACTCCAGAGGGCAGACTTTTATTGGCCAAGTATGGGTAAAGATGCAGATCAAGTCCAAACCCAGTGTGGAAACTGCCAGCTTACGGCAGACAGAGAGGAAAATTACACTGTGTTCATTAGCGAAGACTGGAGAAGCTCATTCATACGGTACTTAACAGAAGGCATCCTGCCACAAAAGCACAGTGAAAGATACAAGCTTAAGAGGTTGGCAACACATTACTTCCTGCACAATACAATCCTTTTCAAAAAAGGGTATGATAGGGACCCCTTAAGATATTTGGGCCCTGAAAAAGCAAGAGAAATGATAAAACAAGTACACTCAGGAGAGTGTGGCGAGCACCAAGGGAAGAAAAAGCTTTACAGATTCCTGCTGCAAATGGGCTACTACTGGCCTGCAATGAAGAAAGACACGGCAGAATTTGTAAAAAAAAAAAAAAATGCCACAGCTGCCAACTACAGGCTAACTTGATTCACATTCATCCACAGAACTTACACAGCATGGCCACCCCATGGCCCTTCCACACTTAGGGGCTTAAAGATCATTAGCAAAATGAGCCAAGATTATACAAGAGGATAGGCAATGCATTTGCCAGCCACTCTAGAAAAATTCGCCAAAGTCAGCCACAGGGTTTTCACCTTTTTTCTTGGTCTGTGGGACAAAGGTAATGAGCCAGGCAGAAGTAATGACTCCATCCCTGAGAGTTATGCAGATGCAGTAAAAAGAAAAAGAAAAAGAAAATGAAGTCTTTGCGACAGAAAGATGCGAAGACTTAGAGGGGCTTGATGAAAGGAGGGAAAAGGCCCAAGAGCGCAGCCGTAGATATAGACAAAAGATGACTAAAACCTATGGCAGAATGACAAGAAGAATATGTTAAAGAAGAAAAAAAAAAAAAAACAAACACGAAGGAATCAATAGTTGCTGTAGCAGAATGACAAAGAAAGTGTTTAGAAAGTGAAGATTTCTCATAAAAGCATCCTCATTTCCCCTTGGAAAAATATCTATAGTGGCACCACTTATGGGCGCCTTAAAATGAGTGGCAGACTCAGTCATTTTTGCAGAAAGATCAATTTTGTAGCAAAACCAGAATTTATGGCAGGATCAGAAACAGCCCGCAATGCAAACAGCAAAGGTACAAGAGTACTGATGATCTTGGGGGCTGAAAGGTCTTCTACTATTGCAACAATACATTTACCCATGTTAGTAGCAGCTCCGAATAAGGAGGCCTTCCACAAATACATCATCACTGAAAGAAACTTGCCTTTCCACAAGGCCCAACATCTTTCTCCGCGGAAACTTCATCCTGCCAAAGAATACGTGTGTTCTTCAACACAGTAGAAAGTATTATCAGCAAATGAAAGAGTACTCTACTATGATAAGGGCTTGCAATGTTAGCTTTATGCTTTGTTTTGAGCAAAAGAAATGAACATGTGTAAACGCAAAGAGAAAGAAGAGTCAAAGAATCCAAAGAGCCAATTTTGAGCATTCTACAGAGATGTAGAACATCATAACGAAGAAGAACCCAACAAGAAAGGATGAAGAAGTGAAGAGATAATACAAAGGAATATGTGGGGAAAGTAAGCAGTCAAGCCTAATTCTTCTGCCGCAGAATCTGCTACAACCTTCACTTCCTACAGTATAGATGCTGCTCTAAGCAGAGTACGAGGTGTATTGATGCAAAGAAATAAGTGCATGTATTGCGGCAGAAAGTGTTTGCATACTCTACGGAAGCAGAAAAATGAGTATTTACCCCTACAAAAGCAAAGAAATGAGTACGTGCTACGGCAGAAACGTGAAGAAACAAGTATACAAATTGTCGTAGACATAAAGAAATAAGTACCACTGTAGAAGTTCAAGATCACAAGGAATTTCCAATAAGCAAACCAAGAAACAAGCAAAGAAATGATAAAGAGAAGGATGCACACATCATCATCATCAACAATCCCTTTGAATGAAAACCATATGGGAAGAAAAGAGTTAGTAAAGTAAGAAGAAAACCATTAAGCCCGAATGGCAGGAATAATGGATCACAGGTCCATGAAATAAACAAATAGGCCTTGAGGAAGCAAACGGGCCTAAAGGAGCCAGGAAAGAGAGAAAGCAAACCCATGGGCAGTATATGATGTAGAAAAGTGAGAATAGGCCACAGCAGGCCCGAAGTAATGTAAACAAAGAAAGTAAGGGGTTGATGGCAAGCCCATGACCCCCAAGGATGAGTATACAGTAATTGGGCCGGGGAAACCCAATGAAGTTAGTAAAAACCCATGGGAGTAAAGAATTGAAACGGGCCAAGGATGCCCAAAAGAGTAAAATGGGACAAAGGAGCCCAAACGGGACAAAGGAGCCCAAATGGGACAAAGGAGCTCAAAAGTGATGAAACGAGCCGAGGATGCCTAAAAGAGTAAAATGGGACAAAGGATCCCAAATGGGACAAAGGAGCCCAAAAGTGATGAAACGGGCTGAGGATGCCCAAAAGAGTAAAATGGGACAAAGGAGCCCAAAAGTGATAAAACGGGCCGAGGATGCCCAAAAGAGTAAAATGGGACAAAGGAGCCCAAATGGGACAAAGGAGCCATAAAGTGATGAAACAGGCCGAGGATGCCCAAAAGAATAACATGGGACAAAGGAGCCCGAAAGCAATGAAATGAGCCAAGGAAGCCCAAAACAGCATAGTACAAATGATAGTACTGGACTAATGGAATTTAGCAAAAGGAAAGCATACAGCAGGCCCAAAGAGGCCCAGCAGGCACAAGTCATGAAGGGTGAAAGGAAAGCATACAGCAGATCCAGCACCACCCTCATGAACAACCACTTTTTGGCTACCCTTGGAGGGTTGTAAAATTGTAGAAAGAAAGAAAACAATTTGCCTAAGGAGTGTAAATATTGAAACAACAAGCACGCGAAGAAAAGAAGAGAGGCATTCGCATGTGAGTTGTGAAATAACCCACGGAAGAAAACTGCATGAGTTTTCGCATATGAATTGCGGGAGCAATCCATATGCTCAGGGGGCTAACTGTTGATGCCCAATTTTGTGAATCTATATCCAAAAGCCCATGAGGAAGAAAGCCCAGTGAGTAGAAAAATGCAAATCTGCCACAAAATACAAGTCTGCCGCAAAATACAAATCTGCCGCAGAATACAGTTCTCTGACAGGATGGCTTCGGCAAATAAAGATAAATTGGGCCCAAGACCCTTTTGATCCAGTCAACATCATTTGGCCCACAAAGGCCCAAATCCTTTTGTATAAAAAAGATAAGCGTGAAAACTGAGAAGAAAAATACACAGCAAGCCCAAAAGGGCCTGGCAGGATTGAAATAAGCAGCAGGAATAACAATCTGGTATGGCCGGAGATGCCAAGCCACGAAGCAAACATCGAAACTAAAAGGAGGCCCAATGATCCAACAAAGAAAGGGACAAGTCATAAACGTTGGAGATGCAACCCACACCAGAAAAGGCCAAAAAGTGCACGACAGGATATGCACACCCATTCTCAGACCTCGACAAACGTATGAAATATCAAGAAGGTAAAGCATGCGTACGACCTAGGAATCACCAGCCTATACCCAGCCACTATGGGAAAAGGTGAGGTCATGGGAGAGGGCACGGTCTGGCAGTGGGGAGAGGAGTGGAAACCTATTCTTGTGTTTCTTGCTCAGACTCTTTCGGTGGGCACAGTCTTGCTGGGATGACATGCCACCCAAAAGAGGCAAGGCTGGGTAAGAACCACTGGGTGCATACCATGAGAGACCGAGAGGGAGAGGGTACACACTGGACGAGTAAAAAAGGAACCGTCGTTGTCTGAAAGCCACAGGTCAATGGTGGTAGTCAGAACCATTGACTCGGTAAGTGGTTGGCAAAAGGTTCCCATATCCGACAAGGGCCATGAAAAGGCTAGAATAGTAAAATCGGCCACAGCAGACCCTATATAAGGGACCCGTGGCTGTGTGCAAAAGAAGAGGAAAAGGGGGAGGAAAAAACAGGGGAATGGAAAAAGATGAGAAAACAAAGATGAGAAAACAAAAAAAGAAAGAAAGAAAGAAAGAGGGGCGAAAAAAGGAAGTCATTGAGAAAACAGAGAGAAAAGAATTAGAAGAAAGAAAACAGAGAGAAAAGAACACTAAAAGAGAAAAATAAAGTGTTTATGGCAGGCATGCACCTAAATGGGTTAACCCCCTCTCTCCCTCTATTGAAGGAAATACGACTTATACTCGGGAATATACCAGTTGGGGCTGATCTCTCAAAGCAATTAATTTCGCCTTTGAAGTTACTTGCATTGAGGGAGCAGTTTTCCCTTCCTTGGTTAGAGTCCCGCGGTGATACTTGGTGTGGCAGACTCATTCTTTTTACTCTAATAATTCCGCTCTAATCCTTTGTTTAAGTGTTATTCTTTAAAAGCGAGGCTTTTAAGTTATTTATCTTTTTTATTGTGGCAGAAATAGTGACTGCATTTTCTTTACGTTTTCTATATATTGTCTGTCTGCCATAACCTTTTAACAATAACTCTGCCTGCTGTGAGCTTATAAACAGACTTTAGTAGACGTGGTGTGGCTTGTGCACAAGCTAGGCCAAGGAAGTGGAAAAGTGTTTCTGCAGTAAAAACAAAGAGTGGTCATTCACATTATAGAAATCTTTAAAGCACGGTAGATAGTTTTAAAGCACGGCAGAAGGCTTTACGGTAGAGAGCTTTAATGCACAACAGAAAGTTTTGTTGCACAGCAGGCAGATAGCAGAAACTTTTATTGCACGGCAGACGTCTTCATTGCACAGCAGGTAGCTTCACTGCATAGCAGAAACTTTTATTGCATGGCAGACGGTTTTACTGCACGGTAGAAAGTCTTGCTGCACAGCAGAAAAGTTAAACCTGTGGCAGAAATCGGAGAAAAGTTCCTTCTGCGGCAGAAACGTCAATCCTGCGGCAGAAACTAGAGAAAAGTCTTCTGCGGCAGAAACAGAGGATAACTTGGACTCAACGTTTGCGCACAAGTCGGGCCAAGGTGTGCTCCAATTGGGCCGGTCCCGACTCCTCACCCAAAAACAACTCGGGCCTAGTGCGGCGAGAATTTGCCCAATACCCCAATCTAGGCCCACCCCCTTACAATCTCCACACCTCTTAAGTCTTCCAAGCCCAACAAAGATATCCGCTGTTGAAGCAAGCTAATTTCTTTTCAGTTGGTGGGTTCCATAGCCATTTTTTATTGAAATTCAATGGTGGGTTGAGTTTTATGGCAGTTTGAAGCGAGTCAAACTCCACCAAGTAAAATACCATTTCTTGAGAATAAGGCTAAGATTGATTTTGGTGACTAGGGAGTGACTAAGATGGACCTTGAAAAGAAACTTCAAAAATAATAATAATAATAATAATAACAACAATAATAATAAGAAAAAGAAAAGAAAAAAACTACCTTTTTTGTTCTTCATCCAAGTCTTCATTTTTATTGCTGATCTGGGAATTTTTTTTTTTTTTTTAAAAAAAATTTTGGAGACTCTAAGTGGGATAAAGAATGGATTTGATTTATAGTTACCCATTTGAATTTAAGAAATCGATGGACGATTCATTATTAGTTTGTTAGCTCAAAATGTAATTTTAATATCCTTTGTCCTAATAGAAGAAACTGTCTGCATTTTTTATATTATTCTTAAGAGTTTTTGTAAAGTTTTCTTATTCTTTTGACTAATGAAATTCCGTTACCGCTTCCCAAAAAAAAAAAAGTGGAAGTTCTGTGTTAGATTTTGATCATCACGTACGTGCTGAGTAATATCGTTTGTTGGTTTTTTTTTTTTAATTTGAATATGATATGACATGGCAATATTGGTGTTAGATTTTTATTTTTTTTAGAAATAATTACAACATGTTGCTAACTCTACAATTCAAACCCTTTCCTTCTAAACCCCAAGCACTTTGTGCATAGGGAGGTGTCAATTCAACTATAAGACCTTTAGTATTTGATTTTAGTTGATGTGGTAAAAAATAATATTTTATTTAAGTTGTTAGTCATTTCAATATTTTTCCATTCAAAACTTAACGAAATAGACCAAATTGACATGAAACTGAAAATATTAAGAACTAAATTAACACAATTAAAAAATTATAGATTAAATTAACATATAATGTAAAAGATAGAAACCAACTTTATAGTTTCCGTTAAAAAGAAAAAACACTCAATCTGACTTCTAATATTGAAAATCTTTGAACTATTCAACGGCTGGTAGTTTTTATTTTTATTTTTTGGTATGTGAGCTTCTAAAGCATGTTTTGGATCAGTCGTTACGTGTCACAACGTACTTATCTATTTAGAAAACTTCCTAAATCTTTTTTTTTTTCTTTTTTTCTTTTTTTTTTCTTTTTTTTTTTTTTTGAGAAGGGAATTTAATTCATTACTTAATGGTTGGATTTTTTTTTTTTTTTTTAATAACAGGACTTATATAATGGTTGTACCTGTACGCGTACACGTTCCAATCATTTAATGGTGGTACACGTACCAATCATTTATTTCAATCCATTATTTGGTTGGTATTAGACTTTAAACATTTGGTTGCGTTATGCAAGTTGCAGCCCTATGTATAATTAATAGTACCAAGTTGGGCTTTCTTGCCCTTGTTGACAATATCTTATACTATTACGTTGCAGTTACTTCTAACTTGTAAGTTCTATTTAAAACCTTTGCTTCCTTGACTTTTCCACTCCAAGAAGTGAGTACAGAAAATTCTTTTAGCATTAGAGTCGGCAGGCAAATTCTTATTTTGGAAAATACACAATTTTTTCTTTTCTTATTTTTATTTTAATGTTGGTCAATTATTGAAAAAATTTTAATTAAGTTTGTTAATTTATACTACTTGTACTGCAAATATGTATCTTTTATACAAAGACATCTCAATATGCATTGTCATGTAGTTAATTTCAAAAAATACAATTCAGTCTTTCAGTATTTCTAACAAATCAAATTGGAAGAGTACGATTTCTCGTATGTAGAAAACAGGAAATTATCATGTGTACAAAACAGAAAATCATCCTGATCTTTCATTGGTATTGTAAGATCCTAACAAACAAAACAAAAGAAAAAAGTTTCCAACAAATATGTCCCGGAAATATAGTTTGAATAATAAGCATAAATACGCAAACCAAGAGTCATGCATTAAGTGACATTATGTTTTGTTTGGTGATTTTAACAACAATTTTTAGTATTTAAGTAATATAAAATTATGGGCCCAAAAAAATTATGTTTATAGAAGAGTTTAACAAAGAGTATTTGAGTCAAGATTGTATTTTGAGAACATCTCAAGAGAAGTTTTCAGTTTTCAAGTAACAATTTTGAGTGACATTGTTGTAATTATTTTAAAAATCGTGAGAGTCAGATGACATTAACAAAACATAAAATGCATATTTTTTCTTAAAAACGCATACTCATACCAAATGCCCATTTGTGTTTATTTAAAAACACATACTCATTACCAAACACATTTTTTTGTACTTTACACAACACTTTTTAAATCATAATTTTTTCATAATTATAAAAACCAATACTTAAAACTTTTTTCTCAAACGGGCCCATAAGATCTCCTTAATTTATAACAAAAACCATAGTTCGAATCCCAGTATCTTAATTTGTAACATTTGAAATTTTGAATTATAAAAGGGAAAAAAAAAAATCAAAATACTCATAGGGCGTAGCAGAATAAGTAAATAACTAAATGATAAGAAAAAGATAGAAACAGGCCGCATGAATTTTTACAACATTCATTCTATAACATAGAGAAATGGTGAAAAGAAAAAAATACATTTGATAAAACCTATAACAATTTCAGCCAACTTCTCAATCTCATCGCCCTGTCAAGGGAGCCACCTCAGCAAGAGGAGTCGCTAGAGGCGTCGAGGCTCGGGAATTCCGGCATATAGGACATGTTGGATGCAGCCGTAGCCATGGATCCACACACTTGCGATGGAAAACATGGCCACAATCAGGCAAAAGCCTAAGCGTATCACTCTCTTTATAATCTGCCAAACATATAGAACAGCAAGAAGCGATTGAGTCACCTTTGTGAACCTTGGCTTGTGAGTAAAGCAATTTGGGGTAGCTACGGAGTGTTGATTCATCAAGGCCTATGTCAATGGTCACTGAATCTTCATGGGTTGTGTTGCTGTTGTGGTTCGTAGGATCAGAAGCTGAATGCAAGCGAGTGCAATAGTAAGAAGCCGCGGTCATCACTACGATCACCGCAAGAATTCCAAGGGAGAATCCAAAGCTATAAGCAAAACCATCCATGTTTTGTGTTTCATCCCTGGAATCCATATATTGATATATAGTTGTTCCTCAAAGAAATTGATAGAGATAACTATAGCTAGAGAAGATGAGTCTGCTGTGATGATGACGTTAACCAAAGAAGAAATATTTGGGCGAGCGACAGAGAGTTGTGATTATCATGAGATTGCAAAACTGGGGAGTTGCTATCTGGTGATTGTGTTAGCCTAATTGGTTTCTAGTTAGTATCTGTAGATTGTCAACGGTCTCTATCGTTTTACTATTAAGAAAAATACCTCAAAAGAAAAACATATATATAATATAATATTATCCCTCCAACTCCCAGCTTCATCCCTAGGAAGCTGCTACGGATAACTGTGTTACGAGCGACACAATGTACGCACAAAAAAATTGATAACAATTAAATTGGTAAGCTCATGTTGGTTTTGTCAAATTTTTTCTTTTTTTTTTATTTTTATATATAAAAGATAAAAATTCAACTCTAACTCTCACGTGAAACTTAAACCCGATATTTACCTTTCACCTCACAAAAAACTTTGTACTTTTAAAATGATCATCACAACAAATTTTTTCTAATCCTATCCTTTGTCTTATGGTACACTTCTATTACTTCGTGCGGCGTATTACAAATAGCTCACCTCGGGATTTTGTTAAGATTATTGTTTTTTTTTTTTTTTTTTTTTGTCAATAATCTTGTTTAAGTTCCCTATCATTTTACGAGTAATTTTTAGATATTTTAAAAGCATGGAGAATAGCGCTTAATTCTTTGATATTTATTATAGGGACTGCTCATTAAATTCATAATAAAATCTACCATAAATGTGAGAAGAAAAAGCATAAATTCACTATACTGCAAAATTACTCAAAAATTTTCTTCATTTTACTATTAAAAAAAGAAAGGTCATGCTAACAAGTGCTCTTAGGGCATTCGTTAATAATTCATTTTAAAAAAGTGTTGATACCATTTTTATAGAAAATGAAAAAAACTGTCAAAATATTAATTACTTTTTTCTATTTCTCATAAAAATTTTCTTTAAATAAATTATTAATAAATACTATAAAGACACTCGTTAACATTTCTTAAAAAAATACCTCAATAAAAACAAAAATAAAATATAATATAATCCCCCAGCTCCAACTTTATCATTGGGAGGGCTGCTATGGATAATTGTGGTACACTTCAATTACTTCGTACCGCGTGTTATAAATGGTTCACTTTATCTTTTCGTTTTTTTATAATGGAAAGGGATTTAGAATTTTGTCGTTATTAGCCTTTTTCTTATCTTACAATTAATTACTTCAGCCGAGCTGAAAAAACACCATTCTTTTGTTTTTCGTGTGGGAAAAAACATTTGAAACAAGGTTTTATTTTTCGCATGCCTATATCATGGCGTGCTTAATTCGTTCTGTATACTACGCAACATGAAAGTAGATACCAACCTTTTGAAAAATTTTAGAAAAGACCTGAGTAAAAGATATTATCATAAATTGTATGAGAAAATATGAATAATAAATACATATAAAAGAAAGAGAGAGAATCCATGGAAATCAATGTTTTTCAACCCTAAATGTTGTACGTAATGAAAAACAATTCAAGATATAGTATACCATGTGTCGGATATTATATTTGATAACTTTAGCAAATCCCACTTTTGAAAATCTCACTTTTTTAGCAACATATAAATATATGGTCAAAGGGAAATAGTGTCATTTTACTTCAATGAAAATTCAATTTTTGATCTATATAAGTGAAACTCCCCCATCATAATGAGTCATCATGTGATTTAAGGGTTTTCTCTATTTTAAAAAAAAAAAAAAAAGTTATTTAAGGGGAAAATGGTATTTTCTTGGTGAAAATTAAGATCTTTAATCAAATCTTATAAAAGAACAATTTTTGGTTCAAAATTGCTTCCATATCTATAGGCAAGGCAACTCTGTTGCAAATACTTTAGCTAAGAGAGCTAAATATATCTTCACCACTTTTAGTTTGGATGGAGTTTTTTCCTCCGAATATTAATCCTCTTGTAACTGCTGATTTACCAACGTCTAAATAAAAGTTACCGGAATGTTTCCCCAAAAAATAAATAAATAAATAAAACCTTTTAAGATAAGCATGAATGCATGGAATTTGGTTTGATTAATTTTAAGTTTTTGACGAATCCTTGTGTAAGGTTAAAATTTATCAATCATCTTGTTGGCTTTATTCCGTGCCAGTTTGCTTGTAATTTAGCACTTATTAACCCTGTATTTAGGTGAGATTAATGTAAGGGTAATGTGTGAGAAGAGGTGAAGAAAAGCTCAAGCATGTGCAAGAAAGCAGGGGTTCACAGTTAAGACTCACGGCTGACTCGCGACTGGCAAGCCGTCAAATGCAGGCACGTGAGAAGTACACAGGGAAGCTAAAGGGTCGCGCCAGCTGTCGCACTACAGGACAAAAGTCCTAGGCTGGCCAGGCCGTTACATCGCGACTTGAACTCGCGACTCGGATAAGCCGTGAGGTCAAGCAGCCAATCAGCCCTGTTTGGCAAAAACTGACTCTTCGTATTCCAAATACACACCACTATATATAGACCCTTATACTCACTAATTTGAGAGAGCTTCTAGAGAGGATTTTTGTGAGAGAAACCCTAGAGAAAAACAAGATTGCCTCATCCCCAATCTTTACCTTAGAGACTCTATAAATTCCTCTACTCTCTTCCTCTCCATTGTCATACCCTTGAGAGGTCATTGACCAAATTCTTATCTCACCACACCTACGTCTATGAGAAGATTCATTTGGTGCTAAGGGAAGCAGTTTGAAAGGAACAAATATACATTGGTTGATGCTATAGTCTAGTAGCGAAATCCGGAAAACTAAAGAAGAAATAGATTCGGCGTAACCTCATTGGAGCAAGAAGCTTAGAGGGCTTAGATACTTGGGTAGATTAGGCTTGGAAGGTCTTCTACTGTTCATGTATCCCAACTACATTCTTTAGTGGATTATTTGACCATTTGGAGGGCGGGGAGAGGTTTTACGCCGAAAACTTCGGTTTTCTCTTCAATAACACATCGTGTGTTGTCCATGTATTTGCATCTTCATTCCCTTTATCTTTGCCTTATATTTACTGTTATGGATGTGTTTATATTTGGCATAGATTAGTTATCGATTCTGTGTTTGGCTTATGTTCATGTTCCGCACATTAATTGTTTGATTATAAGCTTGAATTGATATTTTATATTTTGGGGTTTAAACATTCAAGGGTGTTTTAGACACATTTTGAACTTTCAATTGGTATCAAAGCGGGTACACTTGTTGTGGTTTAAATACCTGAGTGTGGTCCTTGACCCTCTTTGAGATGGATAGGTCTCAATCCTTAAATGTTCCACCATTTTTTTATGGTAACAATTATGCCTTCAGGAAAGTTAGAATGAGGGCATTCCTATGCTCTATTGATGACACCGTGTGGGATGTGGTTGAAATAGGTTGGACCAGGCCGGAGGCTAAAAAATCCATCTGGGATAAGGCAGCTCTTGCAGCGGCAAATGCTAACAGTAAAGTTTTAAATACTATTATTTGTGGTGTGTTTCCTGATGAATTTCACAGGATCTCCCACATGACCTTAGCCAAAGAAGCTTGGGAGATTCTGGAGACTACATATGCAGGTACTAAGAAGGTGAAGGACACAAAGCTCCAAATACTTACCTCCAAATTTGAAGAGCTTAAGATGGAAGATGATGAGCCCTTTGATTTGTTTTATGGGAAACTCAATGAAATTGTGATTGCGAAGCTTAATCTTGGTGAGAAGATTGAAGATACTAAGGTAGTGAGAAAAATTTTGAGATCCTTACCGGAGAGCTTTCGAGCAAAAATCACAGCTATAGAGGAAAGTAAGGACCTAGATGAAATTAAAATCCAAAAGCTCAAACGTATGAGCTTGGACTGCCTTCCCACAAGACGAGTAAATCACTTGCTCTTAAAACCATCACCGAAAGAATGGATAATCCTTCCGAAGAAGATAGAGTGGAGAACGAAGTATCATATCTTGTGAAAAACTTCCAAAAATTTCTGAAAATGAAGAATAGCGGGAAACCATTCAACAAAGGGAAGTTTCTATCCTCAAGAGGTGATAGGAAAGACTTTAAGAAAAGTGAAGGGAAGAATTTTCAATCTCTTTCGGACATTGTGTGCTTCGAATGTAATGGACATAAACACTTCAAAAAGGAATGTCCTAATTATTTGAAGGCGAAAGGAAAGGTCTATACTACTACCTTGAGTGATACTGATTCATCAAATTCTGACTCTAAAGATAGCTGTGACGGAGAAGGAAATTACTCCGCATTCATGACCATTGCACAAGTAGAATCCTCGGATGATTTGGGTTCACTTGTGAAGGAGCTTGGAGAACATTCTGCTTTGGAGTCTATTGGAATAGGTGAAGAGTCTGAAGATGAGGAAGCTGAGAAAGCAGTGGGATTGCAAGAGACTTACAACTCACTCCTTGAGAAGACCGGTGAATATGCTAAGGTGGCTAATGCAGTCATTAAGAAGATGAAGAGGGCTGAGGAAGATTACAAAAATCTTCTAGCACGATACAATGAGGCGAACTGTGAAATTGAGACACTAAATGGTGAGCTGTCAGAAGCTTATACCAAAGTAAGATATTATGAGCAAGAGGTGGTGCAAGCTCATGCCAAGATAGAGAGAATCTCCACCCAAAAGTTAGAAGATGTTATTTCATCTCAAAAATCTTCCTCAGATAAGTCCAGGTTAGGTTACACTAGAGGGAGTAGCACATTAGCCATGGCTGACAAAGAAGTGAAGCTTGTAAAGGCTAAAGAGATGATTGTGAATAAGTCTATTCCTAAGAAAATTAAAGCTGAGAAGATGAACAATGTGGCTGATCAACGGGTGTTCAATAACTCCCACAATCATTCAAATTCCAGATATGAACTTAGAGGAAAATCACTTCCAAGATCTCAGCAAGGTCCTAGAATGAACTATCTGTGTCACTATTATGGAGTACAAGGACATACAAGATCCAATTGTCACAAGCTGAGAGCAGTGAACAATGCAAGTGCTCCTCGGTCACGAGGAAGAAGAAACGATAACAAGTCTTGGGGTGGTGAGCAACCAAGAAGTCAAAACCGTGATCCAGGAATGATGGACGTAATGAAGATGATCGGTGCCTTCACAAATTGCCTTGAAAGCTTCACACAAAGGTTTGACAGTTCCAACTCTCGTACCCAATCCATCAAGGATATCACCCCAAACGCACGTGACGTGTGGGTGCCAAATGGTACTCATACATAAGCATTACAACATGTCCATGCATCAATACTTCTCATGTCTGTGAATATGCCTGGTTGTGTGCTTCTTGCCAGTAATTTTTTTTTCTTTGCTTCAAATGAATTTATTTATTTTTGTTGGTATTTTCTTTGATCAATCTTTTACTTTTTTTGTGTCATATATCCAAAAACACATAAAAAATTGAAAATCCAAAAAGTTCGATCGACTTTGTTGAGGTTAGTCTCAAAGCATATTTTGTCTTGTACCTTTATACTAACGGCTTTGTGCATTTAACGAGCTTAGCTTGTCTCTCATGCACTCATATCATTGTGAAAGAAATTCTGAAATCTATGTGATTGTTGTAAATAGATCTTCAACCTTGTCATGAATGATTAGTGAATGGTTTTGATGATCTTGAGACATGCATAGACTCATGCCTATTTATCTTCCTACTTTTATTTTTATGCTTAAAAGAGCTCTCTAAATGTAAGTCTCCAAATGAAAAGAGATATAGAGCTGCAAAAGCCTGTCGCACATACTAGTATTCGACTAGGAAAAAGGGAAAGCGACCAAAATAAAATGTTTGATGCCCAAAAAGTTAAAGGCTAACTCATCAATTGAAATATCAAAAATTTTAAGCATCTATCTCAAAAAGAGATTTTCTTTGCTCAATAAGTGTAAATGACATGTTAAATATGGAGTCAAATGAAAAGTTTCAAAGAATTGTTGTCAAGTGCTTATGGGAGGTCATATATACATGTTTTTATAATTGAGATAGGTCACATTATCTAGTGCTAGTTGTGTATGCCTTGATTGAATTGATCATTGAAGTTTCACATTAGACTAAAGACTATCTCATTTTTAATATCCACTCATAACACACAAGTCTATGTTCAATGAATGCCATATTCATTTGTGTGATTGTACTTAATTAAATGTGTTTTCACAAGCTCAATCTTTGTTGATCAAATACAAAAATATTTTTGAATGTTTTAGTTTGTTTTTGGAAAGTGTTTTGTTTTTACAAAAAATGTTGAAATCCTCAAAAACAATGTTGTCCTGTTTTGGCGACTTAGTTGCGGGTTAGTCCAATCGCAAAGCTCACTTCGAGAGTTTTCGCAGGTCACTAGCGGGTCAGCATCCCAGTCACGAAAAAGACTTAGGAATTTTTCCAAACTTTGAGCTTTTATGGTTTTCACGGCTTAGTGTGGCGACTTGTTCGCGGGTGGAAGGTCTAGTCGTGAAGGGAACACAGAGATTTTCACAGCTCCTCTGATGACTATCTCGCAGGTAGACCTTCCAATCACAAAAAACACTTAGAAAATTTTTCAAAAATCATGTTTCATAGTGTTTCGCGACTTAACCTAGCTACTTACTGGCGACTTGACCCAGTCGCGAAAAACACGTGTTTTGCGTTTTAAAGGCAGTTTTTAAAATTGTTTTTCAGTTTTTCCCTCGAAAATTTGTGACTATTCATTGTCTTTCTCAAATCACTCTTTCAAACACTCCGTGTTTCTTTGAAAAAGCTCTCATCTTTGCATCATGTCCTCATCAAACACCAAGAAAAAGGTATGGGTTTTCTTTCTCTTACTTCATTCTTACTGTTTTGCCTTTTAGGTTTTTGTTTTGAATGCTGCATCTGTGATTCTGTGATATATTTTGTTCAAACATAGGTTTGACTGAAATGTTGAGTTTGATTATGTGAGGGTATTTCTTTTTGTTGCAGAGGTGTTTTAGTGTTATGTGTGTTCATCAGGTTACCAATATTTGGTCTAAACATTGATATTTGTTAGATTCTCTTTTGGGCATATGGCTTTGGGGTTTCTATATTTATCTCTGAATGTGGTGTTAGAATTTTCAGGATAATTGAGTATATGGTGTTTGAGGCTGGCATTGTTCTTGTTTTTAAAATACCTAATCTTGTTTGTGATGCTGTGTTTAGTTTCTTTCTTGCACTCTTCATACCCATCTTGTCATGGCTCATTGACATAGACTCATATCTATTTGAATGAGATTTACAATGTCATTTTTTTTGCACTTGATTGTGTTTTTTTTTTTTTTTTTTTTTTTTTTTGCTGTTTAAACCTGTGTGTTTTGATATATCCATCATTTGATTATCAACTGTGCTAATTCTGTGTTCTGTATGGTCACTCTATTACTCTATTTGTAACTACCTTGTTGCTAATATGTGTGAATTTCCACATTGTGTTTTGCCATGTTGTGGCCTTTTCTGCTTGTTTATAGATGGCTGCATCAGCTACAAAGAAAAAGACCACTGCTAAGAAATCTGACAAAAGAATAAAAATGGACCCTAACCTATTTAGGTCCATTCAACACTTTAAGAGATATAGGGATTCTTTTTCGAAAGGAACCATCATTCAGAAAAGATTTGTTGATTTCAAGGAGTTGAAGGACACTTTCATTACAAAGTGTTTTGAGGGTAGAGGTTGGGAAAATTTGCTGAGTGACCTTCCACCTGTGTGTGACCCTCTAATCAGAGAATTCTATTTAAATGCTGTGATAAGGGAGGAGGAGCTGAGCTGTTGGATAAGAAGAAAAGAATTTACCTTAGATGCTCATGATATTGATAATGATAAGGTTCTAGGGCTTGAGGAATTGGAAGATTATGAATTCACTAACTACAAGGACAGAATGCTTTCTCTAGAAACTGTCCAGGAAAGAATTGGTGGGGTTATAAAAAAGAGATTTCTCAACACTTCTAATTTTCCTAAAGATATGAGGTGCCTAACCACCATAATGATGTACAATCTGTACCCTATAAGGAAGATGACTACACTGACAAATGCTAGAGCCATCTTTCTCATGGAACTTAAGGAGAAATCCTTTATTGACATCAACTCTCGTATCCTTGATATTATAGTGGATGAGACTAGATCCACCTCAAGACCCAAGCTGATTTTTCCTAGTCTTCTCATGAGGATTTTCAAAGAAAAAGGTGTTGCAATTCCTTAGGATATCAGTCCTTTGCCTCCTCTATCAGCAATTAACAAATTTACTCTCACAAGGATACAAAGTCGTCTTCCAGGTGAAGAAAAGAAGGGTGTTCAAGAAGAAGATGATCCAATGGAGACTGAAGCAGAGGCTACAGGACCATCTTCCACACCAAGAAGAAGAGTCAAAAGAAGCAGGACCTCTACTTCATCAGCTGCACCTCCTAATGTATTTCAGATCATCTTGGAAAGGTTTGATGAACTCAGAGAAGTTCAAAACCAGCATACTGAAAGGATGACAGCAATGCAAGATCAGCTGGATGTACTCTTAGCCAAGTTTAACAGCATTCACACTAACTAGGAGTAGTGACCCTTTGGCCATTCCGGTCAAAAAGGGGGAGAATTTTTGGGGCAACTCTTGAGGGGGAGTGCTTGTTTTGAGGGGAAGATTTCTTTATCTCTTAAAAGCTTTTGTCTGTAGTTTTGATAGTTTGTTGATTGACTATTGTTATTATAGGTCCTAGCCTTGTTATTATAGGTCCTAGCCTTGTTTTGGTTTAAACTCAAAACTCTTGAATGTGTTTAATACTTGGTTCTTTTATATATTGTTGATGTTAGTCAATTTATTCAGCATTTGTTCTGTTTTGTACCCATGTTGCTTATGTAAGCTTTAAGGGTTTGTTTATGCACTCTTGTAGGCCTTTGTGGTTTGTGCCACACTATATGTAGCCTTTGTGCTTTGATAAATCAGTACTTCTAACCTAATGATATGCATTCCTTTTTAAGTACTGTCACTCTTGTACCCTTGTAGGATTTTTCCTAGATACACATACTTCATGTATTGTGCATTGGTTGAGTGCTGGTCATTCAAGTGATGTGCCTTGTATTTGTCATCTTGAATGTCCGGATGTTCATTCCAAGTGCAAATGAGCATTGTGATTACTTGATTATAGTGATTACATGTTTTGGTCTTGCCATGGTTTATTGCTTTATTCCATTGTGCTTGATCGCATTGTACTTGTTCCATTTGCTTTACAAGTTTTCTGCACACAATAAACTTATTGTGTTATTATGTTTCAGGAGTTACTTGTTCTTATAGTTCTAAAGCTCCACAGATTCTAGAGTTAGGTATGAGTAAGTTTTCCAACTGTTTCCAACTCACGCATTAAGTCTAGAGTTTGTTTTAGGGTTTTGTTACAGAATAGTTAAAGGGGGAGATTGTAAGGTTGAAATTTATCAACCATCTTGTTGGCTTTATTCTGTGCTAATTTTCTTGTAATTTAGCACTTAGTAACCCTGTATTTAGGTAGGATTAATGTAAGGGTAGTGTGTGAGAAGAAGTGAAGAAAAGCTCAAGTATATGTAATAAAGTAGAGGTTAACGACTAGGACTCGCGGCTAACTCACGACTAGCAAGCCGCCAAATGCAGGCACGTGAGAAGCATACAGGGAAGTTGAAGGGTCGCGCCAGCTGTCGCACTACAAAACAAAAGTCCCAGGCTGGCTAGGCCGTTACATCGCGACTTGGACAAGCCGCGAGGTCAAGCCACCAATCAGCCTTGTTTGGCAAAAACTGACTCTTCATATTCCAAACACACACCACTATATATAGACCCTTATACCCACTAATTTGAGAGAGCTTCCAGAGAGAATTTTTGTGAGAGAAACTCTAGAGAAAAACAAGATTGCCTCATCCCCAATCTTTACCTTAGAGACTCTACAAATTCCTCTACTCTCTTCCTCTCCATTATCATACCCTTGAGAGGTCATTGACCAAATTCTTATTTCACCACACCTACGTTTGTGAGAAGGTTTATTTGATGCTAAGGGAAGCAATTTGGAAGGAACCAACATACATTGGTTGATGCTATGGTCTAGTAGCGGAATCCGGAAAGCTAAAGAAGAAATAAGTTCGACGTAACCTCGTTGGAGCAAGAAACTTGGAGGGCTTAGGTACTTTGGTAGATTAGGCTTTGAGGGTCTTCTGCTATTCATGTATCCCAACTACATTCTTTAGTGGATTATTTGACCGCTTTGAGTGCAACGGAGAGGTTTTAATGCGAGGATTTCGGTTTCCTCTTTGATAACACATCGTGTGTTGTCCGTGTGTTTGCATCTTCCTTCCATTTATCTTTCCCTTATATTTACTGCTATGGATGTGTTTATATTTGGCATAGATTAGTTATCAATTCTGTGTTGGGCTTATGTTCATGTTCCGCACATTAATTATTTGATTATAAACTTGAATTGATATTTTATATTTTGGGGTCTAAACGTTCAAAGGTGTTTTAGACACATTTTGAACTTTCACCTTGAAATGAGTGATAAAAGTTAAGTAAAATATTAATTCTCATCGGTTCAAATGAAAGACAACCATAGACATTCAAGAATTAGATAATTGTAGATTCTAATTTACTCAACTGGTAATTGGTAAAATCTCTTATGGTTAAATAAGAGATTTGAGATTCAATTTTCGTTTACATCAAAAATTAATTGGTGTCTTGGTTGCAGATGTCATAGGTTGAAACTCTATAACAAATAATAATATCTATAATAATAATAATAATAATAATAATAATAATAATAATTAGATAACCATGAAGATAATTGTAGCATTTCTAATCATCAAAATTAATTCTTTGTTCTTGTGTATAAATAACTGCTTTGATGTGGGTTCTAATTAGTTCAACTAGTAAAGTCTTTGATGGTTGTATAACAGATCTAGAGTTCAATTCCCACTTATACGAAAAATTGATTGGTGTCTTAGTTTGATAATAAAAAACTATCATTAGGAGCGGATCTCATAGACTAAATCTCTCCCCCAAAAAAAATAAAAGAAAACTGCTTTGATAATTTGGAAAGTCTAATGTGTCAGCCTAATCAGAAAAATAGTAATTCTTCAATTTATTTATTTATTATTATTTTTTTTTCACATTTTGTGGAACTGAAAGAAATATTTCATCGATCACCTAGAAACGAAGTTTCCCAAGCTCCTAGAATTCCTAAGAAATTTTCTCTAAAAATATAGGACTCAATCAAAAGAAAATGACCTTCATCGAATGTAGTAACACTACCGTCTCCCATCCCCAAAGAGCCACGAAATTCTTAGAAAAAAAACCTTTCTCTGCTTCAACCCATTAAAGCATTTCTCCACTTGCACACATCAAAAATATCGTTGCACTAAAAAATTAAAGCAAGCCCCTAGCTTGTCTAGTACACTTCTCAATCCAGAAAATCAAAATCTTCACACATAAATAAAAGCATATATGCAAGAGGAGAATGTATAACGACCTTTGGAGTGCCCATTCACCAAGGAAGTACACGGATGGGGATTCGCCACCGTTATTCATGAACTATATTGTGGATTTTGTCTCAAATTATTTGATTTGTTCTCTTAAGTTTTATGAAATGCACTCTAAAAAAAAAAGTTTTATGAAATGAATTAGGATTTGATCTTGTGGAACTTTGTTAATTACAATAATAGTTACTTTTTTGTTTTTTTTTTGGTCTCCTATTATGTCTTGATTGCTATCTGGTGATTGTGTTAACCTAATGCATTTTTATTTAGTATGTGTAAACGGTTTCTATCATCTATATATATTAATAGACAAAACTCAAAGAAAATCTAATTAAAATTTACAACTGAAATCTATTTTTATTTTTATTTTTTTTAGAATATTAAGTAATTTTTAATACACACACATGGGAAAATGAGAGAAGGTCCTTTGAAAAAACTTACAATAGTGTATATTCTAAATGGCCTAACTATTGGATATACAATACAAACTTTAAACTTCTTTAAGTTACACTCATTTTCTAATGTGGGATTAATTCATTGTTTTTTCTTTTGATAATACTAAGTATTTTTTAACACACACACAATTAAACTCTAATTTTGAGTCATATGTCCCAAAATTTTTCTAAATTTGGGTGTTCAATGGGGACCACACCATAAATATATGTATATATCCTCAAATCACGTATGACTCTTAAATGACTCTTTAATGGCTCTTCAATGACTCCTCTCTCTCTCTCTCTCTCTCTCTCTCTCTCTCTCTCTCTCTATATATATATATATAAATTAAAAGCCAAAGCTAAAAATAAAAAATCAAATTAGAATCTAAATTGAATTTTAATTGGAGTACAATTATGCGTCATGTGTCTCATTTAATTTTTAATTTTTGTGCCAAGTAAATTATTGAGTATAAAAAATTGAAAATTTCAAATTCAATTAGATTCTAAATTAGATTTCAATTTGAGTCCAATTTTGCGTCATGAATCCATCTATTTTTTTAATTTTTGTGTCAAGTGAATTATTAGGTTCAAAAACTAAAAAATCTATACATACATATATAAATAAATATATATATATATATATAAAATTAGAAACCATTACATATTTTAAAAAACAACGGTTTAAATAAAGTATAAGCTAATACTATGTATTGTAAGGAACGGATTTGTGACCTAAGCCCAAAAGTATGGATCAAAGGCCCAACGGACCCTGGACAATAAATTTGTAGAGAGTGGGTGAAAGAGCTGGGCTGGGTCTGATATTAACAATGATGGACTGGGTTACGTTAAGCAGAAAAGAAACATAAAATAACACCAAGAAAACTCTTTTGTCAATGTCCGAGGAGGTGTTTCATTGAACAATCAATGGTTACAAGGTTCACTCACTGGTTACAAGGTTCAGAGCTACAATAAAACTATTCTTTTTCTTTTTCCCTCTTTCTTTTTCCATCTCCTCTATCAGGATCTCTTCTTCTTTATATAGTACCCTTCCCCATCATCTTCATCGTTCACTTGTTCTTCATCTGTGTATCTACTTGAGTGCATGTCACATCATGGGTATGCTTTAGTTATTTGGGAGTGACGGTAGCTGAGGGTGCACTGTTCAGAGGTCTTCTCCACATAAATGCGGCCAGAAAAGCTGTTGTAGTGCATTAAATACGGTGGTAGCAGCTTTTCCATTAGATATTTCTTCATTCTTATCATCTCCAGCCTTTGCTCTGAGCTTATCCTGATCTGGTGAAGTCCTCGGACAGCCACTGGCTTTTCTCGTACTCAAATAACCTGAGACTTTCTGCTGAAGTGATATGTCCTCCTCGGACAGGTGATACTCTCCTCGGACAGGAAATACCTTCCTCGGACAGCGCTGATCTTTCATGAAGATCCCACTCCTAGCTAGGCCTTGCCCTTTTCTCTCTCTCTATCTTCGGGTGTAAGATAGCCGTTTCGTGGGCCATTGGTTCATAATGTTGGGCCTGGTTTCTTCTCCCCCACATCAGCCCCTCAAAATTTTATTTCTTTCCCACGCAAGCGGGAAGAAAGAATAATTTTGACTTGATAGGCGGGAACAACAGAAAAATAAAGTAGAAAGAATAAATAAAAGTGAAAACAAAATGACATAAATACCCCTGTTTATACGCGCGAGTTTGTGGAGACGCGTGCCTCATCATTGCCACTGTAGATCTTCCATTCCCAAGGCGTTACATCAATTGCTTCAGGCGGCTCTGTCTCTTGTATCCAACGGTGGATCGCGGATCAGACGGTTGGGGTTTGTCCTCGCTATTCGTGCGAGATGAATGACACCACTCCGTTTGTCCCCATATATAAATATCTGCAGGCAGTTATTCTTTTTACTTTACACATTCGTAGCATTCAGAGCGTTTTCAGAGTTTCCAAAGAGTTCCTGTCTTCAAAAGCACTTCATTCCTTCTCGGATTTCTGCATCTTCTGCTTTCAGGGTCCCTCTCAAAAGCACATTTCCAGTTAGGGGATTCGTCTTGCTTGTGATATAGTAAGTCTCAGCGTACCTTGAGTCCTTATTTTCTCTTTGGTCACTGTTTTCTTTCATTATTCCATCCACTCTCTTACAAAAATGGGTAAATACAAGTACCTCGTCGATAGTCCGGCGTTAATCGAGGACTTCAAAAGAACCTACCATATCCCTCAGGGGGTAAATTTGAAGTATTGTCCCCCAGAGGGACTATTGCTAGACCGAGCGGAGGGACAGGTCATAGTTCCTATGATCGCCTTTCTTGAGGGAGGAATGACCATTCCAATGGGTCCCGTGACTCGAAATTACCTTATCAACCATAGGCTTTCCCCCGAGCAATGCGCACCCAACACCTTTAAGATATTAGGGGCCATCGACATCGTAAATGAGCAGTTAGGCTTAGGGCTAACCTGGCACGATTTAGCATACATGTATGAATGTCGTAGCCAAAGGGGAGGGGGGTATTATCTTAAATCCCGCTCCGATGTCGTGAGGCTGTTCTCCTGTCTTCCCAAATCCAATAAGGGGATGAAAGATGACTATTTGGTTGTCTCGGGCGAATGGCACGACGGTCTACATTGTCCGACCACGCCAGGAGAGCCAGGTGTGCCCTCTCGGACTTAGGGTTTCTAACTATAGCTTTAGGATTTTCTCCTTCTGCAATTACTTCTTGGTTTGTATTTGTATCTGCTTTCTAATTTGTTTGCTTTGTTTGTTTTACAGATAAGGTACACACTGCTCCTCGGCTGAGCCTTATCAACGTGCAAGCCCTCAACTATCTACTGCGCTCGGAAATATACGTCAGCGAAGATAGGCAATTGAGGTCTATTCCACTTATACTCGGCTACACTCCAAAGCCAGCCGACGTCCAGCCAGCAGGGAACGCCATTATTCAGGGCGATTACAAATTGCAGCGTATAGACGTTGCTCGGAAGAGTTTCCTTGCGCCCTACGATCTCCCACCAGTTCCACACCCTAATCCCCAGGGTGTTCCGCTGCTTATCCGACCAGTCCAACAAGTTCCTCTTGTTCAGTTGGCTGTGAGAGAAAGGGTCGGATCCTCGTCCACTTCCTTGGACGAGCAAATTGACAAGTTTAGGTTCGAAGGTGAGGGCGAAGGAGGGGTTCACGTTATTCCTTCGGATTCCGAAGAAGAGGCGGATAGGCAGTCTTTCGTCTGACCCCCCGTATTGCTGATAACAATACCAGAAGATTCCTCGGAGGAAGAGATGTCTGACCTAAGACTTCTCCTTAAAAAGAGGACCAATAAGGTGGAAGTTAAAGAAACAGGGACTTCTCGTCCAATTGCCAATGTGCCTCCACCTCCTCCTGTCTCGCAGGTCCCTGACCCGGCTTTCAAATCCATTCCGGATTTGAAAAAGAAGAGGCCGATGGAACCCGAAGACAAGGAACAAGGGCTGCCACCCAAGACTAAGCAGCAGAAAGTGATCAAAGAGCCCCGTCAAAAAAGGGCTTCCTCGGTGGAGAGCCGAGAGGATCCAAATCAGGCCGAGGTTCGCCGAGGGCAACGCATATGGTCCCCTCGGCTAGAGCTCGACGGTGTGCCATTCCCCTGGGAGACCTCGGTCAGGAATTATGAGGGTGGTCGGGCGGCATTGATAGCTGAGGCATTGGAGCAGCCCCTTCTTCTGCCCAAAGACATGGATTCATATAGGCGTTTCAGCCAGTATGAACTCTTTATGTCTCTGAAAAGGGACTTGGCCATGGTAAGTATATCTATTCTACTTCTCAATTATAGCGTTGGCTTTTATGTTTGCATACTAACACTGTAACTTGGTTCAGATCACTCAGCAGGTGTTTGTGGCCGAAGAGTGGAGCCGCAAGGCCAGTGTGCAAGCCTAGGCCGAGGCCCAAGCTAGGTCTGAAGCCGAGAGAGTCTTGGACAACTTAAGAGAAGAGACCTCGAAGCTCTCGGATCAACTAAAAGCAGTAGCCCAGGAAAGGGACAGCCTGGATGCTGGCTTAAAGAATGCAGAGTCCCAGGCCGAGTCCCAGCGCAGGCTGCTGGGCGAAGCTCAGAAAAAGTTGGCCACAGAAAGAGAAACTATCAAAGAGCTTCGTGCCGAGCTGCTGAAAGCCAAGGCGGCTGCCGAGGATGCTCAGAAGGACGCCCAGCTGGCTAAGGAGGCCACTGAAACTGAAAAAAGGGCGTCCTATAAACTGGGAGTGGAGGTGACAGAGAAAGATCTCACTGAGCAGTTTGCCTCGGTTGCTCGGGACTACTGTGATCTGACATGGAGCAAAGCATTAGATGCTGCTGGAGTTCCTCCCGACTCAGATCTTCGACGGCCAGAGAACATCTTCTACGGCGAGGATATTCGGCAGTATTCCGATGATGATGCTCCTCCTGCACATCCCCCCGAGGCTTCTGAGCAACCTCTGGTTGAGACGAACGCCCTGGTTACTCTTGAGCCTAACCAGGGTCTTCCACTGCCATGTGGCAAAGTCCCACCTGCTGAGCCCCCGCATGAGAAGGGTGAATCTCTAGAAGGGGAGAAACCACCCTCGGGTCCTCCTCAGGGAGTCCCAACATAGACTTAGGATTTTTTCTTCTTTTTTTTTTTTTTATGTTGAGAAAATTGTAAACCGATTTTTATCAATGAAGTAATTTTTGTTCATACGATGGTACTTGCAGTTTAATATTATCCTTTTGTGTTACAAATGATTTTACTTGGTAATTATAGTTATGGAGAAACAAAATTACTTTCTTTTGCAAATAACTTGTACGATTAATATTGTGTATGAAAAGTAGCATTAACCACTTGACCAATTAATGCTAACCAATTTAAACACCTAGGAAATGGTTAAATAGGGTTAATTAATCTGAAATTATCTGGTCCGAGGACTACAGGCATGATCAGATTTAAGTTTAAACACTTAGGGAACGAATAAATAGTGTTAACTAATCCGAGATCATCTGGTCCGAGGACTACAGGCATGATCAGATTTAAGTTTAAACACTTAGAGAACAAATAAAGAGTGTTAACTAATCCGAGATCATCTGGTCCGAGGACTACAGGCATGATCAGATTTAAGTTTAAACACTTAGAGAACGAATAAATAGTGTTAACTAATCCGAGATCATCTGGTCCGAGGACTACAGGCATGATCAGATTTAAGTTTAAACACTTAGAGAACAAATAAAGAGTGTTAACTAATCCGAGATCATCTGGTCCGAGGACTACAGGCATGATCAGATTTAAGTTTAAACACTTAGAGAACGAATAAATAGTGTTAACTAATCCGAGATCATCTGGTCCGAGGACTACAGGCATGATCAGATTTAAGTTTAAACACTTAGAGAACCAATAAAGAGTGTTAACTAATCCGAGATCATCTGGTCCGAGGACTACAGGCATGATCAGATTTAAGTTTAAACACTTAGAGAACGAATAAATAGTGTTATTATAAATAAACAGGAAAACAATTCGATTAATAATAATACCTCTTGAGGTTATTTACATTCCAAGGGCGGGGTATTACACGACTGTCCAAGTCTTCAAGAAAATATGCTCCAATACCTGCACATGACGTGATGCGATATGGGCCCTCCCAATTTGGTCCTAATTTTCCCCAGGCTGGGTTTCTTGTGTTTCCGACAACTTTTCTGAGCACCAAGTCGCCGGGTTCTAAGGGTCTCGGTTTGACCTTGGCGTCATAGCCCTGTCTAAGTTTTTGTTGGTAGTGAGCCAGCCGAACCATAGCGTTCTTTCTCCGTTCTTCGATAAAATCCAATCCAGCTTCTAGGAGTTTATTATTGTTGTCCGAGCAGAAGAAACTGGTTCTCAGAGTTGGGAAATTGGCTTCCAAAGGGATTACAGCTTCGGACCCATAAGTCATTGAGAAAGGAGTCTCTCCAGTAGACCTGCGAGGGGTAGTTCTGTAAGCCCAAAGCACGTGTGGCAATTCTTCGACCCACCTTCCCTTTGCGTCGTCCAACCTCTTCTTTAAGCCGCTGACTATAACTTTATTGACTGCTTCAGCTTGGCCATTACCCTGAGGGTTGGAGGGAGTAGAATATCTGTTCGTGATCCCCAGTTCACTACAATAATTCCGAAACGAGGTACTGTAGAACTGCAATCCATTATCTGAAATGAGGGTATGTGGAACTCCAAAGCGAGTTACAATGCTCTTCCATACGAATTTTTGTACATCCACATCTCGGATATTAGCAAGAGGTTCTGCCTCGACCCATTTCGTAAAATAATCGGTTCCGACCAGGAGATACTTTCTGTTCCCTGCTGCTTTAGGGAATGGACCCACGATGTCCAAACCCCATTGGGCAAACGGCCATGAACTGGACAATGGGTTAAGGGTTCCTCCCGGCTGATGTATGTTTGGTGCGAATCTCTGACATTGATCACATTTCTTCGCATAGTCTCGAGCTTCTTCTTGCATGCTCGGCCACCAATATCCCTAGGTAAGAGCCCGATGTGCCAATGATCTGCCTCCAGTGTGACTTCCACAAATACCTTCATGTAACTCTTCTAGTAGTGCCTCAGTGGCTTCCGGATGGACACACAACAAATATGGCCCCGAATAAGAACGTTTATATAATTTTTGGTCCTCGGACAACCAGAACCTAGCGGCCCTCCTTCGGATCTTGTCAGCCTCCTTTCGTTCTTCTGGCAGGACATCATCTTTTAAAAATTCGATTAGGGAATCCATCCAGCATGGACTTTTTCGGATCTGGTGTACTTGAGTTACGTCTATTCCTGCTCCAGTGGGCTCATGAAGATCCTCCACGATGATAACTCTCGACAAATCTTGATCCGAAGAGGTGGCTAATGTGGCCAGAGAATCGGCGTGTGCATTGCCACATCTGGGAACATGCATCAGACTGAAAAACACAAATTCCTCTTCCAAACGTTTGACTCTGTTCAAATAGCCCTGCATCCTCTCGTCTTTGGCTTCGAATTCTCCTTGAACTTGGCCCACAACCAGTCTTGAGTCCGAGAACACCTTTACGGCTTTTCCTCCCATCCTTCAGACCATGACCATTCCCATCAATAGGGCTTCATACTCGGCCTCATTATTTGTGGCGTTAAAATCTAGCCTTAGGGACTTCTCGATGATGATCCCCTCTGGAGATGTCATGACCAGCCCAATTCCAGAACCTTTCCGGTTTGCAGCGCCATCTACGTACAACTCCCAATGAGCAGGATCCTGTTGAGAAACCAAACCAACCGATTTCTCATCCATGCTCGGCATTACTTCTACATCTTCCAAACTGGGCTCCGTGAATTTGGCCACCAGATCTGCAAGGACTTGGCCTTTGACTGACGTGCGAGGCATGTATTTGATATCGAAAGCCCCTAGAATGGTGCCCCATTTGGCTATCCTCCCCGTGTAGTCGGCACTTCGAAGTACTGTTTTAAGCGGAAGCTGGGCGAGCACCACGACAGTGTGGGCTTGGAAGTAGTGAGGCAATTTCCGCGTTCCTAGCACTACGGCTAGGATAGCTTTTTCCAGTGGCAAATACTTGACCTCTGCTTCGTGCAACGATTTGCTTACACAATAGACCGGCCTCTGTACTCCCTGATCCACTCTTATCAACACTAAACTTACAGCGTGAGGGACCACTGCGATGTAAGCAAATAAAACCTCGTCGGGTTCAGGGCTGGACATAATCGGTGGCCGAGATAGATAATCCTTGAGCTGTTGGAAGGCCGAGGCACATTCTTCATTCCATTCGAAACCCTTCCATTTGTTAATTAGGGAGAAGAAGGGTTTGCATCTGTCTGCAGACCTGGATATAAACCGGTTTAACGCGGCTGTCATTCCTGTTAGCTTCTGCACATCCTTCGGATTCCGAGGAGGCTGCAGATCCTGCCGGTTGTTGCCCTTGGTCAGCCATTACCATCCACTGCTATTCTTCCCCAATCGTTCAAGCTCTTCCCACAGACGGCGCCAATTGTAAGGAACGGATTTGTGACCTAAGCCCAAAAGTATGGATCAAAGGCCCAACGGACCCTGGACAATAAATTTGTAGAGAGTGGGTGAAAGAGCTGGGCTGGGTCTGATATTAACAATGATGGACTGGGTTACGTTAAGCAGAAAAGAAACATAAAATAACACCAAGAAAACTCTTTTGTCAATGTCCGAGGAGGTGTTTCATTGAACAATCAATGGTTACAAGGTTCACTCACTGGTTACAAGGTTCAGAGCTACAATAAAACTATTCTTTTTCTTTTTCCCTCTTTCTTTTTCCATCTCCTCTATCAGGATCTCTTCTTCTTTATATAGTACCCTTCCCCATCATCTTCATCGTCCACTTGTTCTTCATTTGTGTATCTACTTGAGTGCATGTCACATCATGGGTATGCTTTAGTTATTTGGGAGTGACGGTAGCTGAGGGTGCACTGTTCAGAGGTCTTCTCCACATAAATGCGGCCAGAAAAGCTGTTGTAGTGCATTAAATACGGTGGTAGCAGCTTTTCCATTAGATATTTCTTCATTCTTATCATCTCCAGCCTTTGCTCTGAGCTTATCCTGATCTGGTGAAATTCTCGGACAGCCACTGGCTTTTCTCGTACTCAAATAACCTGAGACTTTCTGCTGAAGTGATATGTCCTCCTCGGACAGGTGATACTCTCCTCGGACAGGAAATACCTTCCTCGGACAGCGCTGATCTTTCATGAAGATCCCACTCCTAGCTAGGCCTTGCCCTTTTCTCTCTCTCTATCTTCGGGTGTAAGATAGCCGTTTCGTGGGCCCTTGGTTCATAATGTTGGGCCTGGTTTCTTCTCCCCCACATGTATAATTTCAAAATCTTCTAAAAAAAATTTATAATTTGAACAATATAATTGTGATTGTTTTTTATTTAAATATGCTAGCTTAACTTTTTTTTTTTTTTTTGAGAAAAAATATGCTAGCTTAACTAATAAGGAAAACACTTGAAAAAAATATATATAATATTATGCCTTTAATTCTATAAGTGGGGGAGGGCTGTTACGGAAAATTGTGTTTCACTTCAATTACGCATGACTCATGACATGACTACATGAGATCGGAGGAGCAGCATATCGGCTTCATTTCCGAGCTCTTCTTCTTTTTCTTTTTTCACATCTTTGGGCTTTCAAAATTTTAGCTTAACTTTTGGCATAATCTTTTTTTACCTAATTTGCTAAATTCAAGTCCAAATTTAATCTTTAATTATTATACAAGCCAAGTCCAAACTTGTGTTCAAACCGCGTGTTACATATGGCTTAAGTTCTAATCGATTATCTTTATTTTTATCATTGGAAAGGATCTCAAAATCTTCAATCTTTTTTATTCTATGTGGCAAAAACATTTTAAACAAAAGTTTTATTTTTCATATGCCCGTGATGGTCTCGTTCTGTAAAGCGTAAACAACGTCCCCACATAAAAGTTAAATACTAACTTTTTAAAAATTGTTATATAAAAAAAAAAAAATACAAGTAATGATACTATCAATGATCATAAAGTATACGATTATAAAGAATAAAAATATATATATATATATATATATGATACCAAAGGTGGCAATTTGTATTTGCGTGTTAAATTTGTATCGTGTCGACTCATAAATATTCGACTATATGGGTCAAATTAACCTGACATATTTATTAAATGAGTTAAGAGTCCTTAACCCTAATATTAGAGGTGGCAATTTATGTTTGCGTGTCAGGTTCATGTCATGATAATTCATGCGTATCCAACTATATGAGTCAACACTAACCCGACATGTTTATTAAACGAGTTAAGATTTCTTAACCCTAACACGACTCATTTATTAAATGAGTCAGTCGTGTCACCTATTTATCAGATTTTATCAAAATGGGAAAAAAAATTATGAAAAAAGAAACAAATAAACATTTTAGATATAAAATTCAAGACTAATGAGTAATTGCATCACAAATAATCATTCAAAATTAAAGTATATCTCAATATCACAAATAATCAATCACAATATGTCAAAAAAAAAAAAAAACCGCAACAACTAATAAGTTTATATACTTAGGATTTGAAGGATATATTGGTAAAATTTCATTTAATTAAATGGGTTAAGCAGGTTTTATAGGTTGAACACTAATCCAACCCATTTATCAAACGGGTCCCTCATATCATCCTGAATATAACATGAACCCCTACTAATTTCTTGTCATGTCGGGTTTGCGGATTGTGTCTAATTTTGCCACCCCTACCTAATATGACCTATTTATTAAATTGATCAGTCATGTCGATTCGTTTATTAGGTTTTATTCCAAAAAAAAAAAAATAGTATTAACCAAATTAATCTGAACTGTAAAAAAACAAACAAATAAATTTTGTTAATATAAAATTCAAAACTAACGAGTAACTACATCAGAAATAATCATTCAAAAATAAAGCATATCTTAATATCACAAATAATCAATCACAGTATGTCAAAGAAAATAAATCATAACAACTAATAAGTTTATGTATCTAGGGTTTGAAAGATATATTGGTAAAATGTTATTTAGTTAAGTGAGTCAGACGAGTTAAATGCAAGGAAGACAATTTCGTACCGTACCGGCCGGTACCGCCGGTATTTTTCATTCCGGTAGGTCGGCCGATACAGAAACGTAGTGATTTCGTTCTGGATTAAATACCGGTCATACCGGGATCGTTTCGGCCATACCGGGGTAAATATCGGATTCGGGCCGGTTAATGGATACCGGCCGGTACTGAATTTGACCCAAAAACACCATCTGATCCACTGGTTTTCTCCTCCTCACGGATGGGTTCTCTCCAGCTCTTTGCCCTTTATGCCATTGATTTTTTCGGCCTAACACTGGGACAATATTGCTGACTGGAGGTGAATGGTGGCACCATCGATTCGTTGACGTTGCGAAATGGGGCTTAAAGCTTAGAGTAATAGATAGAAAAAGAGAGGCTGGAACCAAAAGCTTGAACTTGAAGTCTTGAACACAGAGAAAGAGCATGTGTTTTGAGATCTGAAAATGTGAAGTGGGAAGTATACCAGCAGTAACTTGTGAACATAGAAAAACTTGATAAACATTGGAAGTTGTGATGACAGGTTGGCTTTTATTTTTTCCCTCAGTTTTTGTGAGTTCCAACAGCAGGTAGCTTTTTAAATTTTTATTTTTGGGTTTACCGTTACCACCCACAAGCTTTTCTAATATTATAATATTATTCTCAATAATATTTTTGTACTAACAACTTCCGCCCATTGAATAGTTTTTTCTAATAGTATCTCATATCTCATTACTATCTCTTATTGAAATTTTTGTCTTGTCTTTTGGTTGTTTTTTCTTTCTTTTTTGATCGATAAATTAAAGCCTATTGGGTTTTGGTTTAGGTATAAACTCACCTATAAAGATGAATAACATATTGTATTGGCTTTTTTCAAACAATTAAATTTATATAATATAAACATGTAAATAATATGTTTCTAAAAAAATATATAAATAATATACATATGTATGCAATGAACAATTAAGTTTTTTGTTTTTTATATTGTGTGTTTTTTTTTTTTCTTTGTATGCAATGAACAATTGAAGTAATGTTTTATTATAAACAGGAGGTAATGTTTTATGATAAATAGAGATTTTGTGTGTGTATGTATATTAAATATATAAAATAGCAGTAAATCCGAAACGGTACACTGGTATTGACCGGTACCCAAAATATATCGTACCGGTGGCCAAACCGGTACAGTCTCCGATACGGTATTGACTTCCTTGGTTAAATGGGTTTCATGGGTTGGACACGAACCTAGCATATTTATTAAATGGATTAGTCGTGTCAACTCGATTATAACACAAACTCCTTAAATCTCAACTTATAACCTGCTAATTTCATGTCATATCATGTCAAGTTTGTAAATCATGTCGAATTTTGCCACTCCTAATAAGTATATATGAGAAACTGTTAAAAATAAATTTTAATAGTTAAAGACAAAGGGGGAGTACACACAAAAATTAACATGGTTTGACCTTAAAATGTTAATGTCCATAGCAACAAACCCTTCAAGGTTATCTCATTTATGTCATCCAATATATTGACCATTTTATTACTGGTTTTCCATTTACCTCCGTCTTTTGTTACCTTTGATTTTTTTTTTTTTTTAATGGATAATGCAATAGTTGTAAGTTGTAACAATAGGGAAAGGGAATTTGAAACTTAATTTTTCCTCGTAAATGAGAACATACAATACCATTAAATTATGAGGCAACAATAAGAGAAGAGAATTCAAAACTTGATTTACCTCATAAATGAGAACAAGCAACACCACTAAATTATGAGACTCTTAACTATATCATTTCGTTAATATAAAATGAACTTGGGTGAGTTATTCTAAGACTCTATCTTTTTTCATCAAAAATAAAATTAAAAGACTAGTTCTTTTAATACTTTCTTTGAAGTTCTAGGGTATAAGCCTATAAGCTAATTAATTAACAGTAGCACCATAGGCCAACTCTTAATAAAAGTTGCAATGCTAGCTAGAACATGCTCCTACGGCTACTAGAGAATTTGATATAATTATAAACAAAATTGATGAATTCGACATGAACGAATACCAATTTACGTTAAGGTAAAGTTTTTCTCAAAAAAAAAAAAAAAGAATAATACTTTAAGGTAAAGTAACCTTCCCGAGAAATGCATGTCCCATAAGTCTAGGTAAGCATGCAAAATACAAAACAAAAATAAACGCTTATATAATAAGCCAAAAAAGGTACGATTAAGAAACTTCCTGGCGAATGCAAATCCAAGACTCAAGTCTCTTTCTTTAATATCATTTGTTTATTTTATTTTGTCTCTTTTAATTTACTAATTGAAATATTATTGCTTCCAACAGCACTAAACCTAATTTTATTTATTTTCATAGGAAGCATAGAAGAGACCCCATTTGTCTTAAACAAGTGTTCTTTATGTTCACGTTGTAACTGGCATTAGATTGAGGTTTCTCTGAATTTAATTTTATCTTTGACCTAATTAATTAAGAGACTCCCTGCCCCAGCTAAAGCACCCTTTTAAATTTCTAAAGCAATATGTCATGGTCCCTCTGGCCCAAGTACACGTTTGCGTGTACGTGTATGGTCGGTCCTACTTAATACAAAAGTCATACAAGCCCAACTCATCCTTTCAATTTTAATTGCTTCGGAAAAAATCATAGAAACCACCATGGGATTTATTGAAACCGCGAACTACCTTCAAACAGACATACCTTTTCAAAAGTTTGATCACTCAGTTAAATTATATATAAATTGCTAGGTCAAAACTATGTTAGACCACTCACAATAAAAGTGCTAAAATAACCCACAAGTTATTTTAGCACCTCAACTACCAAAAAAGACCCTACATCAATGGTGCCAAACTTAAATTTAGTAGCAACTTACTGTAGCAAGTTGCTACATTTTTTTCATTAATTTCTCTCTCTCTCTCTCTCTCTCTCTCTCCAGTCCACTCGAAACACCTAAACTCTGAATCCAAACCCAGCAAAGATGCCATATCTCGATGCCTTCACTCGGCCTCACCGCTTGTCGTCGACCAATCAATTCGCAAGCTTTGCCGCCTCGTCGACCAATTGATTCTCTCTTGCTCGTCCCTCTCTCTCTCTCTCTCTCTCTCTCTCTCTCTCTCTAACTCTGCCTCTATCTCACCATGGTGCTTCGTGGGTTTTGATGTTTTTATTTTTGTTTTTGATTTTCTATTCTTTGTGGGTCTGAGTTTGTGATTTGTTTGTTCTTGGTGGTTCAACAGTTGTGGGTTTGAATTTATGATTGGGTTGTGATTTGATTTTGGGTTTGAGATTTGGTTTTGGGTTAGTGACTTGTTTGTGATTTTGGTGGTTGGGGGTTGAGGTTGTGGGCAGTGGTGGTTGTGGTAGTGGGTGTAGGCAATAGTGGCTAGTGGTAGTGGGTGTGGGCAGTGGCAGTGAGTTTCGATTTTGCAATGGCTTGGATTTTCTGATGGTGGTGGTGGCCAGCAGTGGTTGTGAGTGGTGGGTTGGTTGTTTTTGTTTGGGAGGAGAGAGATACACATAGAGAAAGAGAGAGGAAGAAAGAGGGAGGAAGAGATGTAGATAGAGAATTAAAAAATAATAAAGAAATAATATTTTAATGAAGTGGTAAAAAATATAAAACATTTGATGTTGGGTATATTATAAAGTGGAGTGTTAAAATAAATAAAGTAGTATTTTGAATTGCTAAAAGCTATATTTTTTGAGAACCTTGTTGTGAATGCTCATGTTGGCAAATCTAAATCAATAATATTAAAATTTTTGGCTTTTAACAACTTAAAAAACTACTTTATCTATTTAAAACCTCACTTTACAATATATCCGACATAAAAAATTCTATTTTTTTTACCACGTCATTTAAATATTATTTTTTTTATTCTCCCAATATGTTTCTTTCTCTCTCTTTTAATCTGTGTGTCTCTTTTTCTTTAAAGCAACCCCACCACTTTCTTCTCAATCCAAGCAAACTCACACCCAAAACCATGGCTAGCCACCACCGCCCCAAAAAAAAAAAAAAAAAAAAACTATAAAGTTGTGATTTACAACTATGTTTTATGTTGGCTTTATTCCATGACAAAATGTATTGTAATTGCTTCAATTTTGTTCCTTGTACTTTATGGGATTTTATTGTATTGAGTTTAGTATTAAGTTGGTGAAGACTCAAGCTTAATTGAATATCAATGTATTTCGCGACTAGCTCGCGAGAAGTTCGCAAGAAGGGTTTCCGTGAAAAGGGCATGTGAGGAGCACATGACTAGAAGCTGAAGAGTCGTGTCAGGCTGTCGTTTTTGCGAGTATCTCACGGATAAGGCGTTTCTGCGAGGTAGTCATGAAACATTCTGCCTGAAGGATTTTAATGTATGGCTTTCTTACCCTTCACCTATACTATATATACCCTCATTACCCATAAATGTAAAGGAGGCCAAATCTTAGATAGGTTTTCTACAACACACACACCTATCTTTTAGAGAAAGATCTACTAATCCTTAGTGAGAAATCATTATAGCATCTTCTCCTTCCCTCTCCCATTGTCATATTTTGAGAGGAGATTTGTACCCAAACACAACCCACACCTATTCAGAGTGTAGAGAGTGTTTTGGAACTTAGGAAGTTTTGGGAATTTGCCAAAAGAAGTTGGTGAGGCTTGGTGGATGCAATCAAGCGTATTGTGGGATCTGGAAAACTAAACAAGACACGATTCTAAGAAGCCTTGTTGGAGTAGGAGCTTGAAGGGCTTAAGTACAGCAGGTAGATTAGATTTAGAGGGTCTCTTGCTCACCCATATATCTCAATTGATTGTTTAGTAGATCGATTACCGCTTAGAGGGCAACAGAGAGGTTTTTCACCGAGTTCTTCGGTTTCCTCTTTGATAACACATAGACTTGTTATCTTGTGCTTGCTTCTTTCTTCCCTACTCTTTTACATTCCATTTTAATACTGTGTTGTTTAGTTTATGGATTAGAGTAGCTTGTTTGTTTATCCACTCGCATTTATACTATTCCACATTTAGTTTTAAGTTAGTGTAAAATCAATCGAGCCGTAACTTTAATTTAGTGGTCTAAATAGCTCTTGTGTTTTCAACACATTTTCAAACTCTCAATTGGTATCAGAGTGGATACACTTTTTGTGGTTTAAATACGTAAGTGTGATCCTTGACCCCTTATGTTATTTGCTATAGATAGTGCTTTGTATGCTTCTATGCATGTTTTGGATGTTGATGATTGTAGCATGCCACGTGTTTATGAAAATGCCTCTATGAGTGATAATTCTCATGATTGTGATGCTATGTTACATAAATCTTTGGGTGTGACCCTTGACCCCTTATGTTATTTGTCATGGATAGTACTTTCTATGCTTCTATGCATGTTTTGGATGTTGATGATTGTAGCATGCCACGTGTTTGTGAAAATGCCTCTATGAGTGATAATTTTCATGATTGTGATGTTATGTTACATAAATCTTTGGGTGTTGTTGATATTCATAACATCAAACTCTTGAAGAAAAATACTAAGAAGTTTCAAAAGGATTCAAGCAAGTTATTTTGTGAAAATGATGATTTGATTGCTAAACTCAATGAATCCAACAAATTGGTTGAGAAATATAAGAAATTTGCTGAAAATTCTCTTGAAAAGCCTAAAGAGTTTGAATGTTTGAATATGGACTTGAATGCTAAACTTGTTTTGTCTAACAAGCTAGTTGATGATCTTAAATGTAAAAATGAATCTCTTAAGATGCATGCCAAGTGTTTGATTATTGAATCTATTGCTAAAAATGATGAAATTATTTGTTGCAATCATGTTGTGGTACCCAATTGTATGTCTATTGTGTGTTCTACCTCAAAAGACAAATCGGTGTACATTCCTCCACACAAAAGAAATAAAAAAATAGAGAGAAAGACTCTTAAGACTAAGCCTCTGTTTAGGTCTCATTCTAGGGAATTGAGTAGATCTAAGCTTGTTCCTACTTGCCACCATTGTGGTGTGATTGGTCATATAAGACCTCAATGTCATAAGTTAAAGAGAGAACAAACTCATATTGCTAGATCCATTCTCAAAAGGCCTAGTGGACCTAAACACATTGTTTGTCACTATTGTGGTGCTTTTGGTCATTTAAAACCTCATTGCTCTAAGTTTCATGCTCTTAAAAGAATTAAAAAAAAAAAAAAAAGAGAAACTTGAAATTCTTGGAAGTTGTGCTTTGCAAGCTAAATCGGATTTGAGGAAAAAATGGTAAGTTGTTGAAGAAAGTTTTTGATGTTCTTACTTCCTTGTCAATGTGCATCTCTGGTTCTTATTCTTCCAGCTCTCGTCTCACTTCTTATGAGACACTCATTCTAAACAATCATTCCATTTGGATGAGAAATGGTTCCTATGATTGAGCTTTTTACTCTTTTGGTCTTTGATCTAATTCTTTCAATCTTTGTAAGACCCTTCATGCATTAAATGTCATATCTTCATGCATTTTATGTATCTTACATTTCTTTATATGCATTGTTTCTATTTTTTATCTTACTGTTATGTCTTTGTTTTGTGTGTGTAAAAATCCAAAACCACAAAAAAAGTGAAAAATTCAAAAAGTTTGATCGTATATATTTGAGCACATTTCACATGTGAGTTTGGCCTAGTACCTCATACTAATGACATAGTACATTTACGAGTTTAGTTTGTTACGTATGCACATATATCTGTGTGTAAGAAATCTTGAAAACTATGTGTGATTGTTGTATATAGATCTTCTAGCTTGTGATGAATGATTGGTCAATTGTCTTGATGGTCTTAATACTTGCATAGACTTGTGCCTATATCTCTTCCCACTTTATTTTATTGTTTTTGCTTAAAGAACTCAACAAATGTAAATTTCCAAATGAAAAGAGATAATGAGCTACAAAAACCTGTCGCGCATACTAGTATTTGACCAGAAAAAAGAGAAAGCGACTTGAAATAAAATGTATGGTGCTCAAAAAGCCAAAGGCTAATTCTCAATGTTGAAATATCAAAAATTTCAAGCACTTACTCAAAAAGAGATGTATTATCCAAAATGGATCAAATGCTATGATTTATGCAGAAGCCAAATGAAAAGCTTCTAAGATTTGTAATCATTTTGTGGGAGATCATATATGTTCATTTTTATAATTGAGATAAACCACTTGACTTAGTGCTAGCTGTGTATGACTTGATTGAATTGATTATTGAAGTTTCACTCTAGACAAAGGATTATTCCACATTTGATACACACACAACACACAAGTATAATGTTCAATGAATGTTTATTTTATTTGTGTGATTGTACATGTTCAAATGTAATGTGTGTATGCTTAACCATATGTGAATCAAACCAAAAAGATTTTTGTTCTTTTTATTTGCTTTTGGAAGTGATTTGTATCACTTCCAAAAGCATGTTTTTCAAAGTTTTTCAAATTTTTTTGTGTGAAAAATATGTTTTCTGGGTGTTTTCGTGACTTATTCCATGTTTAAATTCAATCACGAGTGAAAGGGTCCAATTCTCAAGTTTTTCAACTTTAGACAGAGAGTTTTGCAGCTATTTCACGACTGTTTCGCGAGTAAGGCTTACCAGTGAAATTTTCATAAGAAGCTTACCAGCAAAATTACCAACGAAAATTTCCAAATCAGCTTTTAAAGGACATTTCGTGGGTCATTTGTTTTAAACATCTCTCATCCTCTCCCAAACCCATGTTTTAATGTTTCTACATCAAAACCTAACTAAATTCAAGTGCTTTTCATTCCATTAACATCTATAAGGTAATATTTAACTCTTTTCATTGTTTTTGTTTCTTAGAATATGTTTTTGGGGGTTAATGTTCATAGTTGGGATTTTTTTCAAATGGAAGTTGGAAAACTTATTTTCTATCAATCTTTTTTATTGGGCTTTGTTTTAAATGATAATTTGGTTTGGATGTTGGCCCCTTGTGGCAAAAATAATATGTATTTAGGCAAGTTTTTTATATGTTCATGCATTGTTTATCATACATGTATAGTGTGTGCATTGTAAATGTTTGATAGAATGTCCAAATGACATTTTCTCGTTGTTTTGGACTCCAATGAATACCATATTTTGGGGATCACAATAATTATTCATGTTTATCATGCTTTGATCATTGGTGGTGTGTTTTATACACTTTGCCCTGGGAGTGCTTATTCATGCATTGATTATGCATCTCACATGCACATTAGAGGTACCTTTGTTGCACACACTATAACATTTGACATGTTCTTGCATTCACTCATGCTAGTTAAGTTTTTTTAGACTCTTTAGCACATATAACATGTTCTTGTGTCTTTGTCATGCCTAGGTTTATATCATGTTCTATCATCCTTAGCATGTCATGTTTACTTTATGTTTTGTAGCATTTTTTATGTTTTTGTCTTTCGTTTGAACTTCTTTTTCTCATTCATCTTGCACCCCTCATGCATCATCTTCATATTTTTTTTCTTTCCCTCCTTCCTCTTGCTTCATTTGTCTATTCTTGACAAAAAGGCGGAGATTATACCGAAAAGTATACTAGTGTGTTTCGTCATTTCTATATGACTCATACACAATCGTAGGTGAAGAAAGCTATAAGGGAGATGCATTTACCAAGAGGGAGAAGACTTTTTTTTTTTTTAAGAAAACCTTGATTTACTTTATGCTTATGCTTGTTTTCTCTTTGCTTTATGGTGCTTTGATATACTTTATTGCTTTCATTGCATTGTGCTTATGTGTTAGACATGCTTTTATCCTTATGCTATTGTGCTTTATTGGATGCATGTTCGGATGATCATTTGTTTTGCTATGTGATCATTATGATCATTTCCATATGACTGTTTTGGTGTATGATCAAGTTGTTCACATGTTTCACATTATGTTTACTTGATCGCATTTTACTTGTTACATTATACTTGTCTTTTTATTACTTGATTTACCTTGAAGGTCTAATGTGCTTTGATATACTTTATTGCTTTCATTGCATTGTGCTTATGTGTTAGACATGCTTTTATCCTTATGCTATTGTGCTTTATTGGATGCATGTTCGGATGATCATTTGTTTTGCTATGTGATCATTATGATCATTTCCATATGACTGTTTTGGTGTATGATCAAGTTGTTCACATGTTTCACATTATGTTTACTTGATCGCATTTTACTTGTTACATTATACTTGTCTTTTTATTACTTGATTTACCATGAAGGTCTAATGTGTTTTGTGCAAGTGTTTCAGGTTACAAGTATATATGTTTCAAGTTCATCACAGCTTCTAGATTTAGGTATAAGTGAGTTTTGCCATTGTTCCCAAACTCACGTTTAAGTCTAAAGTCTATTATAAGGTGTTTTTTCACGGAATAATCAAAAGGGGAGATTGTAAAGTTGTGATTTACAACAATGTTTTATGTTGACTTTATTTCATGACAAAATGTGTTGTAATTGCTTCAATTTTGTTCCTTGTATTTTGTGGGATTTTATTATATTGAGTTTAGTATTGAGTTGGTGAAGACTCAAGCTTAATTGAAGATTAGTGCATTTCGCAACTAGCTCATTAGAAGTTCACGAGAAGGGTTTCTGTGAAAAGGGCATGTGAGGAGCACATGACTAAAAGCTAAAGAGTCGAGCGAGGTTGTCATTTTCGCGAGTGTCTTGTGAGTAAGGCCTTCCCACGAGGTAGTCGCGAAACATTTTGCCTGGAGGATTTTAATGTGTGACTTTCTTACCCTTCACCCATATTATATATACCTTCATTACCCACAAATGTAAAGGAGGCCATTTAGAGGGAAAAACCCTAGATAGTTTTTCTACAACACACACACCCATCTTTTAGAGAGAGGGCTACTGATCCTTAGTAAGAAATCATTGTAGCCTCTTCTCCTTAGAGGGTCTCTTGCTCACCCATGTATCCTAACTGATTGTCTAATGGATCAATTACTGCTTAGAGGGCGGCGGAGAGGTTTTTCGCCAAGTTCTTCGATTTCCTCTTTGATAACACATCGACATGTTATCTTGTATTTGCATTTTTCTTCCCTACTCTTTTATATTCCATTTTACTGCTGTGTTGTTTAGTTTATGTATTAAAGTAGCTTATTTGTTTATCCGCTTGCATTTACAATATTCCGTACTTAGTTTTAAGTTAGTGAAAAATCAATCGAGCTGTAACTTTAATTTAGAGGTCTAAACAGCTCTTGTATTTTCAACACATTTTTGAGTTTTCAGAAACCAGTCGGTAGGGGTGTGCATGGGTTGGGTTGAAGGGATTTTTTGACCCAACCCACCATGGTGGGTTAAAAAAAATTCAACCCAACCCAATCCAACCCAACCCACATGGGTCAGGTTGAACCCATAGGTTTGACAAATTTTTATTATTATTATTATTAAATTTATTAAATATATTATTATTAGTATATTATATATATATATATATAATATATTATATATAAGCACTTATAGTATATAATAATATTATTAGTATATATTAAATATATTATTATTAGTATATGTTAAATTTACAGCTGATTTAAAAAAAATTATTAAATATATAATATTTTTTAAATATATATTAAATATGGGTGGGTCGGGCCGGGTTTGGCGGGTTTGTAATTTTATGACCCACACCCAACCCGACCCGCTATAAAAAAATTTTTTGTGACCCAACCCAACCCACCAAGTCTTAAAAACTGACCCAACCTGGCGGGTCGGTGGATTTAGCACACCCCTATCAGTCGATAGCCACCACAGCTACAACAACTACCATTGTCACCACCACCCACAACCACAACCACAACCCCCAATCACCAAAATCACAAACAAATCACAAACTCATACTTATAATCACATCACCATTCACCACCAACAACTAGAAAAAGAAAAAGAAAAAGAAAAAAAAAAAAAAAAACCCGCCAAAATCACGGCCGCCAAATTCCTCCTCGCAAGATCAATATTGAGGAATTGTTTGACCACCATATCAAAAGCCAGAGAGAGAGAGAGAGAGAGATGCTATTTTAATTGAAGTGTGTAATATTAAAAATTTTAATTTTTGAGCTACAGTAGATTGCCAAAGATGGTAGTTTACTATAGCTAGGTTGTCAAAAATTTTACGTATAGTAACCTTCATGTGAATGAGTTTTTGAGGGGAAGAGACCTAAAATGAGTTTTTAGCATCTTTCACACCTTTGATGTGAACGATCTTAGTATCTAAAATAGTGTTGAAGATCTATATATATTGAAAACACAAGAAAACTGCTTAAGAAGAGAAAATTTTGATGCATCAAATCTTCCCTGATCAATCGAGCTAATTACCTGGCTCATTTGGGATCCGTGCATTAGGGTTTCCAAAGGTATAAATGGGGTTTCCAAAGGTATAAATGCATATTTTTTAAGTTGTCATTATAAGGAGAACATGCGCATATTAAGAGAAGTTACTACATCCTTATGTGCGCCTTGGGTTTCTTGTGCCAAGCTTCTTACAATTCAAAGTTAAAGCGTGTTTGCTGTAAAGATTTCTACACTAACAACTTCTACAATTAAGAAGGTTGATTGAGAAGTTAGTCACAAATTGGATATACGTGCACAATGAAGGTCACTAAGAAAAGTAGTCCAACCAGGTTAGAGTTGCACCTAGACAATTCAGTAGATTCTATTGTACATAGGTGCTTTGGGATCAAGTATATTCCTTGTACTTGTAACCTTAATCTTTGTTAGTAGATTCTTCAATGAGTGGTGACCTATGTATCACCCATTGGACGTTTTTCTGATCATTTTGTTGTGTCTTGAAACTTACTTTTTCGCTGCATGGAATTTAGTTTTGGCACTATGGTTGTGCCTAACACGTTGTAATTGGATCATTGCAAATTTTCACTAATGGTGAAATGGTTGTGCCCAACACATTGTAATTGAATAATTGCATAATTTCGCTAATTAATATATTTTGGTGATTGGATAATTCCAACATTTATACATTAGAATATGACTCCTTAAACATACCTTTTCAAAAGTTTTATCACAAAACCCATAACAATACCATTAATTCCCTTAAGAGTAATGCTATAGCCACACACTTTTCTTGAAAATTTTAAAAAACTATTGAAGTAGCAAATTTTTATTGGCTCATATATCTGGGTCCGCCATTTACACCACTCTTTTACTTATCAATAATTACTCATCACATCAGTTATTTGTAAATAAAAAATAAATAAATAATTGTAACTCTAGTATTTTCCTCATTTTAAAGGCCATAAAAAATTTTTTATAGATCTCAAATCTAAAACAAAATATACTAGCTCCAAAAAAATTAGCCCAACAACAGAAATTATCAATAACAAAGCTAAAAAAAATAAGCCCACTAAATAAATTTCACCCAAAATAATTTTGTCATTATCTAGTAGTAGACGCATGCAGAAAAAAAAAAAAAAAAAAAAAAAAAAAAAAAAAAAAAAAAAAAAAAAACCTTACCCCAGTGTCTAAGTAATAGCAGAGTCGCTACCCCCCCCCCCCCCCCCCCCGCAAAAAAGGTTTTCAGAACCAGACCAGACCAAGAGGTTGGACTGTGAAAACCAAGAACCGAGATGAAAACCGGTTTTTTAAACATAAAGAACCAGATTTTTTGTTAATTCTGTGAACCCCTAAAACTAGGGTTGGACCGCACGAACCGATGGCAAGAACCGTGCAGCCCAATCCCTTAGCAATTTTTTTTTTTTTTTTAATTTTATATAAACAACTTAACACAATTTTATTCTACTTAATTAAATTGTCCATCTCTTACAAGGAATAAAAAAAATTATAATTAAAATCCTTCAAAGATATTCAACTTTACTTCAAAAATTAATCATAAATTTTAATGTTTTCATGGTTATTATTTTATTTTATTAACTTTCTTATTTAATTATTAAATATATGCTTGAAAATCATTAAATTTCCCTCACATATATAGATATATTAGTCAATTTTGCTAGTTTTATAAATTTAATATCTATATTTAGGCTTTAATTAATTATAACGACATCATGATTCGACCCCAGTTTGACCTCGATTCGACCTCAAAAACTTTGAACCTCTCCTTTTTACGGTTCAATGAACGGTCCAGATCTGAAAACCTTGCCTAAAATAAATGTGCCCGTAGTGAGTCCAGTCTAGCCCAATGCCTTAACTTATACCCACGGTGAAAGAGTTGCATTTCTTGGCTTGGCAAGTGCTCATTTTTGTAAATGGTGATGATTATATTAATACGCTGTATTGTATAGAACAAGAAATATATCTTTCTTAATTTTCTCATCAATTTCATTAGCGCATTTAGATTTTTGATATTTGAGTATTGTTTTCTTGTAACAGAAACTACCCAACGAGTTTCCATTAGTGTCTCATCAATATTTTGTAAGAGGCAATAAGTGACAGTATAGAACACTTACAAAGATCCTACTTAATTGTAAGATTGATTAAGTAAAAGCCATACGTAAAAAGAATGCAATTTTTTTTTTTTATATAAAAACAAAAATATTCATTGTTTCCGCTATCCTACACTTTGACTACCATGATTTCTTTCAGATATTGTTTCGGTTGCCTTTCTAGAAGAAGGTTATGGACTTGTATCCAAAATTTTGTCGTTATAAAATCAATTGTGTGAACACTCAAATACAGTAGCCACTCTTTTTGTACGTTTCATGCATGAAAGCAATTTCACAATTTTGATACATTCTCCTTTATCATTTTTTCTTCCAATTCTGTTCTAGGACAATAGCTTACCCACAGAAGGCATTCGGCTTGAGCTGCCCCAAAAGCGTACACCGCCAGATCCATCCAATCAGAACAATGATATCATCAACATCTTCTGGGCCCTTCATAACTATAAAATCTAATGGCCCGTTTGAATTGAGGAGGAGGGAGAGGGAATAGAGTAGAAGATAGTAGAATTGGCTCAAAATTAAATTATTTTCAGCCAACTTTACTCTACTCCTCTCCACTCTCCCTCTCTCTCTCTCTCCCCTCAATTCAAACAAGCCCTAAGTTGTAAGAGTATTGACTCGAATACGTGTATGGGTTATAACATTTCTTAAAAACTAGGGTACGACGAAAGGTCAAAGATATGGTAATTAATTAATTATTTTTAGGCATATTTTAAATATTTTTGGACATAATATGTTTGTTTTAGATTTTAAAATTAAGTAACAACAATAAAATGCTTGAAAACATATATAAAATTGAAATAAGCAAGGAAATACTATGACGTCCATAAAATATTGTCTAAAATATAAATTAAGAGTTCAAATAAATTAAAAACTTAAGTTGCATAAGTACCCACACGGGTACGTACAGGTGCTTGGCCATTTTAGTTATGTCCGTGCAACATAAGATAAAACAAGAAGAAAAGAAAGATGAGGGGAGGCAAAGAAGCATTGAGAAAGTTGAAACTCTAATGGCCTATTTGGAAGTTTAAAAAAGGAGGGATAGTAGAGTAAAGGGAGGGAGAGTAATTCAATTACCTTATTTAGAAATTTTTTAAAGAATGAGGGGGAGATGTTTAGAGGGGTTTAGAGGGGTTTCCACTAGCTCTAATCCCTCATTTTTAATTCCCTCAAATTGGAGAGATTTGGAGAGAGAGTAGAGTAGATAAATTATTGACCAAATGAATTCCCCAATTTACCCTTTTTAAATTAACAAAATTACAAACCGATTATATAAATAATCTTTGTTTGTTTCCTGAGAAAATTTAAGGAGAATGAAAAAAAAAATTGAATCTCACTATTTAGAAGCCGTCGAGTCATGAGTTGTTGACAACGACGTCACCAGGTCCACGTTGCTTGCGGTGATCGATCTCAAGTCAGTGGTTGTGCACGAGATTGGGCATTTGCTTGGGCTCGGATATTCATTGGTGGTGGTGGCTTTGGATCAGTACACATTGGGAGCAATCGTCGTCTCAATTTTCGCACTCATCGTTGCGATTTATAGCTTCGTCACCGCAAATAAAAAGGTCACTGGAGAGGCACGAACTGAGGCAGTGAACTGCGTCGCCGTGGCGGCGGTAGCCGCTAATAGAGAATGTAGATCCACCGATGCCAACATTATCATTGTCGATGCTGGCGTCACCAGCTCCGCTCTCACTCACACTCTTGGCAAGGTTTGTCAAGTTCTCTATCATTTCTTTTTCTCTTCTTTCTTTCTCGGCAACCAAACAGTGCACTAAGCATTTCGTTTTCTTTATTTCTTTCTTTCTTTCTTTTTGAATTAAGAAAAATCTACTAAAGTTTATGGATTTGCTTCAACTTTGGCTTGTTATGTGTGTTTTGTTCAGGAAATTAACATGTTAATTATTGAATTTTAGATATAGTAGGCTAATTTGGTTGATGATTTTTCGTAATATGTTAGTACTTTAAAAAAAAATCATAATTTGCAATTTCTCTTGTATTTTTTTAATTAGCAATTTTTTTCTTTTTTCTTTTTTTTTTTTTTTTTGGTATGATCTATCATAATAGAATTTTTAGATACGCGTTTGTATGTATAAACTACACTAGTTGTTGAAAATCGTGGTTTCGTGTTTATTCTAAGATTTGGACGAATGATAATCAAGTTCAAGACTTTACAAAACTAATAAATTAATCATAAACCAATGTTGCAAGTCCATTTTCAAATAGGGGTAAATTTGTCTATTTAAATCATTTCCTCTCTTCTCCATTCTAATTTTTAAAACATCCAAATAAGAGGAGAGGTTAATTACTCCATTCTCTCTTACTAATTTTAAAAACATCCAAACAAGGTAGAAGATAACCCATTCCTCTCTACTTTCCTCTCCACTACTCTCCTCCTCTCTACTCCTCTCTACTCTCCTCCCTCTCTAAACTTCCAAACATAGTATAAAGCTATCAAAGAGAAGAATGACAGGTGTGAATAGGTAAAAATAATAATAATAAATAGAAAGTTAGTACAGGGACAGCAGAGTTTAGCGATGAGATCGAGAGTAATAATGTAAACACCACTAGTAGGCTGATTTTTAGTTAATTAGGACTCGTTACCTTTATTTTATTAATGTAAGAACTATGTTAAGATGACAGTTGGTTGATATATAATTGATTATTGCTAACACAATTTTTTTTCTTTGTCAAAAACAACCAATAACTTGCATGATCAATTGAGGGTCCATTACTCACAAATTCATGATGGGTTGAGTGACCATAAATTAATGGTTTGGATGATGATGAAACTATGGTGAGGTCATTTGAGATAGGGTTTGTGACATCCCATCTTAGTTGACCGCACTCATCCAATTTTATCTTTTATATATATTGCTGAGATTATTTGTAGATGAAATCACTTAAACATAGCTACAGGGATTAAACTAGATAGACATCTTGTCACTTCTAATTTTGTTCTCATTAGTAAAATTGAAATAGCTTATTAAATCTTCAACATGAAATGATGAATAACAATGCATGAGATGAGAGCACCAATATTTAAAAACAAAACAAAACAAAAACAAGGAGTGCTTAAAATAAATTCTTTTTTTTTAATCTCTTATAACAATATTATAATAGAATCCATATGAAAATATCGATTATGGCCCATAAAGCAGAAGAGAACACCCAATTTGCCAAGCGGGCCTCAAAGTGTAGTGTTAGGAAACATTAGAAATTCGAACTAGTCCAAACAAAAGTGGAATGATGAGAAGTAGAGTTAGATTTGATGGACATTTAGAGAGGCCCAATTGAAACTAACTTCATCCCCTAGAACTAGAAATCCATCATCTTGAAATTTCCCATCCAAACTCTAACCTCATTTCATTTCAACTATCCTACTTTCATCAATGGACCCTAATTAACCAGATGCCATTCGCAGACTAATATAAAAAAATTCCATCTAGAGTTTCCATTGAGATCGTGAGCATGTCCTTAAGCTTTCTCATAAGTTTCATCTGGAGTTTCTCTTATAGTGAGTTTGTCATTCAAACACAGAATTTGTTTACCTCTACCAATGAGTTCACTAGTACGTAAACCCCTTCAAAGGCTTCTTTGGAGTATTGGGTTTCTAGTAGTTGCGAACGAGTTCATTCATGGAGGAGAGATTTTGTAAGAGTTCTAGGGCCACTTAGTGGGAGGCGAATAGGCCGTTTGTTTCGATTACAGATAGTCTAGGTTACAAAAGGTATTGTAAATATGAACTAATTGTAATTATTTTTCTTTAGTGAAATTTTCTATAAGATTGGTTACCACCATGGTGGTTTTTCTTTTAAATTGTTCTTGAATAAATTTCCAATAATTAATCACCAAATCCTTGTGTGTGTGTGTGTGTGTGTGTGTGTGTTTTTGGGGGGGATTGTGGCTATGTCACTGTGGTATGTTCATTGACAAATTTAATTGTCAACTCTAGCACAAACAAAAATCAACTGTTAATCAAATAATTTGGATCGTTGGAGGCATAAATTAGATTCACTTTGTAATAGAATTTTGATGAATAGTTATATTCTTTAAACTTCTTGAAACTTTAGCAATTGAGTTTTACTTAAAAATAAATTATGTAATAATTTTAATGTACTTATAACATGCCATATGACTTGATAAGAAAATGATAAAAAATGCAAAAAAAAAAAAAAAAAAAAAAAAATTATGACATTCATTTAACACAACCATATCATGTCATACAATAAAATTACTATTATATAATATACGACCCAACTCTCAGCTAGATGCCTTTGATTATATTAGTCAGGATGGTTCTTTCATGTTAGTATATCCAACAGATGTTTTGTTAAGCTAAGGTGTTGTTCAAGTAAATGCTAAGACTTCATGAGATTCATATGGTTTTTGGTTCCAAAATCCTAACTAACATCATGGGATCACTCCAACTTATTTCTCTATATAATTTACTGACGTCTGAAATAGAAAGTTGCTTAAAGGGTTTTTGAATTTTTCATAGCATTTTTGTAAATCACTAAATCTTAGAGGTCAACAAAACCCAAAACATGAATACATGTTGACTATGCGAAAATATGGTTTTTAGACCCGGACCGTTCAAAGAACCGGTAAAGGGAGAGTTTCAAGATTTTTAAGGTCAGACCGAGGTTCGACTAAGGTTGAGCCGCGATGATATTATAATTACTTTAATAATTAATTAAAACCCAAATATGGATATTAAATTTATAAAACTAGCAAAATTGACTAACATATCTATATATGTAAGGGAAATTTAATGATTTTCAAACATATATTTACAAATTAAATAACAAAGTTAATAAAATAAAATAATAACCATGAAAACATTAAAATTTATAATTAATTTTTGAAGTAAAGTTGAATATCTTTGAAGGATTTTGATTATAATTTTTTTTTTAATTCCTTGTAAGAGATGGATAATTTAATTAAGTAGAATAGAATTGTGTTAAGTTGTTTTTATTTTATTTTAAAAAAAAAAAATGCGTTAAGTATTTCTTCTTTTTTTTCTTTTTTTTTTTTTTTTTTAATAATTGCTCCAACTTTGACTGTGCCTAGGTTCTAAACTTTGTAAGCGCCCTTTTCTGATTTTTTTTTTTTCTTAATTAACAAGCATGCTTGAACCGCAGTTGGGCTGCACGATTCATGCCACTGGTTTTGCATGAACCGTGCGGTCCAACCATGGTTTAAGGGGTTCATAGAATTTCCAATAAATCAAGTTCTCTATGTTTAAAAAACTAGATTTCAGTCCGGTTTTTGGTTAACCCAGTCGGACCGCTCAGTTCGGTTTAGGTTTGACAACAATACTCAAAAACATCATGTAAAATTAGGACATCAATTCAAATCCTGGATTTTCGAATTTAGAGAGATATTGAGAGAGATCAAGAATTCTCACTATTTCTTAGATTCATGGACCCAATTCAATTCAGTGAGATCTTTCATTCACATTTTTTTCCATCAAGAACGTTTTATAAAACTCTTGGACTCCTGAATTTGGAGTATCTTACTTTCACGCAATTCACAAGGTTCAACAAGCAATCGATATTTCACGATCAAGGGTGTAGTACTATTTGTAGTAGTGGTCCTTCTATATCGTATTAACAATCGAAAGATGGTTGAAAGAAAAAATATCTATTTGACGAGACTTCTTCCTATACCTATGAATTTCATTGGACCCAGAAATGATACATTGGAAGATTCTTTTGGCTCTTCCAATATCAATAGGTTGATTGTTTCGCTCCTGTATCTTCCAAAAGGAAAAAAGATATCTGAGAGCCTTTTCCTGGATCCAAAAGAGAGTACTTGGGCTCTCCCAATAACTAAAAAGTGTATCATGCCTGAATCTAACTGGGGTTCACGGTGGTGGAGGAACTGGATCAGAAAAAAGAGGGATTCCAGTTGTAAGATATCTAATAATGAAACCGTCGCTAGAATTGAGATCTCATTCAAAGAGAAAGATATCAAATATCTGTACATCTGACCAATACATCCTAACAAAAGGTTTAGACCTCTTCAAGTTTAAAAACTTAACAGAGTTTCATAAATCTAATTCAACTTTCATCCACCTCATCATTCTTTTCTTTTCTTTTTCCTTTTTTTTTATTTTTTTTATGAGCTAACCTCATCAATTTTCATCAATTTCTCAAACAAGTAACCAAGAACCTTGTAATTCTTATTCAACTCATTAGCACTTTTTAAGATTTCTAACGGAGAGATCAAGGATTCAAATTCCCCCACCCCTGACTATCGAAATATCAACAAAAAATAAAAATCTCAAACAAGTAAATACATAATTACATACTATTTATCTGCCTGATTGATTAGGAGACCGGCTAGTTTCGGCAGATTGGATAAGTGATGAATCTGTAGCCATAGATTGACACACTAGAGATGAAAGAGATGCCCACAATCAGGTAACATCCTAAGAGTATCGCTATCATCATAATCCTCCAAACATATAGAGCAGCGGGATGCTGTTGAGTCACTCTTCAGGAGCTTGGCTTGCGCACAAACAAGCTTTGGAAAGTTATGACGATTCGTCTCATTCAGGCCATGCTCCATGGACAATGCAGTATCTTGATAAGCACTTGATATAGAGCCCCCTCTTTGATATGAATTCGGGTCTTCTTGACTGCGTCTCATGCGACCATCACAGAAGTAACCGATGCTTACAACTTTGAGCAACACCAAGATGCCCAATGCAGCTGCAACACCATTTGGAAGTAAACCCATATCTCTGTTTACTAGTTTTGTCACTTTAAGTTAATTAAGTCCATCTTCTTTGATAAATGTGTTACGAGCTTGAAAGCTTTGGGAGTAGCTTATCTTCTGATTTGTATACATGCTATACTGTTTTTTTTTTTTTTTTTGAACTGGAAGATTTATAGCATAAAACCAAAAAGTAGTACAACATAGAAACAAACAGAACAGGGCATTAAGCCAGATACAACATGTCATTGTGGACTAACGAAAACACAGCAGGGGGGAAACCCCATTCCACATGCAAGAAGATTCTTCTCTCCGAGCCAGCTGTGCAAGTTCATGGGCCACAACATTGAAATCCCTATTTACATGCTGAAAAGTGCAGAGCTCAAAGGATTCACTTACACGCCTAATTCCTTGTAAAATATGGCCAAGCTCACTACCTATAGAGTTGACATTCAAGGCTTGAATCACAGCAAGTTCATCACACTCCAGGATGACCTGAGACAATTACAACTCCCTAGCAAGTAAAATGCCTTGCTCCAATGCTAAAGCTTCTACTTGGTCTGCTGCAAATCTGCCTGGCAGATACTTATTTAGAGCTGCTACAACATGTCCATTTGAGTCCCTAATAATCACTCCAATGCTGGAATTTCTTCCTTGGTCAGAGGTTGCCCCATCGACGTTGATTTTGAATACTCCAAGAGGAGGAGCCTCCTGCCTATTTTGAGAATACCTTGGAGGAATGATGTCTAGGGAAGCAGCCTTTTTAAAGTCCTCCAATGTGCTGTTTGCCAGAAGCCAAACCTGAGATGGGGAAAGAGGAGAATCATTATGCACTATTTTATTTCTGTTATACCAGATAGACCAAGATAATACAAAAAATAAATCCAGGACTTGTGAAGCATTAGAATGACATAAATCTAAGGCCATGAGGAAAGACCAATTATGACTCTGAGGAGGTCTAGGATAATCTGACCAGAAGCACCAAACAAGGGAGGCAGCTTCACAATGAGGGAGAGCATGGTTGACATCCTCAGGTACCAAGCCACAACTGGGGCAAGTAGTGCTACAACAAATTCCTCTTTTGCTTATATTATCATAAATGGGCAACCCATTTACACAAGCCCTCCAGGCAAAGATTTTAATTTTTCCAGGGAGGTTTAGAAGCCAAAGTTTCTTCCAAAGCAGTCTAGAAGGGTCCCCAGTAGAGCTTACACCCCCTTCATACGGATCAATGATACTATAGGCTATATGATAAGCACTCTTCACCGAAAATTCCCCTTTCTTATTTCCAATCCAGATAAGCTTGTCTTCTGGCAGATTATAACTTAGAGGAATCTTCAAGATGGTTTCCACCTCAAAGGGTAGAAAGGTAGAGCGAAGAACATCTGTATTCCACCATTTAGTATCCGGGTCTATGAGAGAGGAGACCAAAGGGAATTCAAAATCGTGGATTTGGGGAGAGATAACTTTGTAGGTTGAAGGTGTTGGGAGCCATCTATCCTCTCCCATATATGGATTTGTTTCCCGTTACCAACTCTTCACCGGGTTCTCCTCCTTATAACTTCTAAGCTACTATGAATGCTTCTCCATGAGTACGAGAGGGAAGAACCAAGCTTAGCATTTAAAAGATCACCCGTAGGAAAGTACCTAGCTTTAAGCACCCTGGCAACCAAAGAGCTTGGATTAGAAACAATTCTCCAAGCTTGCTTGGCAAGCATGGCCAAGTTAAAAGCTTTTAGATTTCTGAACCCCAACCCTCCACAAGCCTTTGAATTGCACATCCTCTTCCAGCAAATCCAACCCAACTTTGTTTCCTGCTTCCTTTGGCCCCACGAAAAGTTCTTCTTCATTCTTTCCATATCATCACATAGACCTTGAGGAAGTAGGAAGCAACTCATAGTGTATGTTGGAATTGCTTGCGCCACCGCCTTAATGAGAATTTCCTTCCCGCCCATAGAAAGAAGCTTACCTTTCCAACCCGCAAGCTTATGACCAACCTTCTCCTTTAATATTGCAAAGACTTGACTTTTTGACCTTCCAATGAAAGAAGGGGGGCCAAGGTATTTCGTGTGCCTCGAGTTCTGCATAGGGCCTAAAATGTTAAAGATTTCATCTCTAGTTTCTTGGGCTGTATTGGGGCTAAAAAAGATTGAGGATTTGTCTGTGTTAATTTTCTACCCCAAAGCTTCTTCATATTGCCTCAACATTGATCTTAGCAAATGGCATTCTTCAAAAGCTGCTTTACAAAAAAGGATGCTATCGTCGGCAAAGAAAAGGTGGGTCACCTTTGGGCAGCCCCTATTTATGGAGATGCCTGTGACGAGCTTATTCCTGGCAGCCTGGTGTATAAGTGCTGAAAGGCCTTCAGCACAAAGAAGAAAAAGGCTAGGGGAGAGAGGGTCACCTTGACGGAGACCCCTCGAATGATAGATGTTCCCATAAGCAACCCCGTTAATGAGGATCGAGTATAATACCGATGTGATGCATTGCATAACCAAGTCTCTCCATCTGTTACAAAACCCCATTTGTTCCATGACTTTTGCTATGAAACCCCACTCAACTCTATCAAACGTCTTGCTCATGTCAAGTTTAACAGCCATAAAGCCATCTTTCCCGACTAATTTGTGATCTAAGTAATGCATCAACTCAAAAGCCACAAGCACATTATCTGTGATGAGTCTATCTGAGGTGAAGGCGCTTTAGTTTTCTAATATAATATGAGGAAGGAGAGGTTTTAGATGGTTTGCAAGAATTTTAGAAATGAGGTTATAAACTACATTGCAAAGGCTGATAGGGCGAAAGTCCATCATTCTTTTGGGGTTATTTGTTTTTGGAATTAGGGAGATATTGGTTTTGTTGAGCTTGGGTATGGGTAAGTTATGGTTTAGGACATTTAGGACCATGTCAGTAACATTACTGCCAATAATACTCCAATATTTTTGAAAAAACACAGCGGACATACCATCTGGTCTTGAGGCCTTATTAGGGTGAATTTATTTTAAAGCAGCCACCACTTCTTCTCTGGTGAATTCCCTTATTAAACTTTCATTCATCTCTTCATTCACTTTAAAAGGGATAGCTTCAGTTACTTCCTCAATCTAGCTTAGGTGGGAGGAGCTGTATATGTTGTTAAAATAAGATATGGCAGCTTGGGCTATGCTTTCTTCATCATCACACCATCTTCCCTACTCATCCCAAATGCCTACAATAGTATTCTGTTTTCTCCTTTCCAAAGCTTACGCATGGAAAAACTTAGTGTTTCTGTCTCCCTCTTTAAGCCAGTGTGCTTTTGCCCTTTGACCCCAATAAGTTTCCTCATCATCAAGAAGATCATTAATTTCTCCCCTAAGCCTATTAATCTCCAAGCTCAGATCCTCATCTTTTTCTCCCATGGCAAGAGCATTCAACCCATTTCTTTTATCCTGAATTTTCTTAGGAATCTGTCCATATACCATTGAACTCCATTTAGAAAGTTCAGCAGCACAAATTCTAAGATTTTCTGACATTCCTTCTGGAGTACTAAGATCCACACCAAACCCCAAGAGGCCTCAATAGTGGCCTTGCAATCCTCCCTTTTAGTCCACTGAGCTTCAAAATGGAAACGTCTAACCCTTGGTCAGTGCCTAATACTGTTATTAGGGACAAGTAATGCACAGTGGTCAGAAGTTGAATCCACTAAATGGTGCGCTTTCATCCCTTCCAATTTGGCAGACCAATCTGGGGTAGCCAAAGTCCTATCAAGTCTAAGGCAAATCCTATTCTCCCCCTCTTGCATATTACTCCATGTGTAATCCGAACCACAATAGCCCAAATCATGGAAGCCACAATAATTAACAATATCCCTAAAACCATCCATTTGATGCTGAGAGCGGTTTGCTCCCCTAAATTTCTCATTTATTGAAAGAATTTCATTAAAATCACCTAGACATAACCAGGGAAGTTGGAATTTACTATTAAGAAAAGCAAGAAGGTGCCATGATTCGTACCTTTTATGTGTCTCTGGATGGCCGTAAAAACTAGTTATCCTTCATTTGTAATCACTGCTAGTCTCAGAGATTACTACATCAACATGGAATCTTGTATAGCTTTTAATCTCCAAATTAATTTCCCTTGTCCAGAGAAGAGCAATTCCCCCACTTCTACCAACACAAGGCACAATCAGGCCATTTGCAAACCTAATTCTGTTCTTTTTTCTTTCCATGCAATTCTTTTTTAGTTTTGTCTCCATAAGGAAGACAATTTTGGGGTTCCAACGCCGCACAAGATCATGCAGCGCCCTAACTGACCGGGGATTCCCCAGTCCCCAGCAGTTCCAGCTTATGAAATTCAAGGCTCCCGGCGGTGCTGCCTAGCAGACACCGCCGATCTTTCATCTTTCTCATTGGACAACTTGGTAGTTTCCAAACACTGTTTCTTCTGAGTTGGAGCTTCTTCTTTTGTGAAAGTTATTTTTCCCCTCCATTTGGCCCCCGGGATTTGAGTTTGAATTTCAGAAGTTGGGCTGTTATTTTTACCTTTTTCTCATGCTATTTTTTTCTAGTGGCGTATTGCCTTGCCATTTTCTTCACCCTTTGGGTTTAAGTTGTCCTCAGCACAATTCTTAGTGTTCGTTGGGCTTGTCTTTGGCTTTGATGGGCTAGAAACATCCATCATCTCTTTTTCAACATTTAATTGTTGGCCCACATCAGATAAAACATAACCAGCCCTCCTATCTTTGTCCATAACACCAAAGGGCCCATTTGGAGAGCTATCCAAGTTGGCACGTGGGAAAGTATTTTGTTCAGGAGCACATTCCATTTGAATTTGAATGGAGTTGTTCTGTCCATCCAATTTCTGTGCTGATTGACACATTGGACTTCCCATGACTTCCCATCCCATCATGCTCCCTTTGTCACTTAGTGTGTGCTTCCTACCAATTCCAAAACTACCCTCACCGCCTTCCATCGCCAATGCTTGAGAATTTCTAGCTGCTATCTGAATGTTTTCTGCATCTCTATCACCACCATTTTCATCTTTATCCCTACTATCGGTAGACCGTGACTTATCAAAACCCACCTTGCCATTTGCTCTTAACCAGTCACTGTATTGCCTTGGGTTGCGCCAATCTGAAGTTTCTGGGCAATGTTTATCATCATGCCCCATTCTGCCATACAAGAAGCAAAAAGTTGGGAGCCTTTCATATTTGAAGATTACCCAAAATTTTCCTCCCTCCATATTAGTTATCTTCCCCCCACGTCGGAGAGGTTTTTCCAGCGGAAGATCAACTCTAATCCTCATAAACTTCGCTTGATCAACTTGCCCAAACCTTTTATCCATCTCAATGAACTTCCCCAAACTATTTTCAAGCTCCTTTCCCACTTCATCATCCATCATTTCAAATGGGAGCCCCCAAACCTGAACCCAGAATAAAGAGTGCAAAAAATCAATGTTGGATGCTGTAAGACCTCTTCTCCATCTGCTAAGTAATAAAAGGTTGTTTTCAAAATTCCATGGGCCGTTTTTCTCAACCCTTTGAGCTGGCATTCTGAACCAAACTTGAACTGCAAAACATTATGTCCAACATCAACAATCTGAAGATCGGAACCCATTTTCCAAGCCAATCTCAGAGTATTTTTCAGCACACGTTGGTTTTGTTGTCTATTTGGCAAAAGCTTGCCAAAAAGACTCAATGAGGACTCTTCTAACAGGTCTGATCTACAGCACGTTGTGATGGTGATTTCCTCCCCTCCTCCTCTTTCGTTAGACAGAGATTGAGAAGACCATCCACCACCACTTGCTCCATAGCGGCGCTAGAGAGAAGACCCAAACAGTGTGAGAAAGAGAGAGGGATGGACCCTAGAGAAGACCCAGTTAGCATGAGAGGGAGAGAGATACTCGACTAGCTAGGCGAGAGAAAAAGACTCCTACAAAGGGAGAGAGAGTTGTCTAGAAAGTCACGTGTTTCCATTATACTTACATGCTATACTGTTTAGAAATTACCTTCTGGTGATTGTCAATGGTTTCTGTCATTTTCCAAACGAGAAAAACTTTACACTCTTATCATTGATTTGGCCTGATGAAGCGTAAGTTCGTCAGTAGAATGAATTCGTCAGTAGAGTTGGTCAGATGAAGGCAATCCTCAGCCTGTATGATCGTAATCTCAAAGGTGGTCACCGGTGTGGTGCCTGCCACAAGGCCTCCGATGCCAAAGTCAGTATAAGAAGCTCTCTAGAAAATGAACAATGTGATTGGAAAGAATGAAAGAGATCTCTTAGTATTTGAGTGTGTATATACCTGGTCCTTAGCAATGTGGGAGACTTATATATGTTCTTATGGCCTCTAGCCGTTGGGGTAGTTATGGAGGTCTTAATGCTCCTTTTGGTAACGTCTGGGCCGTTTAATGTGCCATCACTGTCCTTCAATGGATTGTACAGTTGTCCCTGTAACCGTTTTGGGTTTGATTGCCTGCATTGAATGGTCTGGATATCTTCGTCAGTAAAGCATATAATTGACTCACCTAGCCAAAGTTTGGATTCATCTGTATCGATGGGATCGTCCGTGTGTACATAAACTCGTCAGCCCCGTCAATTGCCCCCCGATTCTGTGTTCGTTATTTAAATGACGATCATAGAATGTGAAGAGTTTTACAGTTTACGAGTGTCGTTTGGGATTTTGATCTGCATTAAATGCAAAGCGGCGGCGCTTCGCAAATCGTGGCACACATGGCACGTGCTGGTGGGTGGAGTTAATGCTTTGATTTGGTGGGACTATTGGGCTTCCCGCTGGTTTTTTCAGTTTTCCAAAGCCTTAGTTCAAAACCTCTTCTTGTTCACATTTTTCAAAAATCCTTCAATCATTTGTTTTGATCATCCTCTCTGGCGACCTCTCTCTGAAACCTTTCTGCAAACTAGCAATCGGTGTGGTGGTGCTCCCTCTTCTGATCGCTTCCTTAAGGTACGCCCATTCTCCTGTGTTACTCTTCTTCGCCTTGTTATGGCTTTGCATCTGATATTTTTCTTTTTTCTTTTTTCGTTTGTTCTAAATTCCATAGGGGTTTAGTTCGCCGTTGTGTCTTTTGGTTTTCATGCTTAGTAGCTCTGAGGTTAGGGTAGCTTGCCCCTCAATTTCATTCCTTTTTGCTCGCTTAGGAGGGTCTTTGGGGGTTTCCTCTAATATTGAGGATTTTGTTTTTGAGGGTAACTGTCTGAGTGTTGCTTTGGTTGATCTGTTGCCTTTGCTTCATCAGTCTTTAGATTGGTTTGTGAACGAGGTTGGAGTGCGAGTAGGTATGTCTGAAGTTAGGTCGAGCGAGCTTGAAACTGGGTTGTTGTCCAACGGCGGCCCAACGGAGGAAGATACCGCCGTCTCTGGCTCTTGAGAGGTTAGGGCTTTTTATGCCCTAGGAGAGAAGTGTGGGCTAGATGCTGACACATTGGCGAGGTTTAGAGATAGATTCCAGTTTCCGGATCGAGTTAGGGTTCGTCTGCCTAGTGTGGAAGAACGGGCGTGTCACTTCTTCCCAGGTGAGGTATGCTTTTACAAGGCTGCCTTCACTTGTGGGTTAAGGTTTCCCGTCCATCCTTTCTTGATGGAGTTGTTAGATCACTTTGGTATCGCTCCGGGGCAACTTATGCCCAATTCGTGGAGAATTTTAATCAGCTGTATAGGGATATGGCTGGCAGCTAATGACGGGGATATGATCAGGGTTGACGAACTGGTGTATTTGTATCGTTTGAAAGCGTCAAAAGAGCATAGGTATTATGAACTAGTGCCTTGGGAGAGAGGGACTAGGATTGTCAAAAAATTACCTTCGTCATTCAGGTATTGGAAGTCCAGATTCTTCCATGTGTCTAGGGACGATTTTGAGACGCCCTCGGGCGAGGTTTGGGGTGATCTCCCAGTGTTACGTCGTCGGTGGGAAACCCCAACTTTAGGTGCGTTAATATTTCTTCTTCGTATCTTGAATTTTGTCGTGCTTACAATTATGGTCGCTAACACCCTTTCTCTCTCTCTCTCTTTTTTTTCTTTTTTTTTTTTTAGTTAAAAGACGACCAAAGCTTAAGAGCAGGTATAGAGAACGTGTGCAGAAGGCTATCAAGTACGCGCAGACGATCGAGAGCTGGGACGATCTCGTCGATCCCAGAACTCTTGCGTTCTATTGTCTCGGGCCTGAGCCCTCTGCCTTTGTTTTGAAAAACCTTGACATAGAAGGAAAAAAGAGTAAGTTCTAGCTTCGTCAGTATTGACCTATCTTTCTTGTGCTTTTCCTCGGGGCTAATGTTCTTCTTTTGACAGAGATGACGTCGAAATTCAATAAAGATATGTATGTGAAGATGAGGGCCAAGAAGGACGAGCCCTTGTCCAACATAGGAAAAAAGACCGTGCGTGTAGTAGGGAGGGGTCTTTCTACCACTCCGCCAGCTTTCGTCACTCCCCTCGTCTCCGGCACTGAGACGACGAGGACTGCTTCTCCGTCTACTTCAGTGGAGGAGCTCCCCACGCTCATCTCCAAGAGGCCACGCCTAACGGGGAAAGAGAAAGAGAAAGAGGATGTTGGTCGCTCAACAATCTGGGGTGATGAGAAGCTGGCAGTTGAACGGGCCCACAGCATTGTGACGGTTGACGACCTGAAGGCTTTCTCTGGGTCTCCTTTAATACAGTCACTGGTGGCCACGTCCATAAGCTCGTTCAGGTGAAGTGCTTTTACTTCTTTCATGAGCAACCCTTTTTTTTTTTTTACTGAAGAATTGGTACTTCTTTTCAGGTACTGGGAGAGAGCTTACACATTGCTTCTGAGTATCTTACTCAAGAGGCTAAGCTGGCATCCCTTTCGTCAAAGGTGCAAGCTCTGGAGAATGAGAACTCAAAGCTGAAGAAGAACCTTATTGACTTTATGGACAAGGCCACTACTTTAAAGGAGAAGGTCAAGGGTTTAGGTGACGACCTTAGAGTTGAGCACCAGCTGAACTTAGAGAAGGATGAGCAGCTTCAGAGCTCTAAGGAAATGCTGAAGACCATTGCGGCGAGGTCTGTTGAGGCCTTTCAAACCACTGAAGAGTACAATACTGTGCTTTTCAGTTGGTATTTTAAAGGCTTTGAGCTTCTTCGGAGATATATGGTCAAGCACCCAACTGGCGTCGACATGGGGAACCTGGACTTAGAAGAAGTGGACAGGGAGATGGCCGCTGACGAAGCTGCTCTGTCCGCGGTCCTTGCTGATGATACTCCAGGAGATGCCCCTGTTGACAATGCTACTGCCGTTGATGCCCCTCCTACTTCTGAAGCCTGAGCCTGCTACTTAGTTGTTAACAGAAATATTTCTTTTGTCTATTTGCCTGTGATGGCTTTTTGTAAATCTTATTCAGAAACATTTTTCTTTTTTCTTTTTGGGGAACAATGTTTAAACCCAGTGTTTATGGGTTTGCAAAAGAAACAATGGTGATTTCTTGGTTTTAATTTACTTCTTGCATCTTACCTGTGTTTGCAAGTTATATGCTCTTAATTGCATGTGCGATGTGTTTGGTGAAATATTTATCATTTCTATGAGACATACCTTCTTTGGATCTGTGAGCGTCAGTAGTTTATATTTGTCACGATATGGCATTGTGATCGTCCGTAGTTTACATCCCTCAACGCGGAATCTTACTACTTAGCCATTTTTTTGGCTTTTCAATCATCCTTAGTGATATTATATTCGTCAGTAACTTACATCCGTCTTTGCGGCATCTTGTTACTTAGCCATTTTTTCGGCTTTTTAGGACTTACACTTTTTTCAGGGTTTTGTAGTCGTTAGTAGTTTACATCTGTCAACGCGGAATATTACTACTTAGCCATTTTTTGGCTTTTCAATCACCCTTAGTGACATTATCTTCGTCAGTAACTTACATCCGTCTTCGTGGAATCTTGTTACTTAGTCATATTTTCAGCTTCTTATGACTTACACCTTTTTCAAGGATTTGTAGTCGACAGTAACTTACATCCGTTTTCGCGGAATTTTGTTACTTAGCCATTTTTGGCTTTTAGGCAGGTTTATTTGTCAGTAACTTACATCCGTCTAGGCGGAATCTTGTTACTTAGCCATTTTTGGCTTTCGTTAGTTTCTCCAGGCATGTTTATACACAAATATTGGCTGAATAATTCATTTATTGATCGTAAATGACAAATACGTCTTTCCATTACATCTACTGATGATATTTCTTCAAGTGTTCAATGTTCCATGGTCTTGGGAGCCTTTGTCTGTCTAGGGTCTCCAGGTGGTAGCTGCCTTGTCTGGAGTAGTGAATGACTTTGTATGGCCCCTCCCACGTGGGGCCGAGCTTTCCTTGAGTTGGGTCTTTGGTTGCCTGGGTTACTTTGCGCAGGACGAGGTCCCCTATGTTGAGTCTCCTAAGCTTCACCCTTCTGTTGTAGTAGTCTGTCATTTTTCTCTGGTATTCCGTCATCTTACTGAAGGCTTTGTCTCGTACTTCGTCAAGGCAGTCTAGGTCAACTCACAGTAGGTCGTCATTTTCTTCTTCATTGAATGCTTCTCTCCTGGTGCTGGTTATTCCCACTTCGACAGGGATCACTGCTTCGGTACCGTAGGTGAGTCTGAAGGGGGTCTCTCCTGTTGGGGTTCTAGCCGTGGTTCTTTAGGCCCACAAGACGTTGGGCAGTTCTTCTGGCCAGGCTCCTTTCGCGTCGTCCAGTTTGGTCTTTATGATCTTGAGCAATGTGCGGTTCGTTACTTCCGTCTATCCATTCGCCTGTGGGTGGCCTGATGACGAGAACTGGTTCTTGATGCCCAAGCCTGAGCAGAAGTCCTTGAAACTTTGGCTATCGAACTGTCGTCCGTTGTCCGATATGATCGTCCGTGGGATCCCGAACCTTCAATCTATATTCTTCCATACGAACCCCTGGATTCTGGCCTCAGTGATGGTTGCCAATGCCTCTGCCTTAACCCATTTAGTGAAATAATCAATAGCAACTAGTAAGAATTTTACCTGACCTTTGCCTTGAGGTAGTGGGCCAACGATGTCGATTCCCCATTGTGCGAATGGCCATGGAGATGTTATCGTCGTCAGCTTTTCTGATGGGAGCCGTTGAATGTTCCTGAACCTTTAACATTTGTCACATTTCTTGACGAACCTTGCTGCGTCATCTTGCATGGTCGACCAGAAGTAACCTGTTCGCATAATTTTTCTTACCAGGGATTTTGGGCCTACATGATCTCCGCAGATCCCTTCATGGACCTCTTTCAGGACGTATTCGGCCTCTCCTTCATCAACGCATCTCGAGTGGGGCATGGAGAAACCTCTTTTGTATAAGGTATCATTAAGAATTGTGAATCTGGCGGATCTCTTCTTGATCTACCTAGCTTCATCTGCGTTTTGGGGTAGGTGGCCATCCTGGAGGAAGGACACGATGGGCGTCATCCAGCTACTTGTGCCCTCGACTGCGAATGTTGAAATTTCTTCTATGCTGGGGTTTCTCTGTATCTCCATCATCAAGTCTGTCCTTGATTTTGTCTCTTCCGACGAGGCTATCTTTGAAACTTCGTCTGCAGCCATATTCTGGCTTCTTGGAATTTGGATGAACTCCACTTTTTCGAACTCTTGAGTCAAGCGTTTCGTCAACCTGAGGTATTTCTGCATTCTTTCTTCTTTCGCTTCGTACTTTCCTCTGATCTGCCCAATTATTAGCTTTGAGTCGTTCTGGACTAGCAGGTTCCTGGCCCCAAGCTCTCTTCTGAGCTTTAAACCTGTCAGAATTCCTTCGTACTCTGCTTCGTTATTAGTGGCTGGAAATTTCAGCTGGACTCCATATTTCAATGTCTCTCCATCAGGAGTGGTTATGACGACCCCTACTCCCCCTCTTTTTTGGGCTAACGAGCCATCAGTCTGTATCACCCATGTCTCGTCCTTGTTGGCAGGGCTCGGCTCGTCTAGATAGGTAAACTCGGCGATGAAGTCAGCCAGAGCTTGTGCTTTGATGGCCGTCCTGGGATGGTACTCCACGTCGAATTGGCTGAGTTCAATTGCCCACTGAATCATCCTCCCGGTTGCTTCGGGTCTGTTCATAGACTTCTTGATGGGTTGGTCCGTCATCACCAAGATTAGGTTTGCCTGGAAGTATTGCCTGAGCTTGTGCGAGGCTACTATCAATGCAAACGTGATTTTCTCGATCTTTGGGTACCTGAATTCAGCTCCTTGGAAAGCTTGACTGACGTAGTAGACTGGGAGCTGTTTCCTATCTTCTTCTCGTATTAAGGTTGCACTGATGGCTGTAGAGGAAACTACCAAGTATAAGTACAGGTTTTCACCTTCTTTGGACGGGCTTAGGAGTGGTGGATTGCTAAGGTAACGCTTGAGCTCTTGGAAGGCCGCTTCACATTCGTCGGTCCATTCAAAGGCTTGCTTCAGGGTCTTAAAGAATGGTAAGCATTTGTCCATTACTCTAGACATGAATCTGTTAAGAGCTGCAATCCGGCCTGTGAGCTTCTGGACTTCCTTGACGGTCTTAGGTGATGCCATATTGAGTATGGCTTGCACTTTCTCAGGATTTGCTTCTATTCCTCTCTGAGACACCATGAATCCGAGGAATTTTCCAGAGGCGACACCAAAAACACACTTACCAGGGTTTAGCTTCATTTGGTATTGCTTGAGGGTATCGAATGTCTCCTTAAGGTCGTCCAGATGCGCGAGTTCTTCCTTGCTCTTGACGAGCATATCGTCGACGTACACTTCCATATTCCTGCCTATCTGCTTGACGAACATTCTATTCACTAACCTTTGATAAGTCGCTCCTGCATTCTTCAGTCCAAAGGGCATTACCTTATAGCAATAGAGCCCCTGACTGGTGATGAAGGTGGTTTTATCCTAATTCTCGTCAGCCATTTTTATCTGGTTGTACCCTGAGAATGCATCCATGAATGTTAACAGCTTGTGCCCGGCCGTAGAGTCTACTAGCTGGTCTATCCTGGGGAGAGGGAAACTGTCCTTCGGGCAGGCCTTGTTCAGGTCCGTGAAGTCCACGCACATTCTCCATTTTCCATTTGCTTTATTTACTAGGACGACGTTTGCCAACCAGTCTGGATAGTACACCTCCCTGATAAAGCCTGCAGTCAAGAGTTTACTCACCTCGTCAGCAATTGCTTGGTCTCTTTTTGGCGCAAAGGTTCTTCGTCTCTGCTTGATAGGTTTCCTCTCTGGGGCCACATTCAACCTGTGTTGAATAACTTCTGGAGATATGCCTGGCATGTCGTCATGGCTCCAGGCAAAGACGTCCAAGTTCTCCCTGAGAAATTGAATGAGCCTCGTTCTCATCTCAGGACTTAAAGTCGTCCCTATTCTGGTTGTTTTCATCATTTCCCCTTCGATCAACTCCACTACTTCCAGTGCTTCCACCTTTTCTTCCTCTTTTTCTTCTACTATCCACGTGTGGTTCTCCTTAGCTGCTAAAACAGCTTGATAGCATTCTCGAGCTAGAACTTGGTCTCCTTTAACTTCACCAACACCATCTTCCATTGGAAATTTCACCTTCAAGTAGTAGGTGGATGTGGACACCTTCCACTTGTTGAGTGCTGGCCTTCCGATGATGACATTATAGGATGAGGGACAATTTACTACCAAAAAGTCTATCTGACGGGTCAACTGCTTTGGGTACGTTCCCACTGTTACTGTCAACGTCACTATGCCTCTGGGATACACCCTGTCACCGTTGAAACTGACGAGTGGAGAATCAAACGAACGAAGTCCTTTGGGATCCAGCTTCAATTGTTGGAATGCAGAAAAGTAAATGATATCGGCAGAGCTACCGTTGTCCACGAGGACCATTTTGGTATTGAACCCTTCTATGGTGAGCATTATGACCAAGGGGTCATTGTGAGGCTGTTTCACTCCTCTGGAGTCACTCTCGTTGAAGGTCATATCCTGATCAGTTCGTCTGTACTTTGGCAGGGGTGTCATATGGACGCTATTCACTTGTCATTGATGTGTTTTCTTGAGTGACTTGAATGAGCCCCCGGTGGTAGGCCCCCCTGCGATCGTCTGTATCTCCCCGACCACATTTTGAGGAGGTTATGATTGACGGCTGTCGTTCCTGGATGAGGACCCATGTTGGCCTTTGTTTTCATCTCGGAATTTATTGTATTCCCCCTTCTTCACGAATTTCTGCAGCTTCCCCCTTCGTATCAATTCTTCTATCTACTCTTTGAGATCCCTACAATCTTCGGTGTAATGGCCATGATCTTTGTGAAATCAGCAGTACTTACTTTTGTCGCGGACATTAGGAGATGAGTGCAGTGGTCGCGGCCACTTAAGGTAGTGCTCGTCTTTAATATGCGCTAAAATTTTGTCAACCGGCATAACGAGAGGGGTGAATTTTACCTGTCGTGGATTTTTATCATCTTTCCCTCTAACTCCATCATTGATTCAACGATCTGGTCGGTCCCGCTTTTGTCCTCTACGATCGTCTTCTTTTCTTCCTTTGTCCCCTGGTCTGTCCCCGTCCTTGATAGCAGCCAACGCATCCTCAGCGTTCATGTACTTCTGCGCCTTGAGGAGCATTTCAGCCATCGTCTTTGGGGGGTTCTTCGCGAGTGAGCTGACGAGGTCCCTGGACCTCAACCCTGCCTTGAAGGTCGTCAGCTGCACCATATCATCGGCTTCGTCTACCTCCAGTGTTTCCCTCGTGAAACGTTTTACATACGACCTCAGGGTTTCCTTTTCTCCCTGCCTGATGGTAAGCAAGTGGTCAACGGCCCTCTTTGGTCGTTGTCCTCCAATAAAGTGACGCAGGAAGGCGTTGCTCAACTGCTCGAATGTATCGATGGACGATGTTAGCAACTTTGTGAACCATTCTCGGGCAGCTCCCCTGAGTGTAGTTGAGAAGGAACGACACAATATTTCATCTGGGGACAGTTGAAGTCCCAGGGTCGTCTTAAAGGTGTTTAGGTGATCTTAAGGGTCCTTCAGCCCATCGAAGGGCTCAAGCTGAGGTAACCGGAATTTTGACGGCACTGGACAGTCGAGAACCGCTGTTGTGAATGGCGAATCCATCGCCCAGACCATCTGATCCACGCTCTGCTCCGTTTTTTCTTTGATGGCATTCCTTAGTTCATCCATCTCCCTCCTTATCTCCCGAAGAATATCTAAATTTTGCTCGGCGGGAGTGTTTGGCCTTCGATGGTCACTTCTTCTGTTGCTATCCCCCTCATCTTCCTGATTTTCCTTCGAACGATTTTCCTCCTGCTGAAGCCGTAGCCTCATTTCTTGGTTTTGCCTAGTCAGTTCTTCAACTGTGGCTGCAAGGGCCTGAACTTGTTGAGCTAGGGTTGTAGAATCTTGATTAGACTCCATCCTAAAAAGAATAAGAATAAGGAACCACTATTTCGAGTTTGAACACGAAAATGTTGTCCCCACAGACGACGCCAAACTGATGAAGCGTAAGTTCGTCAGTAGAATGAATTCGTCAGTAGAGTTGGTCAGATGAAGGCAATCCTCAGCCTGTATGATCGTACTCTCAAAGGTGGTCACCGGTGTGGTGCCTGCCACAAGGCCTCCGATGCCAAAGTCAGTATAAGAAGCTCTCTAGGAAATGAACAATGTGATTGGAAAGAATGAAAGAGATCTCTTAGTATTTGAGTGTGTATATACCTGGTCCTTAGCAATGTGGGAGACTTATATATGTTCTTATGGCCTCTAGCCGTTGGGGTAATTATGGAGGTCTTAATGCTCCTTTTGGTAACGTCTGGGGCCGTTTAATGTGCCATCACTGTCCTTCAACGGATTGTACAGTTGTCCCTATAACCATTTTGGGTTTGATTGCCTGCATTGAATGGTCTGGATATCTTCGTCAATAAAGCATATAATTGACTCACCTAGCCAGAGTTTGGATTCGTCCGTATCGATGGGATCATCCGTGTGTACATGAACTCGTCAGCCCCGTCATGACCCCTTCTCAACTTAAAGGTATAGCTTTACGAAGTTTCGATTAGCCCATGAAATATATATACCCACAGAATATTTATTTCGATCTGACCGTGTGGCAAGTTCACGTGGAATCACATTTGGGGTCTATGAATGAGACCTATAATTTTTGAAATTGGTTAGTACAATGATCAATTTCTTTCTATATACACCTATTGAGTCAATATAATAATATTATTTTTTTGAATTCCTTGTGCATACATGTTGTACAGGGTTGATCTTTGCTCCTAAGAAGTAAGATGTAGTGTGTGGACGTGAGCACGTGAACAATTAAGCTCGGGATACCGTTAGAGATATCAGGATTCAATCTAGTTAATGTTCAAGTCTATTATACATCATGCCCATGATCTTTAGTTTAACTAACATTTATTGGTATTCTTCCACTTAAAATGTACAAATAATAAATATATCATAGTACATGTTCATCTTAGCAAGATCTACTTGTAGTGCATGTAAAATACTTTTGTGTCCACTTGCAATACAAAGTACTATAATCTAATATGGGTTGATTGGTGAGTCTAAAGTTTAACCTAACAGGTCTATTACTATACAGTTGTTTGGGTGAAAATCAATTTTTATACCAAGAGTGATTCACAATGGTTTGAAGGCAATTATCTGACTTCAAGTATAAAATTCTAAATTATGCTTAACTTAATAGGACTTTCATGTAAAATACACAAGTTAACAGGAAGAATAAGGAAGCAGCCTAAAATAACAAGCCTATTTGAAGTGATATGCACTCGAATTGATAATAAAGCACTTACAATTATGAACCAGATCACAATCTTACACGTTTAAAGGCTCTCGCAAGCCTATAGATTGACTACAAGTTGTCTATGATACATATTCTGGATTTCTGTGTCTAATTGTGCATGACCTTTCTATTGGAATGTCTCTATCTATTTATACTTGAGAGGCTTTCGCAGTTAATTTTGTTCCTTTTGCCACGTGTTACATTCTTATTGTGTCCGTTTCCATAAGCCTTGGCCGGAAATACTCCTGTAACTGCCTCGAGGTAACTATTTCTTTTCCTCATGTGTCTCATGTGCTCCTATTAAAGCAAAACCACTCAAGGCAACTGCCAGTCTTCAATGTCCAATAGAATAATGCCACTTGTCACTCCTTTGGGCATTAGTCTATTGTTGATCATAAATGATACGGCAATCTTTGTAAGCATCACTTTTCCACATGGCTTACTCTTTTCCTCCCATGTGTACAATTAATAGAATTTAAAGAAAAATAAAATTGGAGAAAAATAAAATTAAATATATAACCCAACAACAGTGCCTATATTGCATCTTATTACACAAATTAAAGCCTTCTTTGTTGCTGACGTAAAATATTTTTTGGAAATCATTGTACTCATTTTCATGCATTTGGGATGACTTAAAAACATCATTAAGAAGAATATCCTTTTGGGGCTGAAAATGTTTTATACCCCAAAATGAGGAGAAATTATAGAGTTCTCTGGTAGAACACGTTATTTGTCCACCGTTCTACTAAAAGACTTCCACTTATTTAAAATTATTGAGTCAGTAATCAGTTTCTGTTTAAAAAAAAAAAAAAAAATCCAACTTAATAATTTTAAACAGGTAGGAGTCTTTTAATGGAATAGTAGACCACGTCACTTGTCCACCATAAAGACCTTATAACTTCTCCTAAATAAGCGTAAAAGTAAGCTTGGCTAATGTTCTTTTTCCCACTCAACCCATCTTGTCCTACTTTATCTAGTGCAAATTTTCCCCACTCAAAAGAGGAGATATGATAGGGATAGGCTTTGCTTACCACTAGACCAATTAGGCAAACCAATAAGGATATTTCTATTCCTATAAAGGTATTAATTAAGCCCAACTATTAGCCAATAGATAAATAAATAAAAATAGTAATGCAATTGACATAACAAAAATATTATAATAATTCCACAACATTCCCAAACTAACCTATCAACTCACACATGGGCTCTCCATAATCTCTAATTTAATAATTTTTGCTATGTTAATTTAGGAATTTTGTGAAATTGTTGTGTCTCTAGCATTACTCAAAAGAAATTGTTTAGAGTAAGGCTATATCTACAATATTTTCACAAAAAATCCTAAATAACAATCTGTTATTGATAGGTAAAAATGTGATGTCAATAACAATATGTTATTGATAGGTAAAAATTGTTTAAAGTACCAATAACAGATTATCACCTAGGATGTGTTATTGTTGGGAAAATGTTGTGATGTTTATTAAAGACAAAAGAGGGGAGCGGGGGAGGGGATTAGCATAGTGGAAGTGGACCATTGTCCACTTGTTTCATTGTTTTTTTTTTTTTTTTTAAATAGCTTTATATATACACACACATACTAGTTGTTATCCAAAAAATAAATAAATAAAGTTTTGTCAAAAACTAATCAAGTCTTAAAATGGTTCTCTAGATAACTTGCTGCTAGTAATGAATACAATTTAATAATAATAATAATAATAATAATAATAATAATAATAAAGGAAAATCTAAAAAAAGAATAAAATATTTTTCAAAAAAAGTTATAAAAAAAATTTAGATGACCAACTTACATATGAACAAGAAATTCATTAAAAAAACTAAAAAAATTTGCATCTAAACAAATTAGAAGAATAGATTTTAAGTAAATATATATATATATATATATATTTAACTAAATTTGAATATATAAAAGACCTCAATTTAGACATCATCTTAGGTCCCAATATCCCTTGGGCCACGCCTAGCCCCATCCCCCCGCTCCAAGTGTGTGGGTATATAGTTTTTCATTTGATATATTTAATTAATATTATATATATATATATATATATATATATATATATATATATATATATCATATATATAATTTAGTTTTTATCAAACATATTCTATTATCATCTCTTAGATGTGATTGTTTTTTACTCTATTTCATTAGCAACCTCACTTTTTTTTTTTCTCATATCTATTTCATTAGTGGCAAAGTCACCTAATTAAGCATGAAAATTGCCTCCACCTCGTGCTTCATCCTGACCTACTTTGCAGTTGCCCTACTTCCACCTTGCACAAGTTTTGCTGCCACAAAGAAGGGACAAGGCACCCATGATTTGCCCTACCTACGTAAACCATTTTTAGTCTCAAAAACAAAAACAAAAAAAAAACCCTCCATCTCTTGCATACTTAGAACCCTCATTCTCTTTTAAAACAACAGAACTTCTAAAAAATATCCCCAAAAAAAAAAAAAAAAATCAAACAAAGAAAATACACTTAAAATCTCAAAGTGACCAAAATACCCCCAAATGCTCTAAAATGATCAAAATGCCATGGAAACCACCAAAATGAAAAAACAAAACACAACAAAAGCAAAACACTACAAAAACAAAAAACCCTAAAAATACACTACAAAAACAAAACCCTAAAAATCTCCAAAATGACTGAAATATCTTCAAAACCTTCAAAAGTACTAAAATTATCCCCCTCTTCCCCCCCCCCCCCCCCCCCCCCCTAAAAATATGATAAATAACTTGCAAAATAACAAAGATGCCCCCCTCCCCCCCTCCCTTCACCCAAAAAATAATGGAAATGACAAAAATACCTTCCTAACTCTCTAAAATGACGTTGATATGTCTTAAAATTTTGGAAATCACCCCAAACTTTTAGAAGTCTGCACAAAGACAATTTCCAAGTTACCTTGTATTTATGCATGTGAATGTATAATTTGGTAAGTGGATGGGTTAGGCCCTTTTTTTTTTCCCTTTACACCCTTAAAATTATTTCTTCCTTTATCATTAATTTAAAAAAAAAAAAAAAAAAAAATTGTAGTTGTTGAGTCCATAGTGTTAGGTTGTCATATTGTGAACAAATGTAACATTCTAGTAGTGTCTTGAGTGTGTTTTGAATCTATTATGAAGATCAAGACATGTCCTAGTTGCTACTCAAGGATTTTTATAGGTAAAGGAACCTCGATTATTGCTTGACACCAAGTCAATCAATCAAGCTTCACTTAAGTCGATCGATAGATGGCCAAGTTTGACCAATCAAAATTCATGTTGAAAAAACCCTAACTAAGCTCATTCAACCATCGTGCAACCATGGTTTCATGTATTGCAAACCAATGTATAAAAGGAGACCTAGGGCACATTAATTTAGACCTAGAGATTTCCAATCTCCCTCAAAGTATCAAGATTTCTAAAGATTTAGTGATCTAGTTGAAGTTGTTGTTTCTAGTATACATTCAAGCCGCTAGAGTGAATCTTCAAAAGGGTTCTTGAAGTAGTGAGTGAGCAGTTAACATTCAACATAGTCCACAAATAGAATAATCCAAGAATTCAGAGTTGTGTGGGATCGTATTAGTAAGTCTAAACATGGTAGCAATAGATTTAGGGTTAAATTTATTGTAAAACATCTATTTTATATAAGTTGATTTGTTTTGCCTCTAGGGATGGTGGTTAATCCCAGGGAGAGTTTTTTTCCAGTCTGGATTTCCTCTTCGTCACTATATCACCCGTCTGTTTCACTTCCACATTTTTTATTGCGATATGGTGTATTTGTTCTAACTAGAGCCTTGAATCACATTGCATAATTTGGATAATTAATTGAACTTGGTTTAAAATTGGTTAATTGGTGTAACCTAGATCTAAATTTGTCCCAATAGTAGTATTTTTTATTTTTTATTTGATCAATTTAGCTTATAAATTTTTGTAGCTCTTATCTAAATTGTACTTACTTTTTAGGTTGATTTAGTTTTTCAGTATTAATAACTTAAATTGGTAAATTAAAATTTTCATTTAATAGCTATATAAAAACATAAGAAAATTGTGATTTTTCATATGAGCCTAATTCTGAAAAAATTTTTATCTGGAGTATTTTCAAGAACCCAACCAAAAAACAAGCAATTTTCCATGAAAATCGTTATAAACAAAATACATTATAAATTTATAATACAAAATAAACGGTACTATAAAAATAATAACTTTTACATTTTAAAAAAAAAAAAAGTGATCAATCAACTTCCTACACTCCTCCTACACCAAAAATTGATTGGTGTTTTGGTTTAATAATAAAAAGCTATCATCAGGTTCAGATGCCATAGGTTGAAACTCTATCTCTCACCAAAAAAAAAAAAAATGAAGAAGCTTCCTACACTAATTATCAAATTTGAACTTGTGAGGCTAGTAGAGATTCTCCATCTCACTTACGGATCAAAATTCTCTATAGTTCTTAGGAACTCATTGTGATGAAGTTTCTTTAATTTTGACGTCTTTCGTATAAAAAGTTATCTAGATTATGATATATCATTCTATCGAGTGTCAATCAAAGGCTTATCTCAATTGATCGAGAGGTGTGTTCGTATTATAGACAGTTTGTTTTTCTTGAGCTAGTCTTTATCTTGGACTATTATAAACTCAATAAAACACAACAAAGACTTAAACTTTTCTTCTTTTCCTTGGCCTCCTATGGTCTCTTCATTACTAATGCACAATTGTTTACTGCTACCTTGAATCATGTCTATTTTTCTTATATCTGTCGACAAGGTAATTTTGTAACATATAACTTAGCTAGACACGCAAGACATGTTAGTATTTGTTTAGATAGAGAATGTTCTTCCACTTATGAATGATGTACTTCTAGCTGATTGTGGCTGATTTCTCCGTAAATATATGTTGTTGTTTTCTTCTCCAAAAAAAAAAAAAAAAAAAGACTTTAAACTTTTCTTTTTTCTTTTTTTTTTTTCTTTTTTCTTTTTTTTTTTTCTTTTTTTTTTTTTCTTTTTTCTTTTTTTTTTTCTTTTTTTTGGGCAACCAACTGGACTTATAGTTTTGATACTCACAACTCATAATTTAGCATTTATCAATTCTTAATTTGTGCCTTTAGGGAACTCATTAACAAGATCCTTACTTGTATAGCACGCATACTCTCCTATATATAGTTCAATTTTCATATGTTCTTACCACTAATAGTATTTTTTTTAAAAGATATTAGATTATGAAATTAGTTTTCAAGATTATAAATTTCTTATATGTATTTATTTTTTGTCTGATTAGCTATTTAATAGGGCATTTGTAATTTTGTTCTCTATTCTAGGGTGTTGATATTGTCTAGATGTGAAATTTGTGTGTTTGTTTTAATTATATTTTCAAATGATAAACTAGACTCCTTTTTGTTTGTACTATTTTGTTTTGGTTAGCAATATTGAGATTTGTATAATTTTACAATTATTGAACAAGTATCAATTTGTTCAGCTAATCTCTTTCTTGATATGAGTGGTAATTCAAAATAATGTATTTTACACCAAGTAATTTGTTGCATGGCTTACCAAGTGACAAATACATGTTTTTAAAAGAACAAAAAATAATGTGAAATATTATAGGTCAACCCAACCAACCTACAACCCGATTAACCCAATTTGTTTCTAACTCGTTCTTCTGTGTCCTTTGACTATCCTTATGATGGAAAAATCTTGTGTTTTTGACACTCTCCTTCAACCATTGTATCCTTGACAGCTCCTCTCTTTTTAGTAATTCATCAACCTCCTCTCTTAACATATTGAGCTATTGTAATGCCCTTGGATCATTTCCATATCTCTTCAAAGTTATGTCTATTAAGTCCATCAAAATCTGTCAAATATACTTAAAACACAAGATATCATTTAGATTATTATTAAAGAAAATATAAAATTTTTGAAAAAATTACGAGTATCAAAAATATTTTTTGTATTTAATTTTTCTTTGATAATTTGATAGCATAATAATAGGACGAGAGATATAAACTTTAGCTAATAAATAGAAGAGAGCATGTTATGTAGGGATGGGAAAAACACCCTCCAAAGAGATGACGGAGAAGGGAGAAGTTTTGCTCCCCCTCAAATATGTGTGTGTATATATATACATACATACATATATATATATATATATATATATATTATTTTATACATATTCTATTACCATTTTAAAATTAATGGAAAATGCAAAATTGTCTTTTGGCCTTACTTTCCTTCTCTCTTCTTTCTCTATTTCCCTTCTTTTTGTCTCACCCCTTTTTGTGTGTGTGTGTGTTTTATCTTTTTCTTTGGTGGCCCTTCTTTGGTTTTTTGGAAGTGATTTGTTTTCTTACTTTGACTTGCCTTCGTCAGGAATGCTTTTCGGCACAAAGAAAAAAGAAATCCTCGTGTATTTTGTTAAGGGAATTGAACATACCATAAATTTTCGAAAACCATATTATAACAAAGTATGTATCCTAATGATTTGAGTTATATTAGTGAAGATATGTCAAAGTTAATAAAATCTGCTGGAACTATGTCACTGAAAACCATTTCAAGTGCAATGAGATGAACATATGTAACTTAGAGCAAGATGAGAATCCGACATTAGAGGAAAAATTCTATTTTCCCCCTATAATACATTGGTTTCTTTCTATCAATAGCACAGTCAAATAAAGAGTGCAATAACAGCAAAGAGATACACAGGATCTGGAGAGAAAAGGTGCACCAAATCAAACACACTTTATTACAAAGCACCAACAAAATAGTACAATGCAAAGCACTGTGACCAATCTAGTAACAAAACTATGCGTAAGAATTGCAGAATATCTTCGATGAGTTTGTGCAATCAAATCCTTCATATTTTAAAATTGAAGCCAATTCGGAGGGAGGAGTCGCCGAGCAATGGAAATATTTTTGTAAATTTTATGAGTCCAAGAAGAGTAGAAACTTTTGCACCTTGGACGATTTTGCCTGCAAAAAAAAGGGTGAATGAAGGCAGCAGAAAACAACCAACTATAGAGTTCAAAACATCAAAAACGAATTACAATGAAATGTGTTGTAGATATTGTAAGGTTGAAATTTATCAACCACCTTATTGGCTTTATTCTGTGCCAATTTGTTTGTAATTTAGCACTTAGTAACCCTGTATTTAGGTAGGATTCATGTAAAGGTAGTGTGTGAAGAGAGTGTGAAGAATTGCTCACCTTTGTGCAAAGAAGTAGAGACTCACGGCTAGGACTCGCGACTGACTCGCAGCTTACAAGCCGCCATATGTTGTGCACATGAGAAGCATGCGGGAAGGTGAAGGGTCACGCCAGCTGTCGCACTACACAACAAAAGCCCAAGTTGGTCAGGCCGTTACCTCGCGACTTGGACAAGCCGCAAGGCCAAGCTGCCAACCAACCCTGTTTGGCAAAAACTGACTCTTCGTATTCCAAACACACACCACTATATATAGACCCTTATACCCATGAAATGTAGAGAGTTTCTAAAGAAAATTTTGTAAGAGAAACCCTAGAGAAAAACAAGATTGCCTCATCCCCAATCTTCACTAAGAGACTCTTCAAATTTCACTACTCTCTTCCTCTCCATTGATACATCCTTAAGAGGTTCTTGACCATATCCTTTTCTCATCACACCTACGTCTATGAGAAGGTTCATTTGGTGCTAAGGAAAGCAATTTGGAAGGGATCAATGACTATTGGTTGATGTTATGGTGTATAGCAGAATCCGGTAAGTTAAAGAAGAAATAGATTTGGCGCAACCTCGTTAGAGCAAGAAACTTAGAAGGCTTAGGTACACTGGGTAGATTAGGCTTGGAGGGTCTTTTGCTGTTCATGTATCCCAACCACATTCTTTAGTGGATTATTTACCGCTTGGAGGGCGGCGGAAAGGTTTTACGCCGAGGGCTTCGGTTTCCTCTTCGATAACACATCGAGTGTTGTCCTTGTATTTGCATCTCTCTTCCTTTATCATTGCCATTAATTTTATGCTGTGGATGTGATTATATTTGGTTTAGATTATTTATCAATTCTATATTTGGCTTATGTTCATATTCCGCACATTAATTATTTGACAATAAGCTTGAATCAATTTTTTGTATTTTGGGGTCTAAACGTTCAAGGGTGTTTTACACAAATATTGAACTTTCAATTGGTATCAGAGCGGGTACACTCTCTGTGGTTTAAATATCTGAGTGTGATCCTTGAACCTTTTTGAGATGGATAAGTCTCAATCCTTAAATATTCCACTATTTTTCAATGGTAACAATTATGCTTTCTGGAAAGTCAGAATGAGGGCATTCTTATGCTCCATTGACAACACTGTTTAGGATGCAGTTGAAGTAGGGTGGACGAGGCCAAAGGCTGCTAAATCCACTTAGGATAAGGCAGCTCTTACGGCAGCCAATACTAATAGTAAAGCTTTAAATGCTATATTCTGTGGTGTGTCTCCAGATGAATTTCATAGGATATCTCACATGACAGTTGGCAAGGAAGCTTAGGAGATTTTGGAGACAACTTATGAGGGGACTAAGAAGGTGAAGGACACAAAGCTCCAAATGCTTACCACCAAATTTGAAGAGCTCAAGATGGGTGAAGATGAATCTTTTGATTTGTTCTATGGGAAGTTCAATGAAATTGTCATCGCTAAGCTCAATCTTGGTGAGAAGATTGAAGATACTAAGGTGGTGAAAAAAATCTTAAGGTCTTTGCCTAAAAGCTTTACAGCAAAAATCACAGCCATAGAAGAGAGTAAAGACTTGGATGAGATCAAAATTCAAGAGCTAATTGGGTCTCTCCAAACATATGAATTGGGACTGCCTTCCCACAAGACAAGTAAATCGCTTGCTTTCAAAACCATCACCGAAAGAATAGATGATTCCTCTGAAGAAGATGGAGTGGAGAAGGAAGTAGCATATCTTGCGAAAAACTTCTGCAAATTTCTGAAGATGAAGAATGGTGGGAAACCATTCAACAGAGGGAAGTTTTCATCTTCAAGAGGTGATAGAAAAGAGTTTAAAAGGAAAGAAGAGAAGGATTCTCAATCTCCTTCGAACATTTTGTGTTATGAATGCAATGGCCATGGACATCTCAAGAAGGAGTGTCCCAATTTCTTAAGAGGGAAAGGCAAGGCGTATGCCACAACGCTGAGTGATTCGGAGTCTTCAAGTTCTGATTCTAAAGAGAGTTATGACGGAGAAGGAAACTACTCCGCATTCATGACCATTGCATATGTGGAGTCCTCAGATGATTTGGGTACACTTATGAAGGAGCATGGTGTGCATTCAGATTTGGAGTCTATTGGAATAGTTTAGGAGTCTGAAGATAAGGAAGTTGGAGAAGTAATGGGACTGCAAGAGACTTACAACTCACTTCTTGAGAAGACTGGTGAATAATCTAAAGTGGCTAATGCAGCCATTAAGAAGATGAAGAGAGCTGAGGAAGATTACAAAAGTCTTCTAGCACAATACAAGGAGGCGAAGTGTGAGATTGAAACGTTAAATAGTGAGCTATCAAAAGCTTACACAAAAGTGAGATTTCTTGAGCAAGAGGTAGTGCAAGCTCATGCCAAGATAGAGAGATGTTATTTCATCTCAAAAACCTTCCTCAAACAAGTCCGGGTTGGGATATATCGGAAGGAGTAGCTTATCAGCCAATATCACCAAAGAAGTGAAGTTTGTGAAGGCTAAAGAGATGATTGTGGATAGGTCCATTCTTGAGAAAATTAAGGTTGAGAAGAAGAAGAATGTGGCTGATCAACGGGTGTTAAATAAGTCCCATAATCAATCAGAATCCAGATATGGAGCTAGAGAAAGATCACTTCCAAGATCACAACAGGGTCATAGAACGAACTAACTTTGTCACTATTGCGGAGTGCAAGGACATACTAGACCCAACTGCCATAAGTTGAGAGCATTGAACAATGCAAGGGTGCCTCGATCACGAGGAAGGAGAAATGACAAGAGGTCTTGGGGTCGTGAGCAACCAAGAAGTCAAAACCATGATCTAGGAATGATGGACATGATGAAGATGGTTGGTGCTTTCACGAATTGCTTGGAAAGCTTCACAAAGAGGTTTGACAGTCTTAACTTTCGTACCCAATCCGTCAAGGATATCACCCCAAACGCACGTGACGTGTGGGTGACAAAGGGTACTCATACATAAGCATTATAACATGCCCATACATCAATTCTTCCTATACTTTGTGAATATGTTTTGTTGCATGCGTTATGCTTCTGTTTGTTTTGTTTTGTTGATTGTTTATTTGTTTCGTTTTAAAATGTTTTTACATTGTCTTTGATCAATCTTTTATTACTTTTACGTCAAAAATCCAAAAACACATAAAAAGTAGAAAATCCAAAAGTTTGATCAACTTTGTTGAGTGTTGTCTCAAAGCATGTTTTGCCTTGTACCTTTGTACTAATGGCTTTATGCATTTAACGAGCTTAGCTTGTCTCTTATGCACTCATATCTTTGTGGGAAAAATCTTGAAATCTTTGTGATTGTTGTAAATAGATTTTCAACCTCGTTATGAATGATTAGTGAATGGTTTTATTGATTTTGAGACATGCATAGACTTGTGCCTATATATCTTCCCACTTTTATTTTATTGTTTTTTTTTTTTAAAGAGCTCACCAAATGTAAATCTCCAAATGAAAAGAGATATTGAGCTGCAGAAGCCTGTCACACATACTAGTATTTGACTAAGAAAAAGGGAAAGCGACCAAAATAAATTGTTGGATGCCCAAAAAGCCAAAGGCTAACTCATCAAGTTGAAATATTCAAAATTTCAGGCATCAATCTCACAATGAGATATGTTTATTCAAAAAGATCAAATGATATGTTAAAAATGGAGTCAAATGAAAAGCTTCAATGAAATGTTCTCAAGTTTATGTGGAAGTTCATATATGCACATTTCTATAATTGAGATGGATCACATTATCTAATGCTAGTTGTGTATGCCTTGATTGAATTGATCATTGAAGCTTCACATTAGACTAAGGACTATCTCATTTTTTATTTTCACACACAACACATAAGTCTATGTTCAATGAATGCCATATTCATTTGTGTGATTGTACGTGTTTAAATGTGTTTTCACAAGCTCAATCTTTGTTGATCAAACACAAAAAGATTTTTGAGTGTTTTAATTTGTTTTTGGAAAGTATTTTGTTTTTACAAAAATTGTCAAAATTTTCAAAAACAGTGTTGCCCTATTTTGGCGACTCAGTCACGGTAGGTCCAGTCGCATGCCCCAATCGCGAGCTTACTCCGAGATTTTTCACGGCTCACTGGTGAGTCAAGGTTGCAGTCGTGAAAAATACTTAGAAAAATTTTCAAAACTTGAGTTTTTGTGTTGTTCGCGGCTTAGTGTGGCGACTTGTTCGCGGGTGGAAGGTCCAATCGCGAGGGGTACACAGAGATTTTTGTGGCTTACCTGGCGACTGTCTTGCGGGTAGACCTTCGAGTCGCGAAAAACACTTAAAGAAATTTTTCAAGTTTCTTACCTACTATGTGTTTCGCAGCTTACCTGGCGACTTACTGACAACTTGAACCAGTCATGAAAAATACGTGTTTTGCATTTTAAAAACAGTTTTTAAAATTGTTTTTTAGTTTTCCCTCGAATATCAGTGATTGTTCATTTTCTTCCCCATTTCTCTTAATCAAACACTCCGTGACTCTCCGAAAAAGCTTACATTTTCAAAATCATGTCTTCTTCAAACATCAAGAAAAAGGTATGGGTTTTATATATCTCACTTCATTTTTACTGATTTGATCTTTATTTTCCTGTTTTGTGAGATACAACTGTGTTCTGCATAATAATGTTTTCGATCTTGGGTTTGCCTAAAAAGTTGGGTATGATTGTGTGAGGTTATTTTCTCTTGTTTCAAAGGTGTTTTAGTGTTATATGTTTACATCAAGTTGCTAATCTTTGGTCTGAGCATTGATATTTGATAAAAAAATTTTTTGCTCTTTGGGCATATGGGTTTGGGTTTTCTGTACTTCTCTTTGATTGTGGTTTTAAGGTTATCAGTTTGGTTGAGTTTTTGGTGTTTGTGGTTAGCGTTGTTTTGATTTTAAGTCACCATATCTTGTATGTGCTGTTGCCTTTGTTTTCCTTTTTGCACTGTTCATACTCATTAGGTCATGTCTCATTAACATTTGCTCACATCTATCTGAATACATACAGGTTAAACTTGTTTGACTTGATCTATCCTTTTTTTTTTTTTTTGGTTATCAACTGTGCTTGTTCTATGTTCTGTCTGGTCACTCTGTTACTCTTTCTGTAACTAACTTTTTACTATTGTGTGTGCATTTCCACATTTTGTGTTCTGTTCTTGTTGTGGCCATTCCTGCTTGTTTATAGATGGTTGCATCTCCTACAAAGAAGAAGATTGCTGCTAAGAAATAGGACAAAAGGCTAAAAATGGATCCTAACTTATTTAGGTTGGTTCAACACTTTGAGAGATATAGGGATTTTTTCTTGAAAGGAACCATCATTCAAGAAAGACTTGTTGATCTAAATGATTTGAAAGATACTTTCATTCTAGAATGCTTTGAAGGCAGGGGATGGAAGAAGTTGCTGGGTGACCTACCCCTTATGTGCGAACCTTTGATAGGAGAATTCTATGCAAATACTGTTATAAAGGAGGATGAGCTGAACTGTTAGATTAGAGGACGTGAGTTCACCATAGATGCTCATAATATTGATAAGGTTCTGGGGCTTGAGGGACTAGAAGATTATGAGTTCACCAACTACAAAGACAGGATGCTATCTCTGGACATTGTCCAGTCTCAACTTGGTGGTATTAAAGAAAAGAGATGTCTCAACACTACTGACGTTTCTGCTGAATTGAGGTGTCTGACCACTATCATGATGTTTAACTTGTATCCTATAAGAAAGATGACCACTCTTACGAATGCCAGAGCTATCTTCCTCATGGAGCTCAAGGAGACAACCTTCATTGACATAAGTTCTCACATATATGACACACTTGTGGATGAGACTAAAACAACCTCAAGGGCCAAGCTGATTTTCCCCAGTCTTCTTATGAGGATTTTCAGAGCAAAGGGTGTTACAATCCCTCAGGATATCAATCCCTTGCCTCCTCTATTAGCCATAAACAAATTAACTCTCACAAGGATACAAAGTCGTCTTCCAAGTGAAGAAGAGGAGGATGTCCAAGAAGAAGATGATCCAATGGAGACTAAAGCTAAAGCTGCAAGACAGACGACCACTCCTAAAAGCAGAAGCAAGAGGAGCAGAGCCTCTACTTCATCAGATGTACCTCCTGATGCATTTTAGATCACCTGGAGAGGCTTAATACACTCAGAGAGGTTCAAAATCAGCATACTGAAAGGATGACAGCAATGCAAGATCAGCTTGATGTACTTTCAGCTAAGTTTGACAGCATACACACCAACCAGGAGCAGTGACCCTTTGGCCATTCCGGTCAAAAAGGGGGAGAATTTTTAAGACAGTTCTTGAAGGGGAGCTCTTGTTTGAGGGGGAGTTCTTATTTTTCTTAAAATGTTGTTATGTCTTTAACTTTGAAACTGTGTTTTGGATAACTCCTGTTTGTATAGGTTTGTTACATTGTGGTTTCTGTTTTTGCTTGGCTAATACTCTTAACTCTTGGATAGTTTTATTACAAAAGTTATTCAGTATATAATATGATGTTTATTCAGCATTTACTTTATGACTTTTTGGTTTGTGCTTGGTACCGTTGTAGGTTTTTAAGGTTTCTGTTTATGTTTGTACCCATATTGCTTTTGTAAGCTTTTAGGGTTTGTTTCCTTGCACTTTGTAGGCTTTGTGGTTTGTACCTTGCTTTATACAGCCTATGTGCTTTACTAAATCAGAACTTATAACTAAATGTTATGCATTTCCTTCTAAGTACGGTCACTCTTGTGCCCTTGTAGGACTTTATTCGTAGATGCATATACTTCATGCAATATGCATTGGTTGAATGTTGGTCATTCAAGTGATTTTCCTTGTGCTTGTCAGCTTGAATGTCCGAATGTTCATTCCAAGTGTGAATGAGCATTGTGATCACTTGTTTATAGTGATTGCTTGTTTTGGTCTTGCCATGGTTTATTGCTTTATTCCATTATGCTTGATCACATTGTGCTTGCTCCATATGCATTACAAGTTTTCTGCATACAATGAACCTATTGTGTTGTTGTGTTTTAGGAGTTCTTGTCCTTATGGTTCAAAAACTTCACAGATTCTAGAGTTAGGTGTGAGTGAGTTTTCTAACTGTTCCTAACTCACGCGTTAAGTCTAGAGTTTGTTATAGGGTTTTGTCACGGAATAGCCAAAGGAGTAGATTATAAGGTTGAAATTTATTAACCATCTTGTTGGCTTTATTCTGTGCCAATTTGCTTGCAATTTAACACTTAGTAACCTTGTGTTTAGGTGAGATTTATGTAAGGGTAGTGTGTGAAGAGAGTGTGAAGAATTGATCACCTTTGTGCAAAGAAGCAGAGACTCACAGCTAGGACTTGCAACTGACTCACGGCTTGCAAGCCGCCAAATGCTATGCACATAAGAAGCATGCGGGAAGGTGAAGGGTCACGCCAGCTGTCGCACTATAGGACAAAAGTCCCAGGCTGTTACCTCGTGACTTGGACAAGCCGCGAGGCCAAGCCGCCAACCAACCCTGTTTGGCAAAAACTGACTCTTCGTATTCCAAACACACACCACTATATATAAACCCTTATACCCACGAAATGTAGAGAGCTTCCAGGGAGAATTTTGTGAGAGAAACCTTAGAGAAAAACAAGATTGCCTCATCCCCAATCTTCACTAAAAGACTCTTTAAATTCCTCTACTCTCTTCCTCTCCATTGATACATCCTTGAGAGGTTCTTGACCAAATCCTTTTCTCATCACATCCACGTCTATGAAAAGGTTCATTTGGTGCTAAGGGAAGCAATTAGGAAGGGACCAATGACTATTGGTTGATGCTATGGTGTATAGCGGAATCTGGTAAGCTAAAGAAGAAATAAGTTCGGTGCAACTTCGTTGGAGCAAGAAGCTTAGAGGGCTTAGGTACACTGGGTAGATTAGGCTTGGAGGGTTTTCTGCTGTTCATGTATCCCAACTACATTCTTTAGTGGATTATTTACCGCTTGGAGGGCAGCGGAGAGGTTTTACATCGAGGGCTTCAGTTTTCTCTTCCATAACACATCGAGTGTTGTCCTTGTGTTTGCATCTCTCTTCCTTTATCTTTGCCATTTATTTTATGCTGTGGATGTGATTATATTTGGTTTAGATTGTTTATCAATTCTGTGTTTGGTTTATGTTCATATTCTGCACATTAATAGTTTGACAATAAGCTTGAATTAATTTTTTGTATTTTGGGGTCTAAACGTTCAATGGTATTTTACACACATATTGAACTTTCAGATATAAGCTTTCAACTTTATAAGGATGGCTCTTTCTGAACAAACAAAATAGAGCAAATGGGAATTATCCAAATGGGAAATAAAATAATGCACCATAAAATGTGATATAGAAATGCCATTAAAAAACATCATAGGCTCTCGTAAGTAAATTACCATGTCACTTGTATATTTAGTGCTTGTCTGACTCTGAAATGTAGAAAAGGGAAATATGTAAGGCAAGTGCAAATTTTCAAAATCCAAGCTGCTAATTAAGACTATCAATAACTTCCTATCTTTGTTCTTTAATTTCTATATATTAAGAGAATTCCGAAAGCTAGTTATGGTTTCGAAAAATGTCAAAAATACCCCTAATCTAATTAGATTTTTTTTTTTTTTTTTTTTGAGAAACAAACACACACACACACACACACAAGGGAAAGGGAAAGGAAAAGTGAAAGAGATTCTAACACAAAGGCATACCACAACTCCACTCAAAAGCCATGGTAACTTTCAAGAGAGGGTGGGGCAAGTTATACTACACGCAATACACTCTCTTAAGTAATGTGGGACAATTACCCTTTCTTTCTTTCCTTTTTTTTTTTTTTTTTGAGAAAAAATAATTAGATAATCCTTATTCTTAAAAAATAAAAAATGGGTTACAATTGTAATTCAACAAAATTTAAAAACAAAAAAATTACCAGAGAAACTTTTTTCCTAAAAATTAGCACACTCTCTTTTTAAATATATCTCATGCACATTTGATACATTTTTTCCTAAAAACTAGCACACACTAAACCCAGCAATTAACATCATTTCAAATCCCAAATTTTAGTTTCTTAAAAATTCCTTTCTGTGCAACCTCACTAGCAATAGATAAATTTAAATTGAAAAATTACATTAATCTCAAAATTTATAAAATAAATAAAAAATAAAAACCTCATTACACTTGCTGAATCGCGTGATGAGGCTAGTTTAAAATAAGACTATAAAAAAGACAGTTAATAAGAACTCACGGCATTAAGTCACTGCCAAAAATTATGAATCAACAAAAGATGAAGAGAAAAATGAATGTCAATAATGTGATAAGTTATTACGTTATGAGTTTAAAATCTAGTAAATACTTTTTCCTTTCTTTTAATTGATAGAAGAACTACCATTAAACTGACATGAAAAAAAAATGTACCTGAAAAGGCAACAATTATTTCTTAAAGATTTTGTGAGAAAATTACGAAATAATTGAAGATATTAAGAGAGATTTATAAGAAAATATGGATTTAAAAGTTTGGGTAAATTGCAAATTACATCCTTAAAGATTTTGGGTATTTGGATTTTAAACCCTGAAGTTTCAAAATTTGAATTTCATCTCCTGAAGTTTGAGAGTGCTTGGATTTTACATCATAACATTTCAAAATTTGGATTTATCCCCTAAATTTTATGGATGTTTGGATTTTACTCCCTAAAGTTTTGGGCTGTTTGAATTTTATCCTAAAGTTTCAGAATTTTGAGATGTAAAATCCAAACACCCCTAAACTTTAAGGGGTTGTTTTTGCGCGTAGCCACGTGTCTTCCGCTAGAGGGGTGACTTTGCTAGATCTAGATTTGTTTTGGGGAGCTCAACCCGGAACTCGACATTGGGCCACAAAGACCAATGGCTTCCGGTGCATTTTTAAGCCTACAAAATAGATAAAGTCCAAAGTCTAAAAATCATGATAATGGTTAAAATAAATAAATAATATTTTTAACATAATAGTTTTGATTAAATGATGAGTTGAATATCGTTATTATATATATTAAATCATTTTCAATATTAGAGAATAATTAATTAGGTGTCAATGTCCAGTAATAGGATGAGTCCAATAGTCCATATCTAGCTATGGTATAATTCATGTTCAACATAATACGATATGTCCAACAATGGTTTATGTCCAAACAATGTATGTCCAGCAATAGTTTATGTCCAAATGATACATATCCATCTATGGTTTATGTCCAAATATTACACATCCAGCAGTGGTTTGTGTCCAAGTAATATATGTCCAACGGTAGTTCATGTCCAAATGATATATGTCTAGCGGTGGTTTATGTCTAAATAACATATGTCCAGTAGTGAGATGGATTCAATTTATATATATGTTTATTAATGAAGCATTAGTGAATCCATGTTTATTAAATAGTGAGATAATATTAAAGTAGTTTGCTTCCAACATTACAATAGTGATGAGTTAACGTATACTTAATAATGTAATCTTGAAGATAGAGAAATATTCACTTATCTTGTATGTTTATGACTCCAGCCATATAGCATCACTTTATTCTTTATATGATTTGTGACTCCAGCCATATAGTATTAGTGAACTGATAACACTCTAGCAGCATAATAATATAAGTACAACAATACAATGATAATGAATTAAAATATACTCAATAGTATAATTTTGGAAATAAAAAATATAATGACTTATCTTCATAGTTTGTGGCTCCAGCCATATAACATCAATGGACTTATAACATTTCAGCAACATGATAAAATGAGTCCTTTCATGATGATTTCATGATTGAAGGGAAAAAATGGGTGCAACTGTAGGGAGAGAGAATATGCCCAACTGTGTGCATAGGTTGGTTAAGTTTATCCCTTTTATTATGCACTTAAATGATTTTCCCCACGTAATGCTCTTTTAATTTTTAGTCAAAAGTAAGTGATATTGCCTTCCATGAGAAGGGCTTTTAATATTATAAGCTTATGCCTTTCATAAAAAGGACTTTTTAGCATTTATAATTATATGCCTTCCATGAGAAGGGCTTTGTAACATGGTCTTGGAAAAGTATTTGATATCTTTTAAGGTTTATGAAGATGGTGAGAAATATATATATATATATATATATATATATATTGTGAGATAAGGTGTTAAGATGTATTAGAAATATATATAGATACTTTGTTGAATATGGATCTTGTATATAATTACTTTGCGAGACATAGAGTTTAAAGATATATGAGAAGTATGTATGAATATTTTGCGAGGAATGTGTTTGTAAAATATAGGGAAGTATGAGAGATATTAAGGTTAAATATAGTAAATACATGAGATTATTGTAACACCCCATAATTTTGATACCAATTTAATTCTTATACATAAAAATAAAATAAAATAAAAAAGAAGGCCCACAATTAAATGGATTTAATTGATTTGGGCCTAAGATATTAAAAATAAGATAATTACTATGGAATATGAAGCCCAAGTGATGTTGCATAAGTAAATATATGGACCTTGATAAGCTTTTTTAAAAAAACCAAAAACAAAAAAAAAAACAAAAAACCCTAGTGTTTTACTTCTTAAGCTACACGTGTATTTGCTGATGGGGCTTCCTTTTGCTTCAGCGGCAACACACTACTGAACCTTGCTATGCTTCACTGTGGTTGTGAGTGGAGACTGCAGGTCCGGCTCTCTTTTGCTTTAAACTTAGGAAGTTTGAAATATTGAAATGGCTAGCTTTTGTTCCCTTTCTTATAGCATCTATTATTGGCGTACCTAATAGAAAAAAATAGGGGCTGCTATTATGGATCTAAAGCTAGGATTATTATATTAGAACAAGGGTGCTTTGTGGTTTATATATATAATTTTTTATAGTCTCACTTTATTCACTGTCAAACTGACATGCATCTACACCCTTGTTATTGTCTAAATCCTAGTTCAGCGACATCAAGGGAATACTAGGCGACTGGATTGATAAAGTAAGGTATAAATTAGGTTAATCACATGTCCATCTTTTTGCCATATTAAATTTTCATTGCATAGCTAGGATTATATTAATGGAAAAAGGATGCATTATGTTATTAGATACCTACCTCTACATCGTTCTAGTGACACTAATTATCATCTCTAAGCCACTGCAATATGCAGCAACTTTTTAAGCCCAAAAATCTAATTATGCAATAATATTTTTAAGACAGAATCCGATTAGGTAGAGCCAAAAAGATATGATTATGCAACAATAATTGTAAGCATTAAACTATTTAAACGTGAAAACAGATTGCTAAGTGGAAAATTTTGATGGACCTATTTTTAGTGTTGCTAGGTCCTAATTCTACTAATTTATTGTGACTCAAGGGTGGTTGATTACTTTTATTTTTGCAAATAAAAGGCAAGTGGTATTTACTAATTTTGGGGGTTTTCCCAAAACAGTGTTAATTATTAAACTATTTTATATCAAAGAAATATGTTGATATTCTATATATAAATTGATATTTTATAAATGTTTGATGTTCACATTGACTATTTGTTTTATGAAAAACTTATGGGACAACCTAAATTTCTTTAAACTTGTGTGTGTGAATATATCTTTACATTTTTTGTATTATGAATGGATTATTTTTGTGAGCATATTGAATATGTTTTGAATCCTATGGTAAGTCGTGATTAAAAGCTCAGTATTGTATTTGATACTTAGCAAGGGACAATCATACTGCAGCTAGTCCTTAGCAAGGGACAGTTCTAGAAAAGGGGACAATGCACATTTGATAGCTCCTTAGCAAGGGAGTATACTATTGAGGATCCAAAAAGGAAGCTTCTTAGCAAGGGAGTGCACATTTAGATTCCAAAGGAGCCACCCTTAATAAAGGGGATGAAAAGGAAGTTTCAGTCCCAAAAAGGGGATAGCACAATCCTGTTAACGAAGCGTAAACGTTGACCACGAGAAAAGTCTAGGAAATTATTTATATGTTCGTATTGATATATATATGTGTGTGTGTGTGTGTGTGTGTGTGTGTGTGTAATTGTGATGGCTCACAATATAAAGATTTTTTTTTTTTTTGGTTATATGAAATTTTTTATGATAAAATATTGATGAGTTACAAGTTATGAATTTGTTGTAAGAATTATTTATTTGAAAGGTTTGTTCCTACACCCCAATGTTAATGAATTCCACTTATTGAGTTATCCCACCCCCTCCCTCCATTTTATTTTCCCCTTACAAACACATTAGAGGGATTATTAGAGTAGAGATTCTTGGAAGACAACAGTTACGAATTATTTTGTGGAACTGAGGATTTTATTATTATTTTTATAGTATTAAACATTGTACTGGAGAATTATTTTGGGGATGTTTTATCTTTGGTGGATTAGAGATCTGACATTTGTGATGAGATTTTAGGATGTTGGTTGCTTTTATTTAATATTTTTATGGATTATTTAGATTGAATAGACTTTTATTGTTTATGATTTTGGGGCATTACAGTTATAGTTACTGCTGGAATGGCTTTTGTGTTATGATAATGAGTTATGTTTCTTTCTAAGAGAAGGGATTTTGTAAGAGAAATGGAGAAATAGATGGAGATGTGTTTATGGGCAGCAAAATGATGAAGTTTTAGAATATTGAGGATAAGAGAGTAAGTATATGATGGATAGTGGTGTTGTGTAATAGGTGTGTTGTAATTGTGTTATCTAAGAAGAGAAATTTTGTAAGAGAGATGGAGAAGTATGAAAATGTTTAGAGATATGGACAGCAAAATGAATGAAGTTTCAGAATAAGAGAGTGAGAAAGAGATGGATAGTGTGTGTGTGTGTGTGGGGGGGGGGGGCTTAGTCCTCTTTATATAAAGCCAAGTATGTAATTAGGTTAGAATTAGTTGAAGGTAAATTTAGCAAATAAGGAAAAGTCTTTGACAAAGTAAGTGATTTCATTAGTGGGTTTTTGGTTTTTAGCCAAAAGAAGAAAGTTTGAAACTTAAAGGCTGCTGCTGCAGTTGACACAGCAGAATAGCAATAGCTACTACAGCTAACAGCTCTACAGCAATAGCTATCCTGACACAGCTGGATAATGTCAGCTGTGTGAGGTCTTCTGTTGGAGAAAATATTTTGCATTAAATTCATGGGTTTGGCTAAAAATGATAAGATAACCTTTATGGGATCTTCCTATTTCTGGTACTGCAGCTGGAGGCTAAAGGCTCGTTTGGTCACTGATTCCAAAAATCGTTATTTAAAATGATGTGAAAACTGTGGTTTAAAAAATGTTGTTGAAACACGTGTTTTTAGTATTCATTAAACAAAACAAAAATGTGTTTGGTATCATGGTTTAAATAATATGTTTCAGTGTTTGAAAAACATAAATATGTGTTTGTTATGTGTGTGTTTGATTTTTGAAAAAGCTGACACCTTGTACTAAATAATTTTTATTTGAGAAGAGAGAAGAAATCCATATTCCCGTTGCCCTTCTTCTCAATGCTTGTTCCTTCTTTTTCCCTTCTTTTCCCTGAGAGCAGAAAACCAAACCCGACAGAGTCCTCATCTCCATTGACGTAGTAGAAGATCCACGGCTGGGCTTCACATTCCTCAGATCTCATCTCCACTGTCAACACTCCAAGACCTAACAACGAATCAAGATTTTCTCACCGCTGACACCAACGGAAGAAGGTGCCACTTCAACACCGACAACCTACGAGGCTGTTGCAAATCCAGGTTTGAAACTCACTTTTACCTTGCTTGTTAATGGGTTTTTGTCTAAAGATTGTTGTGTTCCTTCTTCATACACTTAATTGAAAAGCTGTGGCATCAAGAGCGAAAGGGGTTTTGTGAGAGGGTTTGCACGGAATGATAGAAATGTGTGCCTCTCATTTCTAGTGTTCATTTGCATATAGGACTTCATCTGCATGTGCTGGTGCATATCATAGATGTCTATTTTCTAACATTTAAAATGACTATATAAAACTTTGAGGCTATTTACTGCTTGACCAACTATGTGTAACAAATTCATATGGGTAAGCAATTATTGAATTCTTGAAATCTTACATTACAGCTACTCCTAATTTAAAGTTTCAAACTTTCCATACAATGTGTCACCTCAAAAGTAAATGAGTGGGAAGGTGTGGCATTGACTATGTGGTTTAATTTTTCCCTAACCCAGTCCCACCAAAAAAAAAAAAAAAAACTACAAATTTGATTTTCTTTTTGGATGACTTTCAAATTTTTGGTGTCTAGACTCCAACCACTATGGATGAGGATAGAAACAAACTGACATAGGACAACCACACTATTTCAATAAAACAATCAAACAACAATGGAATCAAGACTAAACCATAGGAGTCAGCACCTAAGGGTTGCTTAGAGTCAATACCAAGCAAACTGGAGTCAGCACCAGTGTAAAAAGAAACAACAATTTTATAATTCTCAAAACTGTCTTACAATAATCAGAAAAAGTGCTTAAATAGCTAACAATAAAATGCATAAAGAAACCCTAATTATTAAATGCTCAGCTTGCTTAATCTCAAGCCTAATAACTAACAGGCTCCATCCATAAGGCCACAGGTTGGGTCGTCTTCTTTTTGCTTTTCCTCCTATACATGCGTATAATTGGAGGCTTGTACTTTTTGTTTGCACCAACTCCCCCTGGGTGAGAAGAAATCGACCCCATCAAGTGGAAATCTGAAGAGCTCTGATAGTACTCCAGCAAGTCAGGATCCAATCGCTGTAGCTCATCTCGAGTAATCCATGTGCAATCAAAATCTAGTCGCCCTCGCCACCGAACTAGGAAACGATGAACTCTTCCATCCCTAGTAGAAACAATCTGCTCATTTAAAATAGCATCAATAGATTTTTTATGTGCATAGGGCAGATTTAAAGGTAAAGGGGTAGAAATTGGGGCATCAATAGGATCAAGTAAAGGCTCATCAAAAGGGGTATCAGGAATAGCTATAAGGCTTTTATAAGTAACTAGATCCTCAATATTAAAGGAGGAGCTAATACCATAATCATGAGGAAGGTTAATGACATATGCATTTGGGCCCATTCATTTCAATACCTTGAATGGACCGGCACTACGAGCCTACAATTTCTTAACGATCCCAGAGGGAAACCGTTCAGGTCGAATCCGAATCATTACATAATCCTAACCTGAAACTCTACATGACGCCAATGAGTGTCAGCATGAATTTTATATTGAAAATTACTTACCTGAATTTTTTTGCAAATATCATTATGCAAATCATGAATATGTTGTGCAAATGCCTCAGCAGATTCAAAAATCCTAACATGTAGGGACATGGGCAAAAGATCTAAGGGCTTCCTAGGTGTATATCCATGCATAACCTCAAAAGGACTAGCGCTTATAGACCTATTAATAGAGCTATTATATGCAAATTGGGCTGTAGGAAGAATTGAATCCCAATTCTGATTGGCTTCACCTACTAAACACTGAAGGAGGTTACCTAGACTACAATTAACCACCTCAGTTTGACCATTAGTTTGAGGATGAAATGCCGTGGAAAATTTCAATTTGGTGCCTACTAAATGCCACAAAATCTTCCAAAAATAACTCATGAAGCTAACATCCCTATCAGACACTATGGTTTCAGGAAGATCATAAAGTTTGACAATCTTATCAAAGTAGAGCTTTGCAATCTTAGAAGCATCAGAGGTCTAGAACATGGTAGGAAACAAGCCATCTTAGAGAAGCGATCAATAGCTACTAGAATAGAATCATGCTTCCTAGTGGTGCGGGGAAAACCTAACACAAAATTCATACTCACATCCTACCACGGGCAATCTGGCACAGTTAGAGGCGTGTACAGGATAGTGTTTTGCTTACAATGTTTGGCTAGTTGACATGTACGACACTGACCAACTATCTTGGCAACACCCCTCTTAAGACCAGGCCAATAGAATTGACGCTCCACTTCCTCAATTGTTTTGTCTCAGGCAAAATGACCTACAAGGCCTCCTGCATATATCTCCTAAACTAGGAAATCTCTCATTGAAGACCGAGGGATACATAACTTGTTGGCTTTGAACAAGTAACCATCTTGAAGGGTATAATCATCCAGGATTGGCCATAAGGCAGTACTTAGGCTAGTGTAAAGCTGCCCAAAATCTGGGCATGACTCATAGTATTCCTTGAGCTGTTCAAACCTAGTAACCTTAACACTCATGACGGATAGCAAAGATACCCTTCGACTTAGTGCATCATCAGCCTTATTCTCAAATCCCGCCCTATGTTTCACCACAAGTTAATAGCATTGCAGAAATTCAACCCAACTACTGTGCCTAAAATTCAGCTTATTTTGGGAACGGAGACAACACAAAGCTTCATGATCAGAGTAGATAACAAATTCTCAAGATAACAGGTAATGGCATCAATGCCAAAGAGCTCGAATAATAACACAAAATTCTTTATCATATGTGGAGAAATTTTGCTTAGCATCATTTAATTTCTTACTAAAATAAGCAATTGGGTGGCGCTCTTGACTAAGTACTCCCCCTATACCAATACCTGTGGCATCACATTCCACTTCAAAAGGCCTGGTAAAATTAGGGAGACGCATGACAAGTGCCTATGTCATCTTTTGTTTTACCTAATTAAAAGCCTTAGAAGCAGCTTTAGTCCAAACAAACTCCCTTTGTTTCATGCAGTCAGTGATGGGGGACATAATGGTACTAAACCCCTTGATGAATCGACGATAAAAGGAAGTGAGCCCATGAAAGTTTCAAATTTCATGGATATTTTTGGGCTCAGGCCAATCCACAATCGCTTGAACCTTTTGGGAGTGGCATAAACTCTCTCAAAGGATACTATGAAACCTAGGAAAACAACTTTATCAGGGAAGAAAGAGCACTTCTTAAGGTTGCCATACAAACTCTCCTTCCTAAAGATAGTATAAACTTGAGTTAGGTGGTCTAAGTGTTGCTCCCTAGACTTACTATAGATGAGGATGTCATCAAAGTACACAACCAAGAATTTTCCCATAAAAGGCTTAAGCACTTGAGTCATCACTCTCATAAAGGTACTAGGAGCATTGGACAATCCAAAAGGCATGACCATCCACTCATATAAACTATCCTTCGTCTTGAAGGTAGTTTTCCACTCATCACCAGAACAAACCCTATTTGATGATAGCCACTTTTCAATTCTATCTTGGAGAAAATCGTTGCTCCAGCCATCATATCCAACATGTCATCCAATCGAGGGATAGGAAAACGATATTTCACAGTAATCTTGTTGATGGCACAACTATCAATACACATCCTCCAAGTTCCATCTTTCTTTGGAGTTAAGAGTGCAGGGACTGCACAAGGACTCATGCTTTCACGAACAAAACCCTTCCTAAGTAGTTCTTCTACTTGCCTTTGCAACTCGGCATGCTCTACAGGGCTCATCCTATAGTGAGGCAAGTTAGGTAGGATTGCTCCAGACACAAAATCTATGGCGTGTTGTATGTCACACATAGGCAATAAATGATTAAGGAGTTGCTTAGGGAAAACATCCTTAAATTCCTGGAGCACTGACTTCACTTCTTCAGGTTACTCCTCACGAGTCTCTCCATGAAGTTCCCTAGCAACTAAGACAAACATAATGGATTCTTGAACTGCTACCCTTTTAAATGCCTTTAGGCTTATGATGTTCAGGTCTTTCGCCTTTGGTGCTTCTTTCTTCTTGCTCATGTTAATTGGCTTGGGTTTCCAAGGATTGAGCACAATCTTCTTACCTTCAAACATAAATGAGCAAGAATTGGATCACCCATGAAGGGTGACATCCAAATGATAAAGCCAAGGTCTACCTAAGATAATATGCCCTACATCCATGGGAATTATGTCATACACTAGCTTCTTAACATCTTCTACCTTTTCATCATCCTCTTGAATGACAAGGGTCCTAGAGGGACATCTAGCTGCGATATGTCCATCCCCATTGCATTTGAAGCATTGGAGGCGAAAGCCTAATCTTGATGGCTCATTGATCACACCTATCTCTTTGTCTTCTTTTTCTATTAAGGTTGACCTTAGGGGGTAAGGCAAGTCTAGATTTGCTACCAAAAGGTTGAGGGTTGGTAGGAACACTTCGGAGCTTAGAACATCGCCAAAAGATAGATTTGGATGCTAACTCAAAATTCCTAGCAATGTCATATGCTTTTCCTAAGGTAGTGACTCCTCGAGTGATAATCTCGCCTAGTAGGTTAGCATTTAAACCTTTCTTGAACCTATTGAGTGTGACAACCTCTTCCTCAACTATTCAAATTTGCCTCTTGAATTCTTTGAGTTTCTCTATATATTTAGCCATAAGAGCAGTTGCTTGTTTTAGGTAATCTCATTCCTCAAGGAGGGAGCTCCTATAAGTTGGAGGAAGATAATTCCTCGAGAGTGCATCCTTCATCTCTAGCCAATCAGTAATGGGAGGTTCACGTCATCGCCTAAGGGTATCCTCAAGGTCCTCCCAGAAAAGGTCGGCTCTTCCAATTGACTTTATCCTGACATACCTCACTTTCTTATTCTCAGCCCAATGGTAATAGTCAAAGAATTTCTCCATTTGACGTAACCAATCAGTGAAAACCCATGGGTCTAGGCAGCCATCAAAGGTGGGTGCTTCTATCTTTTCCTTTGACATCCTATCATCATAATCCCTAGGGCCATTGTGATTATAGTGATCATTTTCAAAGTTTTGAGCCCTATTAAAGTAACTATGGTTATTTTAGCTAAGCAAGTTATCTCCTTCATGGTTAATAGTCTCTCTTTGAGATGCTTCAACTCGCTCTGCCCTGTCCAGTAAATTATGGACACTCTTGCTAGGTCTTCTATGGTTTACTTTAAGGAGGACCTAGGCTCAGAAGTGGATTGATATTCAGGGTTTGACATGATGCGACCACTACGTAGATGCATGCAACACTATATTTATGAATGCAGTTAAGATTCCCAAAAATTCAAGTAACCAATTCTCAATGTAAAATTAAGGTCAAGCAAAAGTGCATGTAGAGAATAGATCAATGAGTCAAAGGAATAAATTGCAGTCAAGTTGTGACAGTGTTCACAATATTGAGAGATAGCCCAAATTAAAGTCAAATTCCAATAAGCTCCACAATTAATAAAGAGAATCAGATACTTCAAAGAAATTGGGTTGTCTTTTTTTTTGGGTCGGGGGGGGGGGGGGGGGGGGGAATTTTAGAATGGGTATTTAAATAAAGCACAAATAATAAAATAGCTAACTTTAGCACAAAATGGGTAGGCCAGTGGGGTATCGTGGGATATGCACATAAAAAAAAAAATAATGAGACAAAATTGAATCCACCAAAAAGAGAGTAAGAATTGTACCCTTGTCCGTGGCCAACTTATTGTACTTGATAGTCACGGGCTTGGCTCCTCAATTGAGTAGGTCTAATTGGACAAAGTGAATTTGTCAAAAAGCAACTTAAGGGCCCATACATGCAATGGGCTGGCAGCAACAACACTTTACTTCTTTTCTTTCCTTTTGATTTTTTTTTTTTTTTTTGGCAAAATAATAAAATACACTGCTATGATGGACTTAAGAAACTACAGACTTTAAAATAAATTCAAATGATAGAATTTAAGAAACTCAAACTACACTTTAAATAAAAAAACCATAGAAACTAAAAGAGACAACGAAAGACAACGGCGGCACAAAACATGGAGGAACGGTGGCTACTTGTCTTAGGTCTTGGCATCGGCAGTGGTTGACGTCCTTAGCGGTGGTGGTCGAGGGTGATAATGGGTTTTGGCAACTAGTGACTAATGGGTTTTGCGACGATGAATGTTGATTTGTGGGTTTTAGTGGCTGGTGGTTGGTGGGTCTTGCGTGGGTCACTTTTTTTTTTTTTTTTTTTGGTTTGTGGGTTGAGGGTTCTATGATTAGAGGCAGGCACAGATGGTGGTCACCGACTTGGGAGGCGTCGCTGGCTTCTCTGTTGGCTTGGGGATTGTAAGGTTAAAATTTATCAACTATCGTGTTGGCTTTATTCCGTGCAAATTTAATTGTAATTTAAGCACTTAGTAACCCTATATTTAGGTAGGATTATTGTAAGGGTGGTGTGTGAGAAGTTGTGAAGAAAAGCTCAAGTATGTGCAAAGAAGCAGAGTTTCGCGGTTAGGACTCGCGAGTGGCTCGCGGCTGCAAGTCGCCAACTTCAGGCACGTGAGATGCACGCAGGGAAGCTGAAGGGTCGCGCCAGCTGTCGCACTACAGGACAAAAGTCCCAAACTAGCCAGGCCATTACGTCGTGACTTGATTTCGCGACTTGGACAGGCCGCGAGACCAAGCTGCCAATTTATCCTGTTTGGCAAAAATCTATCTCTTTGTATTCTCATCTCACCTCACTATATATAGACCTTTATATCCACTAAATGTAGAGAGCTTCCAGAGAGAATTTTATGAGAGAAAACCCTAGAGAAAAACAAGATTGCCTCATCCCCAATCTTCATCTAAGAAACTCTACAAATTCCTCTACTCTCTTCCTCTCCATTATCATACCCTTGAGAGGTCTTTTACCAAATCCTTATCTCACCGCACCCACGACAATGAAAAAGTTTATTTGGTACTGAGGGAAGCAGTTTGGAAGGAACCAATATACATTGGTTGATGCTATGGTCAAGTAGCGGAATCCGGGAAGCTAAAGAAGAAATAGGTTCGGCGTAACCTCATTGGAGCAAGAAGCTTGGAGGGCTTAGGTACCTGGGTAGATTAGGCTTGGAAGGTCTTCTGCTGTTCATGTATCCCAACTATATTCTTTAGTGGATTTTATCACCGCTTGGAGGGTGACGGGGAGGTTTTACGCCGAGGACTTCGGTTTCTTCTTTGATAACACATCGTGTGTTGTCCATGTGTTTGCATATTTCTTCCCTTTATCTTTGCCTTATATTTACAGCTGTGGATGTGTTTATATTTGGCTTAGATTAGTTACCAATTCAATGATTGGCTTATGTTCATGTTCCGCACATTAATTGTTTAATTATAAGCTTGAATTGGTATTTTTATAATTTGGAGTCTAAACGTTCAGGGGTGTTTCATACCCATATTGAACTTTCAATTAGTATCAAAGCGGGTGCACTTGTTGTGGTTTTAATACCTGAGTGTGATCCTTGACCCCCTGTTGAGATGGATAGGTCTCAATCTCTCACTGTTCCACCATTTTCTGATGGTAATAATTATGCATTTTGGAAAGCCCGAATGAGAGCATTTCTATGCTCTATAGATGATACCATTTGGGATGCAGTTGAGATTGGTTGGATCAAGCCGACGGATCCTAAGTCCACTTGGGATAAGGCAACTCTCGCAGCAGCCAATGCTAATAGTAAAGCGTTAAATGCTATTTTTTGTGGTGTGTCTCCTGATGAATTCCACAGGATCTCTCATATAACGGTAGCCAAGGAAGCTTGGGAGATTTTAGAGATGACATATGAGGGTACAAAGAAAGTTAAGGACATAAAACTTCAGATGCTTACCACCAAATTTGAAGAGCTCAAGATGGGGGATGATGAACCATTTGATTCATTCTATGGGAAGCTCAATGAAATTGTAATTGCTAAATTCAATCTTGGGGAAAAGATTGAAGATAATAAGGTGATGAGAAAAATTTTGAGGTCCTTACCGGAAAGCTTTGGGGCAAAAGTCACAGTCATAGAGGAAAGCAAGGATTTGGATGAAATTAATATCTAAGAGCTCATTGGGTTACTTCAAACGTATAAGCTTGGACTATCTTCCCATAAGACAAGTAAATTGCTTGCTCTTAAAACCATCACCGAAAGAATGGATAATCCTTCCGAAGAAGATGGAGTGGAGAAAGAAGTAGTATATCTTGCGAAAAACTTTTAAAAATTCTTTAAAATGAAGAACAGTGGAAAACCATTCAACAGAGGGAAATTTTCATCTTCAAGAGGTGATAGGAAAGAGTTTACGAGGAAAGAAGGGAAGGATTCTCAACTTTCTTCAAGCATTGTGTGCTATGAGTGCAATGGCCATGGACATCTAAAGAAGGAATGTCCAAATTTTCTGAGAGGAAAAGGCAAGGCTTATGCCACGAGACTCAGTGATTCAGAATCTTCTGATTCTGACTCGGAAGAGAGCTATGACGGAGAGAGAAACTACTCCGCCTTCATGACCATTGCTGATGTGGAGTCATTGAATGATTTGGGTGCACTTGTGAAGAAGCTTGGTGAGCATTCTGATTCAGAGTCTATTGGGATTGTGGAAGAATCAGATGCTGAAGAGGAAAAGAATACAGCTAATCTTCAAGAAAATTACACCTTACTTCTTGAGAAGTTGGAAGAGTATTCCAGAGTAGCCAAGGCAGTTGTAAGAAAAATGAAGAAAGCTGAGGAAGATTACAGAAGTCTCTTGATCAGATATAAAGAGGCTAAGTGTGAGATTGAGACACTAAATGGTGAGCTATCTGAAGCATATACAAATGTGAGATTTCTTGAACAAGAGGTTATGCAAGCTCATACTAAGATAGAGAGAGTCTCCTCTCAGAAGTTAGAAGATGTTATATCATCTCAAAAACTTTCTTTAGACAAGTCTGGGTTGGGATACACTGGAAGTAGCTGCTCATCAGCCAAAGTCACCAAAGGAGTAAAGTTTGTGAAGGCAAACGAGACGGTTGTTTAATGGTCCATTCTTGAGAAAGATGAGGATGTAGAAAGGGAGAATGTGGCTGAGCAACGAATGGTGAATAAGCCCCGAAATCAGTCTATGGCTAGACATGAAACTAGAGGAAGATCTCTCCCAAGATCACAATGAAGTCCTAGAACAGATTATGTGTGTCATTATTGCGGATTGCAAGGACATACCAGACCCAATTGTCAAAAGCTGAGATCAGACAACAATGCAAGTGCACCTCGGTCACGAGGAAGGAGAAATGACATGAGATCTTGGGGTGGTGAGCAACCAAGAAGTCAAAATCGTGATCCAAGAATGACGGACGTGATGAAGATGATCGGTGCGTTCACAAATTGCTGGAAAGCTTCACACGAAGGTTTGACAGCCCTAACTCTCGTACCCGATCCGTCAAGGATATCACCCCAAACGCACGTGACGTGTGAGTGACGAAGGGTACTCATGCATAAGCATTACAACGTGTCCATGCATCAATACTTCCCATGTTTATGTATATGCTTGGTTGTGTGCTTCTTGCTAGTTTTTAGATTTTTTTTGTCTTTGGTTCAAATGTTTTACATTGTTCTTTATGTTATGTTTTTTATCAATCTTTTACTGTTTTTGTGTCAAAAATCCAAAAACACATAAAAAGTAGAAAATTCAAAAAGTTTGATCACTTTGTTAAGTTTTTGTCACAAAGCATGTTTTGTCTTGTACCTTTGTACTTACGGCTTTGTACATTTAACGAGCTTAACTTGTCTCTCATGCACTCATATCATTGTGGAAGAAATTCTGAAATCTATATGATTGTTGTAAATAAATCTTCAACCTTGTCATAAATGATTAGTGAATGGTTTTGTTGATCTTGAGACATGCATAGACTCATGCCTATATATCTTCCCACCTTTTATTTTTATGCTTAAAAGAGCTCTCTAAATGTAAATCTCCAATTGAAAAGAGATATTGAGCTGCAAAAGCCTGTCGCACAAACTAGTATTTGACTAGGAAAAAGGAAAAGCGACCAAAATAAAATATATGAATGATGTCCAAAAAGCCAAAGGCTAACACATCAATTGAAATATCAAAAATTTCAGGCATCTATCTCTCAATGAGATTTTCTTTGCTTAAAAATTGCAAATGATATGTTGAATATGGAACCAAATGTAAAGCTTCAAAGAATTGTTATTAAGTACTTGTGAGAGGTCATATATGCATGTTTCTATAATTGAGATAGATCACATTATCTAGTACTAGTTCTGTATGCTTTGATTGAATTGATCATTGAAACTTCACATTGGACTAAGAACTATGTCATTTTTGATATCCACACACAACACACAAGTCTATGTTCAATGAATGTCATATTCATTTGTGTGATTGTACTTGATTAAATGTGTTTTCACATGCTCAATCTTTGTTGGTCAAACACAAAAAGATTTTTGAGTGTTTTGATTTGTTTTTGGAAAGTACTTTATTTTTACAAAAATGTTAAAAATTTCAAAAACAATGTTGCCCTATTTTGGCGACTAAGTCGCAAGTTGGCCCAGTCGCATGTCCCAATCGCGAGATCACTCCAAGATTTTTCACGGCTAACTGGCGAGTAAATGCTCTAATCGCCAAAAAGAATTAGAAATTTTTTTCCAAAATTTGAGTTTTCTTGTTTTCGCGGGTCAGTGTGGCGACTGGTTCGCGGGTGGAAGGTCCAGTCGCGAAAGGAACTCAGAGAATTTCGCGGCTCATATCGCGACTATCTCGTGGGTAGACCTTCCAGTCGCGAAAAACACTTAAAGAAATTTCTCAAGTTTCTTCTCCTCATAGTGTTTCGCGGCTTAACCTGGCGACTTAATCCAGTCGCGAAAAATGCGTGTTTTGCGTTTTAAAGTCAAATTTTAAAACTGTTTTTCAGTTTTTCCCTCGAAGTTCAGTGTCTGTTCATCTTCTTCTCAAAACCTCTTTCTCAACACTCCATGTTTCTTTGAAAAAGCTCTCAATTTCTACATCATGTCTTCATCAAACATCAAGAAAAAGGTATGGGCTTTCTTGTCTTCACTTTATTCATTATGATTTCATTATTGTTCTCCTGAATTTGTGTGTTGTGTTGTTGGGTTTTGATTTTGAGGGGCTCGACCATGGGTTTGCATATATTGTTGAGTTTGGGTGTGTGATGATATTTGCTCTTGTTGCATTGACTGTTTTGGACTTTTTGCTTACATCAGGTCACTTATCCTGAGTTTGAGCATCGATATTTGTCAGTTTGTTTTTGGGCATATGAATGTGGGGTTTTTTGCATTTTTTTACTGTGGTTCTAAATTTATATGTTTGGTTGTGGTATTGGTGATTATGGCTACCATTTTTTTTTTACTCTTATGTCACCGTATTATGTAGGTGTTGCTACATTTTTTTGCACTGTTCATACCAAATGGGTCTTGACTCACTGTTTTTGAACATATTTATCTGATTTTGTCTGCATATTTCAGTTTAACCTTGGCTAACTTGTTATATCCAATGTTTGGTTATCAACTGTACTTATTCTGTGTTTGTGTCTGGTCACTCTATTTATCACTGTGTAACTAACTTGTTAGTAATGTGTGTGCATTTCCCCATTCTGTACTATGTCTTGTTTGTGGCATTTTCTGCTTGTTTACAGATGACTGCACTTCCTTCAAAGAAGAAGACAACTGCTAAGAAAGCTGACAAAAGAATGAAGATGGACCCTAATCTATTTAGGTCTATCAAGCACTTTGAGAGATACAGAGATTTCTTTATAAAGGGCACCATTATCCAAGAGAGATTTGTTGACCTACATGATTTGAAGGACACTTTCATTCCAGGGTGCTTTGAGGGAAGAGGATGGGAGAAGTTGTTGAGTGATCTACTTGCAGTCTATGATCCCTTGATAAGGGAATTCTATGCAAATGTAATCATAAAGGATGAAGAGATGAACTGCTAGGTCAGAGGACATGAGTTCACCTTAGACGCACATGACATTGATGACGTCCTTGGTCTTGAGGGTTTAGAGGAGTATGAATTCATCAACTACAAAGACAGGATGATGTCCCTAGATACGGTCCAAGCTCGGATTAGTGGTACTAAGGAAGGGAAATGTCTCAACACTAATGCCTTTCCTGCAGACATGAGATGTTTGACCACCACCATGATGTTCAATTTGTATCCCATAAGAAAGATGACTACTCTTACTAATTCCAGAGCTATATTTCTCATGGAGCTCAAGGAGAAAGTCATCATTGACATCAACTCACACATTTATGACACCATCTTGGACGAGACTAAAACTACTACCAGGGTAAAGTTGGTCTTTCCTAGTCTCCTCATGAGGATCTTCAGAAGGAAGGGCATTAGAATTCCTCAAAATATCAGTCCCCTGACTCCACTGTCAGCAATAAACAAATTCACCATCACAAGGATACAAAGTCGTCTTCCGGGTGGTGAAGAGCAAGGGGATCCAATGGAGACTGAAGTAGAAGATGCAGAACAATCAGTCACACCCAGGAGCAGAAGAAAGAGGAGTAGAGCCTCAACTTCATCAGCAGCATCTCCTCCCGATGCATTTCAAATTATCATGGAAAGACTTGATGGACTCAGAGAAGTTCAAAGTCAGCAGACTGAAAGGATGATAGTAATGCAGGATCAGATTGATGTGCTTTCAGCTAAGATTGACAGCCTCTCCACCAACCAGGAGCAGTGACCCTTTGGCCATTCCAGTCAAAAAGGGGGAGAACTTTTGAGGGCAGTTCTTGAGGGGGAGTGCTTATTTTGAGGGGGAGTCTCACTATTATACACTGTGTTTATGTTGTTTGTGCTTATAATTTTGATACTATACTTGGATAACTACTATTGTTATAGGGTTGATACACTGTGGTTTAAGTTTGGTTTAATTATTATATATTGATGTTTTTTTTTTTTAGTTTATTCAGCATATTTTTTTGTTTGTACCCATGTTACTTATGTAAGATTTAAGGGTTTGTCTATGCACGTTTGTAGGCCTTTGTGGTTTGTGCCATGCTTTATGCGGCCTTTGTGCTTTGTTGTATTAGTACTTCCAACTAAATGTCTTGCATTTTCTTCTAAGTACTGTCACTCTTGTGCCCGTTGTAAGATTGTTCCTAGATGCACATACTTCATGTACTGTGCATTGGTTGAGTGTTAGTCATTCAAGCAATTTACCTTGTGTTTATTGTCTTGAATGTCCGGATGTTCATTCCAAGTGTGAATGAGCATTGTGATCACTTGGCTATAGTGATTACCTGTTTTGGTCTTGCCATGGTTTACTGCTTTATTCTATTGTGCATGATCGCATTGTGCTTGCTCCATATGCATTACAAGTTTCTGTATACAATGAACTTATTGTGTTGATGTGTTTCAGGAGTTACTTGTTCTTATGGTTCTAAAGCTTCGCAGATTCTAGAGTTAGGTGTGAGTGAGTTTTCCAACTGTTCCCAACTCACATGTTAAGTCTAGAGTTTGTTTTAGCGTTTTGTCACGGAATAGCCAAAGGGGGAGATTGTAAGGTTGAAATTTATCAACCATCGTGTTGGCTTTATTCCGTGCCAATTTGCTTGTAATTTAAGCACTTAGTAACCCTGTATTTAGGTGGGATTATTGTAAGGGTAGTGTGTGAGAAGTTGTGAAGAAAAGCTCAAGTATGTGCAAAGAAGCAGAGTTTCGCGGCTAGGACTCGCGGGTGGCTCACAGTTGCAAGTTGCCAACTTTAGGCACGTGAGATGCACGCAGGGAAGCTGAAGGGTCACGCCAACTGTCGCACTACAGGACAAAAGTCCCAAGCTGGCCAGGCTATTACGTCACGACTTGATTTCGTGACTTAGACAAGCCGCGAGACCAAGCAGCCAATTTACCCTGTTTGGCAAAAATCTGTCTCTTCGTATTCTCATCTCACCTCACTATATATAGACCCTTATACCTGCTAAATGTACAGAGTTTCCAAAGAGAATTTTGTGAGAGAAAACCCTAGAGAAAAACAAGATTGCCTCATCCCCAATCTTCATCTAAGAAACTCTATAAATTCCTCTACTCTCTTCCTCTCCATTGTTATACCCTTGAGAGGTCTTTTACCAAATCCTTATCTCACCACACCCACGTCTATGAGAAGGTTTATTTGGTGCTGAGGGAAGCAATTTGGAAGGAACCAATATACATTAGTTGTTGCTATGGTCAAGTAGCGGAATCCGGGAAGCTAAAGAAGAAATAGGTTCGGCGTAACCTCGTTGGAGTAAGAAACTTAGAGGGCTTAGGTACCTGGGTAGATTAGGCTGGGAGGGTCTTCTGCTGTTCATGTATCCCAACTATATTCTTTAGTGGATTTTATCACCGTTTGGAGGGCGGTGGAGAGGTTTTACGTCGAGAACTTCGGTTTCCTTTTCAATAACACATCGTGTGTTGTCTGTGTGTTTGCATCTTTCTTCCTTTCATCTTTGCCTTATATTTACTGCTGTGGATGTGTTTATATTTGGCTTAGATTAGTTACCAATTCAGTGATTGGCTTATGTTCATGTTCCGCACATTAATTGTTTAATTATAAGCTTGAATTGGTATTTTTATAATTTGGGGTCTAAACGTTCAAAGGCGTTTCATACCCATATTGAACTTTCAGGGATGAAAAACTCATGTGGCGCTTGGGGGTATATACGGATTGCAGGGGCTAGTTTAGGCTTGTTCAAGATCTCATGGGGCAAAATCTTGAAAGGTACTGTCATATTTGGCTAGCTTGCTCTTTTTATGGTTTTTTTTTCAAGTGGTTGTCTACGGTTGTGTTGTATGGACCAAAAGTTTGCTTTGATACCGAAACTAACGTAGGACAACCACACTATTTCAATAAAACAATCAATCAACAATGGAATCAAGACTAAACCCTAGGAATCAGCACCTAAGGGTTGCTTGGAGTCAACACCAAGCAAACTGGAGTCGGCACCAGTGTAAAAAGAAGTACAATAATTTATAATTCTCAAAATTGTCTTACAATAATCAAAAAAAGTGCTTAAATAGCTAACAATAAAATGCATAAAAAAACCCTAATTATTAAATGCTCAGGCTTACTTAATCTCAAGCCCAATAACTAATAGGCTCCATCCATAAGGCCACAGGTTGGGCTATCTTCTTTTTGCTTTTCCTCGTATGCATGCGTATAATTGGGGGCTTGTACCTTATGTCCACACCATAAAAATATATAGTCAAAAAGCATATAGACCTGGTGATTACAATTGCTCCCATCTAAAATCACCTAACCTGGAATATTTGCAAAATTTGGTCCAAAAGAAAAACTCTCAGTGTATGGCTATTAGATAATTTTCCAAAAATCGGTATCCTGTGTCTTTCACAACTCCTAATCTTGTAATATGTACTCATTTTTCATTGGCCAGACTTGAATTCCTTTTATTTTGTTGGTAACATGAAGTAATGATTTTCTTGACTTGGTAATGTGCCCTTGAAGAAGTAATGAAGCTACATGAACACCAGAAAACTATTTAAGGAGGGTGCAGTCCTATTTTTATTGGTTAACACTATATATGATTTTTACACATTCTTTCCTTCTATGTGATTGTGCCTTTAATATGATTGTTGAGATATTAGTGGCTTCCTCATGCAGATGTCGGATGCAATGTGTATTGATATTGATGACGGGCTTTGGTTCCAAAATTCGAACTATTTGTGTGGCTTGAGAGCAAGCGAGAGGATTTTAGATAAGCGAAATGAGAACTGGTACAAGCTTTTTCAATGTTGCCCAAGGGATGAATGTGGGTTTTTTCAATGTTGCCCACTGTCATATGCGGAGGATTTCTAGCAACTACAAGAAGAGCTGTGTGTATTGTGAGAGGAATTAAGGGTCATGCATGACAAGGTCCAACCCATTGTTGAGACAAAAAGAATGGTAAAGATTATGTTCATTAGATGGTGCTTGCTATGCACCGCTCTCTTGCACTAATGCTCACTATGACAATGGTGTAAATGAAACTGTTATGATGGCCACTTCATTTTTGGTGTGTAACCATTTTATTTTATTATGTAGTAGGGACTCCTCATGAAGCTAACATGGATACATAGGACCATTTTGCTGATGCGTTAATATTTTTGGACAATCTTGACTCTTGTATTTTGCTAGTGCTAGTTATATGTATGGGGATAAAGTACATCCATGTCAGTAAAAGTCTACAGGGATGAATTGTAGAATTCCCACATATTTTTGCATTACTCTCTTGCCATTTGTAAAGTACTTTTTCACTTGTTTATCATTGTCCACTATTCTTAAACTAACCAATTGACCTACATATATAAAGAAAAACTGCTGGGGCATCACATTCTAAAATTGACCAACTGACCGACATAACTAATTCAGAGAGCATGGACTAATAGTACTGACTCTTGTCTTTTGAGTTGAGTAGAAGAAGGTTGCAATAGAATCACAAACTTGTTCTATAATCTATTTTGTCTCACAAACTCGTCTTTTAATGTGGATTATTTAATGAAATTATTTTTTTTTTACTTTTTGAGAAAATCTTGTTCACCCTTAATGCCCACTGATAGGCCAAAATTGAATTTACCCCTTGTGATAAATTAACCAATTAATTTAGCCAAGCGAATTAATTAAGTTAATTAACATGCAAGCGCGTGGTAGCAAAAACGAATCACCAATAAACTAATTATGCAGCGGAAAACAAATAACACGGTGATTTGTTTACGAATGAGGAAAACCTAACTGCAAAAACCCTACCAGGTGATTTTCAGGTCACCATTCTCGAAATTCCACTATTATCACAACAAGCGATTACAAGTAAAGGAATCTCAAGTACCTTACCAACCTACAGTTGAACCCTTACCCTAATACCCAATTGGACTTATTTTGTAGTGACAATTTCCCCTTTTGATGCACGGCTCTCAAGTACGTGACTAATCAATGCGTAGATTCCAGTACGCGACTTCAATTACCAACTAGAAAGAGTTGTTGGCTACAAAGTTCTTCAGTTCATCCACGATGAAGATCAAAAAGATGCTTGGTCACAAAACCCAAAGGTGCAAATACACAGCAACTTCTTCAGAAGAGATGAACTAGGGCAAAACTTTGTCTTCAATCACAAATTGCTTAAATAGATTTTGCTCAATGCATGTGCAACTTGTGTACTCTTTAACGGCCCTTAAAACAATCCTTTTATATATCTAGGGTTAGGAGAAAAGAATGCCCAAACATATAAACATGGATCCTAAGAAATCAGATCAGAAATTCTGATTTTTGTAAACCTCAACAAATAGAAGCTGTCAAGCATCTGTCGAGATAGCTGTTAAGCCATGGGTAGAACAACTTCCTTAAACCTCAACACATGCTAGCTGTCGAGCTAGCTGTCGAGTTTTAGTAACTTTGCACTTTTATCTTGTTTTCTTAGACAGACTTGAAGGTTTCAACACTTGATCTTGAAACATGGTTTCTTGAAGTATTTCAACACATTTTAGATCTACCCAAATACAAGTAAAGTGCGTTTTGTCAAAAGATTAGCCAATTACATAAAATCATGACATATGTTCTTAACATGTGAACCATATATGTCCTAACAATCTCCCCCTTTGGCAATCCGTGACAAAACCACAACAAACAAATGAACATATAAGAGAAGTCATAAATCACTCAACTCATATTCACTTGTTGAATACAATAAAATCTATCCTAACACAAACTCTTGAAAAATTTTGCAAGAAGAGAGTTTATAGCAAGTAGACTTTGACAACCTGTATTTCTGAAACACTTTAAACAAAACTCATCAAAGCATCTTAGTGTAAAATAGAAATAGTAGATTGCATACAAGTATAAGAAACATGTGTATAAAGGAAGAAAAGAAACAATACAAGCAAGAGGTAGGTGAAAGAAAACATATATCCACATATAAAGAAGAATAAGTACAATGTATGTCAATAAATGGTCACAAGACCCAATGTACAAGAATAATGTATCTAAAGAAAGAAAAGAAAAGATACATCATATCATATCATATCCTCACTACATCCCTCATATCAACATCACTCCTCCTAACAAAAGTATCCTATACTAACTCTCCCCCTAAGAATGACTACTCTCATATCCCAAAACTACTCCCCCTTTTTGTCACGAGTGACAAAGGGTACGAGTGTCAAGTAGACATCTCATCGGTAAAGCTAGCATCTCCATCATCATTAGAAGCATCATCGTCATCACCATCATCATCATTATCCTCAACTACAGAATCAGAAGCTACATGAGGTGGTGGAGGAGAAGTCTCAGAAGCAAAACCACCTATGGTCGCCTACTGCCTAGCAATACAACCAACACGAATATTCACCTGATACAACTCAGTAGATAGTGTATCAAAACGAGCATCTATGCGCTGAAGCTGTGCCATGATGTCCTCTAGAGTCACTCCATTCTAAGAAGAGGAGGGAGCGGATGTGGATGGAGTAGAAGAAGTGGGAGGAGCGGCTGAATCCAACTGCCGTGACTTAAACTGTGCCTCGCTACATTTAATGATAGCGACGTCTATGGAACACATGACAAAAAAGTGATCAGAAGAGGGAAAAGGAAAAGAAAAGTGGCGTAGAATCCGCGTGATAGCTGAAGGAAAAATGAGCTTATCATGGATAGTTGTATCCCTAAACATATCTATGATGGAAAGAATAAAATGTGAAGGAAAATCTATAGTGAGGTGCTCTAATAAAGAAAGAAAAAATTGAGCACGAGGCTCTATGATAGAGTCATAGTGAGAGAGTAGATGCAAAACAAAAGTCATCACCATGTTCATGAATCTAGGAACTTTAGCAAAAGGTCGACATGGTGTAAACTGACACTCACCCCAAACAGATGGGTGCTTACAAAAAGCAGACATCATCTCGCCTTTGGACATATTCCTTAGACACTCACAACCGGGGTAGTCAGGATGCTCTACCCTCCGAACACAAAGCACATCTGCAACGAGCTACGATGTGACAACAATGCAAGTACCTTAAACGCGAGTATAAAAGAGAGGTACTAAAAAATCAATCCCGTGCATGTTGGAGTAAAACTCCTGAATAAGCATAAGAGGACAAGTGACCAAGACATCACACAGTAACTCCCATCCCCGACTGTGAATGACATCGGGAAGGTCAGTGTCAACGAAGTCTGCCAAAATGACTCAGTGTTCCAAATGAACACCTCGTCGAGAAAAGTTCTCCGAGTAGTCCTTTCGGGCATCCTCATCATGGAACAGAATGTGAGAAGAAGTAGGATCAGAAGAAGATAATGCCCCAGAACGAAGAGGGTTCCGAGATGGAGCAAACTTACGTTTAGGTGCTATAGACACGACTAACGTAAACAAGAGAGAGAGAGGGAAAGAAGGAGACAATCAGAAAAGTCCTAAAACATTTCAAATATATCAAGTATATTGAAAAGAGAGTACATATGCATGAAAATGCATGAGCATGTGATGTGCAAAGTAAAAAGCATCATGGGCTCAACCCAAACCAATCCTACCAGCACACAAATATATTGCACACATCTAAATGCATGAAAATACTGTTATAATGCATATGTGATGCAATGTATGAAGCTTTTAAGATTAAATCTTCAAAACCCATCCCAAATATTTTACAAAAACCTCTTTGATTTTGAAAAACCCCAATTTTTGCAAAAATCCCAACAACTTAGGTTTCAAAGCATGAAATGCATGAAAAAGAGGGATAAGAGACTTACCAAGTGGAAAGAAAACTTGATTAAGCTCGAAGAATGCTTGAGAAAGAGGTTTAGGGAGAGAGAAAGGTGTTTAGGAGAGGAACAACCATGGACAGATGGAGAAAGATCAAGAAAATGAAGTCCGGATTGCACAAAACGTATATATAGATCCTCACTAATTCTCGACAGATAGAGGTGTCGAAATAGGTATCAAGACAGGTGTCGAGAAAACATAACATCAACGGATGAGCCTATCGAGAGGTATCAAGAAAGAATTCATCAGACACGATTAAAAAATCTCAATCGATCCACCAGGTGTAGAGAAGCTATCGAAAGTCCAAGAAATTTCTCGATCAATCCACCAGCTGTCGAGACAGCTATCGAGATTGCGATAAGAAACCACTTTAGATCTCGACAGATAGTCCAAGTGTCGAGAGGTATCGAGGAGGTGTCGAGATTGCTTAAAAACAGTTTTTCAAGAAGAAAAAAACACAGACATGAATGCAATCCAACATGCAACCTAACCAATGATCCAATCAACATATCAAGCTCTCAAAAATATCTCTCAACAGCAATTTTAAGCACATGGATCTCAAAAACACACACACACACACATTAAACACATCTAACCAATTTTATATTTCAAAAACAAGTCAAGACAGTTTAGTTAGCATACATTAACACATGTAAAACTTTGTGATGGCCAAATCACATTGTACCTGCACATGTATCAAGAGTAGCAAAGAATATTACGTGTTGTGTGTAAAAAATATCGCAAGATTGCATAAGCGTCTACATGTTATGACGATTTGAGATATGAGAAAATTATTTTAACTCACACACAATCATAACTGTTTGATGGGGACTATCACCTTTGAGGTACATCTTATAACTCCCACATCCCCTAGAATACACGCTTGCAATCATTTTTAAAAGCATTTTTGATGTTTTTACTTTTTATTTTTCTTTGCATATTTTTCTTTTATTTAGCATATCATGCATGGCACATAAGAGAGAGAAAAGAATTACCCATTGATATTTGACATTTCAATTTTGCTATGCCGAAGCACACAAATATCATTGACACTGCACTTTTGCTATGCCGAAACATACAGGTGTCATATTATGATTGGCGGGTAACAGTGGTGAGATGGTTATTTATGCCTTTCTCTTAGGATTTTCTAGTCCTACCCGTCAAAAAGAGTGATACGAGTATTAAGTTCAAGAGATAACTTAAACTTACTCATCACAAACAAGAGCCACAAAGCTCACTTGCTTAGTTATGCATAAAATGCTCATCTAAGTTACAAAAGATACAAAATTTAGAAAACTTTGTTTCAATGGCCATCCAAGGTACACAAGTACCAATGTACACAAAACACACACTATTTTTGTATTTTTCTGATTTTTCAATTTTTTTTTTTTAATTTTTATATGCAAAACAAAATCAAAAAAAAAAAAACTGAAAAATAACCAAACAAAAACATGTTAAACAAAACAAAGCAATGCATAAAACTAAATGCAAATGCATGAGGAAGAAGGAGGAGAGAAAGAGATCAATCCTTGGAGATAACACCAATGTTTTGACAAAGGAAGTCAAAACGTTTACTGTCAAGAGGTTTGGTGAACAAGTCAGCCTTCTGATCATCAATGTGAATAAACTCAAGAGTGAGAATACCATCTTCGACAAACTCCCTAATGAAGTGATGTCAAATCTCTATGTGACTGGTTCGAGAATGTTGAACTGGATTCTTAGAGATATTGATGGCACTGGTATTGTCACAGTAGATAGTGAGATGCTCTTAACAAATACCATAATCATAAAAGAGTTTTTGCATCCAGAGGAGTTGGGTACAACAGCTACCGGCAGCAATGTACTCAGCTTCTGCAGTAGATAAAGAGATGGAGTTCTGCTTTTTGCTCATCCAGAAGACAAGATTGTTACCCACATAAAAACAACACCCCAAAGTACTCTTTCTATCATCAGCATTTCTAGCCCAATCCGCATCAGAATACCCAGCCAAGACATCATTTGTGTCCTTGTTATACCACACACCGAACTCAGCAATAGTTTTGACATACTTTATAATTCTTTTTAAAGCAGTCATATGTGATTCTTTGGGGTTAGCCTGATATCTAGCACACACACCAACACTGTAACTAATGTCAGGTCTACTAGCAGTAAGATAAAGAAGATTACCTATCATGCTTCTGTATAGAAAAAGATCAACACTCTTGCCTAACAAGTTTATAATGAGTTTAACATTTTGGCTCATAGGGGTTCTAACAGAACTAGCAGATTCCAAACCAAACTTTTACACAAGATTCTTAGCATATTTAGATTAAGCTAAGAATATACCTGAATCTTGTTGACAAATCTGCAATCCAAGGAAGTGAGTCAGCTCTCCAATCATGCTTATCTCAAACTCGGCTTGCATGATTTTTGAGAAGCCATGAGCAAGTTCATCCTTAATCAACCCAAAGATGATATCATCAACATATACTTGAGCAATATCAACTCGCCATCTTCCTTTTTAATGAAGAGAGCTTAATCAGCCTTTCCTCTTGTGAACTCATGTGACACCAGATATTGTGTGAGTCTATCATACCAAGCTCTAGAGGCTTGCTTCAACCCATAAAGTGCCTTCTTGAGGTACAACACATGATCCGGAAAGTGTGGATCAATGAATCCTTTTGGTTGAGCCACATAGACATCCTCTTTAAGCAACCCATTTAAGAAAGCAGTCTTCACATCCATCTGATAAAGTTTGAACTTCAGATGACATGCTAAGGTAAGGAGAATTCTGAGGGACTCTATTCGGGCCATTAGGGCAAATGTTTCATCATAGTCTAGTCCTTCCATTTGTGAGTATCCTTGAGCTACAAGTCGAGCCTTGTTGTGAATCACATTACCTTCTTCATCAATTCTTATTGTAGAATATCCACTTTGTACCGATAATGTGCTCACCCTCCGGTCTAGGTACTAGAGTCCAAACATCATTCCTCTGAAACTGAAGTAGTTCATCATGCATTGCTTCGACCCAACTTTCATCTTGTAGTGCTTCCTTAACTTTCTTGGGTTCAACCTGTGACAAATAATAAGAATCAGACTCAAAGTTAGCAACACATTTATCAACTGTACGTTTCCTTAATGTGAGTTCATTCATGTTTCCCACAATAAATTTTGGAGGATGATTTAATTTAATCCTAGAGAAAGGTCCTTTCTCTTCATGAGATTCAGAATCTAGTGAAGTAGGTATGTCTGCAGAGTCTTCCACAACACTGAGAGTACCAAGAGTACTTGGAGATGCAGGTTCTTGTTCAACAATGTCTTGAACTTCCATAGGCTTAGGAGGAAGAATTTCTTTGGGGAGTTCCTCAATGCCTTTCTCAGAACTAATCTGAAGACTCATCAATGACAACATTTACTGTCTCCATTACCTTCATAGTTCTTTTGTTGTATACCCGATAAGCCTTGCTTGTAAAAGAGTAACCCAGAAATATACCTTCATCGCTTCGAGAGTCAAGCTTTTCCACATTCTCTCTATCCTTGAGGATGAAACAAGTACTTCCAAAGATTCTGAAATACTTCACATTTGGCTTCCTTCTTTTCCATAACTCATAGGGAGTCTTGTTGGTACCAGGTCTGAAGTACACCCTATTAACCGTATGAAATGCAGAGTTCACGACTTCTCCCCACAAGTTTCTAGCCACATCTTTTTTATGCAACATGGCTCTGGCCATCTCCTGAATAACCCTATTTTTACTTTCTACCACACCATTCTGTTGAGGAGTAATAGGAGCAGAGAATTCTTAAGATATACCTGATCTTGTGGAAAAGGACTCCATATATGAGTTCTCGAATTCTTTACCATAGTCACTTCAAATTTGATCAATCTTTAGACTCTTTTCATTTTGCAGTCTTGTGCACAAAGCCTCAATGTGCTCAAGAGCATCAGACTTGGATCGTAGGAGAATGACCCAAGTGTATCTAGTGAAGTCGTCTGCCACAACCATGATGTATCTCTTACCGCCAAGAGACTCGGTTCTAGTTGGACCTATAAGATCTAAATGTAGAAGCTCCAATGGTCTAGATATAGCTGATGTCTGAGTACCTAGATGCTTAGCTTTCATCTATTTTCCAAGCTGACATGGTCCACACACCACATTGCTCATTCTACGAAGCTTTGGTATCGCCAAGACTAATTCATGCTTAGATACAATAGAAAGATGCTTGTAACTAGCATGTCGCATTCGTTGATGCCATAGATCTTCATTAGGCAAACGAATGCTATTACACACAATATCAGCATTAGGAACCAATCCATAACAATTGTTTAAAGTGCAAACACCACTAATGAGCTTCTTTCCAAACTCATCCATGACAAGACACTTTCCCTTTGAGAATAGTACCATGAGGTCTTGATCACATATCTGACTTATGCTCAACAGGTTCACTCTTAGACCTTCTACATAAAGAACATTTGCAATTTCTGACAGTCCAAGTAGAGAGAAGATTCCTTTCCCTTTAATCTGTGACTTGCTCCCATCACCAAAAGTGACATTGCCACCTTTCTTAGACTCAAAAGCCTTGAAGAGAGATCGGTCTCCAGTCATGTGTCTTGAGCAACCACTGTCAAGGTACCACAAACATGTGTCCATCACTTTAAATACAAACTTCATCATAAAATACACTTCATGCTTAGATGAAATATTAGTGGGAATGGTGCTTTCTCTCAACTGCCTTTTATGAGCTAAGCCTTTAACTTTCAATCTTCTCAAATGAACTCCTTTACACATTTTCATTCTAAGACAATCTAGTTTTTTCTTAGCCAAACTGATATCTTTTCCAATAGTCATCATAAAAGAATTCAAATAACTTTTAGACTTGTATTTTCTAAGACATTTAAACGAATAGTGATTAGAAAAACATGATGTATTTGAAAACAAAGATGCCTTCAAGCCGGTTACAGCCATGACAATAAGGGTTAATGGATCAAACACAGCAAAGATTAAACCTAATCAGAGTGTGCCTGCTCTGATACCACTTGATATGCCAAAAATAAATTGACCCCTTGGGATAAATTAACCAATTAATTTAGCCAAGTGAATTAATTAAGTTAATTAACATGCAAACGCGTGGTAGCATAAACAAATCACCAATAAACTAATTATGCAGCGGAAAATAAATAACATGGTGATTTATTTACGAATGAGGAAAATCTAACGGCAAAAACCTCACCAGGTGATTTTCAGGTAACCACTCTCGAAATTCCACTATTATCACAACAAGCGGTTACAAGTAAAGGAATCTCAAGTACCTTACCAACCTACAATTAAACCGTTACCCCAATACTTAATTGAACTTGTTCTGTAGCGACAATTTCTCCTTTTGATGCACGGCTCCCAAGTACATGACTAACTAATGCGCGGATTCCAGTACGCGACTTCAATCACCAACTAGAAAGATTTGTTGGCTGCAAAGTTCTTCAGTTCATCCACGATGAAGATTAAGAAGATGCTTGGTCACAAAACCCAAAGGTGCACATACACAGCAACTTCTTCAGAAGAGATGAATAAGGGCAAAACTTTGTCTCCAGTCACAAATTGTTTGAATAAACTTTGCTCAATGCTTGTGCAACTTCTGCACTCTTTGACGGCCCTTAAAACAATCCTTTTACATGTCTAGGGTTAAGAGAAAAAAAGGCCCAAACACATAAACACGGATCCCAAGAAATCAAATCAGGAATTCTGATTTCTGTAAACCTTACAGATAGAAGCTGTCAAACATCTATCGAGATAGCTGTCGAGCCACAGGCAGAATAGCTTCCTTAAACCTCGACACATGCTAGCTGTCGAGGTTTAGTAACTTTGCACTTTCAGCTTATTTTCTTAGACAGACTTGAAGGCTTCAACACTTGATCTTGAAACATAGTTTCTTGAAGTATTTCAACACATCCTAGATCTACCCAAATACAAGTAAAGTGAGTTTTGTCAAAGGATTAGCCAATTACATAAAATCATGACATATGTTCTTAATATGTGAACCACATATGTCCTAACACCCACAATTCTTCTATGGTAATCACTTGATCAAATTTTTTTAATTAATATAATAACTTCCAAGTACACATTGCATATTAATTTAGATGTGTGTATTTAGCAATAACTATTGCTATCTAGTAAAATTTGCAAACAAAAAATTGTGTTTAGATTAAACTTTCAAAACAAAGAAAAAAAAAAAAACTTATTATTCTTGTGAGACCATGCTATGAGAAATTCTTTCAACATACCATTATCAAAATAATTTCAACACATGAAAAGCTTATTTAGTATTGGTTTGGATACAGCATTTTGTAGCGTTGCGTTTTTTTTTTTTTTTTTTCACACGGTTCAGGAGGCAGAATTTACTGTTCATGAGACAAATGCTACTGTTCATGCACTGTAGCAGTACTGTTCACGCACTGTTCACGGGACCACAACCACTTTATTCAGAAAAAAAAAATATTAAAAATGGGTCCCACGGCACTATTTATACATTTAAAAATTATTTTGCTACGGTGTTTTCAGCAACAATCAGTTTGCAGCAAAAATAAGTTGTATCCAAACGGATCCTTAATATAAATTATTTATAAGCATGCTTGTGTTCTATAATAGTGTCAAAATTTGCTCTAGCAAAAGAAATCCTAAATCATATTCACTCTCAAATCTCAAATGCTGGTTTTGGTTTCCTCATTCCAAGCACCATTATTCTTTGTTATGAGAAAAAGGCTGTGTGTAGCTTCAACGACTTGTCATTGTTTACTGGTCAGAAAAGGTAAAAAAAAGTTAATAAACAAAACAAAACCCAACAGGCAGCCTAACACAAATTGTTTACTGGTCATACTCTTACAAATGGTTTGTCTCATCCTTTTAGTTTTAACTTCCATAACACAAAACAATCAAATAGTTGGACCCACATCCTTACAATGTATAACACCCTCACAAAGTATGCCACCTACCAGTATTACAAAATAGAAGAGCAACAATTTCAACAACATTTTACAGTGCCATGTTATCCACAAATACATTCTCCCAAAAAGCTCAATCATAGTTGGCTGTGTAATCTGCCCACATAGCAGCAGTTATCACATCATGATACTCCGTCATGGCTCATTGTGCCCGAGGATTAAAAGCTTCTTCATTGCCCCCACTGTCTACTCATGCATCTCCTACTATGCTTGCATCCCTATTACGCACATCTGATCCTTCCCACACATGGAACATTTCATCTACCTTGTTATACATGCGTATAAAGTTGTGCAGTGCACTGCAAGTGGTCACAATCATCTGTTGTCTAGACTGTGAAAAGGAGTGCATTTCATTCACGATCAGAAACCTCGTCTTCAACACGCCAAAGCATTATTCAATCACCATTCTCAATGACGAATGCCTATAATTGAACAACTCCTGTGGGGTTGTAGCTTGCCTGTTTGCACCCCGATACTCCTGGGCATGGTATCGTACAAACTTGTGGGGGAGGGGGGGGGGAGGAAGAATGCAGTGCCTATTGCATACCCTGAGTCAACGAGATAGTACAATCCTGCAATAAGAGTAATATAACCATTGGCAATTAATGTTACTCAACACAAGTAAAAACGTTAATAACATTACACTGTAAATAAACAAAATAATAATGGAAGCCTTGTAGCTTTTTTTTTTTTTTCTTTTTTCTTTTTTTCCTCACTCTTTATCTGCAAGACTGCAACATCCTCTATAACCAAAAAAAAAAAAAAACTCTAATTTAGAGTATCGGGTGTGAATACCCTAAATTGAAAGATATTTGTATTTATGTCGAAGCATTTCCTTTGTCTTAACTTTGTAAAAAAAAACTAGTAAATTACGTTACGTGCGACCTTTCCACTTATCAATTACTCCTATAAAAGAGAAATGACACTCAAAACAATTATAAGCACATATTTAATTTATTAAATTTAAAGCCAAAGTAATAATACTTAACAAGAAAACATGATATAGCGGACAACCTTCTTCTTCTATATGGGTGTTGGCTCTATCTATCACTGACCAGCAACAAACAATCCGTACCAAAAATCCATGAGAAAAAGGTTCAAAGAGAGTTCCACTTCCTAGGCCATGGGGTCCAGAGAACTCCCATTAACATTGCCTCTCTTTTTCTTTTCTTTTTTAATCACAAAGAACACCGTATCCTATGCTTCCTCTTCTACTCCTTCCAAATACTCTCTCTCTCTCTCTCTCTCTCTCTCTCTAGACTTTGTGACTTTTAACCATTTTTTTGTCCTAAACATAAGGGAAAGTGATCTTTGGTACAGATATACAGATTGGAAGTGGAATAGAAGGACTAAAAAGATTTTGATCAGGCTGAAAAGAAATTGGTAAAAAAGCTCAAAAGAGAATATATATGTACTTTCTATCTGATTGATTTTGCTGGTCCCTTATTGTATATAAAATGCTTGCATGCATTATGCACGAATGTCATATACTTCCCCAGAAGCATGCATTACAACTTACACCATTGCATACATGATGATACAAATCTAATAATCAATGTGTGTGTCATCTGGATATGGATTTCATCTCAACTTTTTTCTTTTTTCGTTTTTTGCTACAGCAGACATGCATGAGCCATAAACTAGAATAAAAGAAGGGAAAACAGAGTAGACAGAGTGAACACGCAAACAAAAGAAATTCATTTATACTTGAAAAGAAGAAAACATTAATAAACAAAGCCCAGAAAAGCCTTAAGTTAGAAACCAGAATCGAAATGAGTAAAAGAACAAAACTTGGTATTTGAAAGCTTTGCACATAGGCTGATTTGAAAGAAACAGTAGACAATTACAGCTGCCATGCATAAAACAGAGATAATTCTAATTTTAAAAAAAAAAAGGGTTCTCTCTCTGATACAAAATGGAAACTTTTTGGCTGTGATAGTTTAGCTTAACCAAAGGGCATACTGAAACAGAGATCGAAAGCAAAAGCAAGAGACAGACAGACAGACAGAGAGTTGAGAGCTGAAAGTTGTGGGAAGAGAGAACATTTCCTTGGGGACACAATAGACCATGAGCCAAGAATCGAGCTGAATGTTTGTCAGCTGCCAGTTTCTTAGTATTAATTCAAAAAAAAAAAAATCTGATTTAAAAATTGATGAAAAAATAAGTTGGGAAAAGAAATAAGAATCTTTCACCCACTAATACAGGTTCTCAAAGATTGGCCTTTTCTTCAGTGCATCCCCTCCTGACTAAAATAAATTGAATTATTGACCACTTGACCTGTAACTTTCTTTTTGGAATTTTCAGGCCAATCCAATTTTACAAGGATTTTAAAACTTGGGTGAGTGAAAGGGACCCTGATATATGTATTGATTATTTTCTAGTGAGTGTGACTTTAGAAAACATACTTGGCAATTGGCGACTTTTTAACTAACTGGGGAGAAATAAAAGGAACTACACTTTACCGTGATACGTGTGATTAATAAAAAATATACATAGCACTATTTGGAAGAAAGAATTTAACAGATTGGATGAGATGCTTCAAAAATATACTAAATAAGGATTTGCATTAGGCTGTCACACTAACTTCAAGGACCTTTGAATCAAAGGAAATGTTGTAAACGAACTGAATGAAAACGTCATAGAAATTACCCGTAGAGATTAATAAATTACTTGTAGGCACCCAAGGGAGCTCATACTCGGCATGTCCAATTGCGTCCTACATAATTCTTAAATCGTTCGCACTCCCTTCCCATCCGGCATGCACATACGTAAATCACATATCGAAGTTACATGCACACATCATGTTTTGAGTGATGTCGCTCCTTCTATCTCTGAATACGGCGGTCTTATTGGATGGCGCAGAAGCACTGATGTGTGTCTCATCAATGGCCCCAACACATTTTTGTTAACAAAATAGTAATGTTCATTATGTATAGGAATCAAAAGAATAAAAGCATTGTTCATTGGCTCTGAGCAAGCCATTGTAGGGTGTATTAGGAACTGCCTATTGTACAGGAAATATTTCATAAATCAAAATGTATAAAATGAAGAAGACATGGAATTCATATTTGTAAAGAAAACATTGTCATCTATAGTTATAGCATTATACCAACATTTTATTGGGTAATGTGAACAAATTGACCAATTTAGCTCAATCATTGAATTACCAATAAGATACTAGCATAATATCATACCTTAAACTATGGATAATATTTGTTATTTCCGCAAAGTGAATGAGGAAGCTCAGCTGCACCATCGTCAGGCCAAATGATGAGACATCCCAATGCATGGATAGCTCACAATGCACGCTGGAACCAACTTTGAATGGTCTCAAGAGAATATTGAAAGCGATTGGCAGTTAGGCAGAAGTCAATATTGTGTCCAATGATAAATAACAACGTCCCAACCAACTCCTCCACTGACACAATGCCAGTATCCTCCTCTAATAGGTGTAACCTCTTCAACTCATTACACAAGTGCTTGAAAATGTGTTTGTCCATGCGAAAAATGTCATAACAAACTTGGGGATTTCCTTCTAGTACTTCTTTCACGTATGACTTACCCCTCAAGATACTAATGCACATAGGACGTTTCATGTAGTACTTTTAAACATACTCTATACAAAGTTGAACGTACACTATGGCAATCTCAAGCTCGATATCGCTATCATCATAATTTGAATCGGAGTCGGCCATGACTGAATCACACCTATGGCAGCCAACAGGTTCACATGAGCTACTATATAGAAGTGAATATATATATATATATATATATAGTGGACATAGATATATATATATATATATTTATATACATATATATAGTGGATCTATATATATTTTCGTGTGTATATATGTTATTGAATGTATCTATATAAATGTGTGTGTGTGTGTGTATATATATCAATATATATATATATATATATATGTGTGTGTGTGTGTGCGCGTGTGTGTGTACCAAACAAGGAGTAAAGAACATATCAGTAAAACATATGTGACCAAACAGACTGTAAAAAAGAAGACAACCACAAAACATATTTCATAGATAAATAGCATTAATCCAAAGTATTAGAATAATAAAATAAGATAACATGCAAACATTTGTCCAAAGCATTAGAATAATACACAGTTTGACCATGGAAATGAAATCAAAATAGGACTAATATGGTCAACCACAAAAGCCCATGCCACGGCTATCAAAATGAAACACACTTTCAACCACCCCCACCACTACTACAATCCCCCACCAACAAACTCAATCCAAGCCCTTCTTCTATCTACCATCATGGCAAAGAAAGCGGCTCTACTCTTGGGATTATGAAGCTCCGTTATGACCTTGCAGTATGTGAAATGATCCATGTGTGCTCGTTAAGCAGTGTTGTTGCTCACGTAATTGACTCTTGCTTACCCCCCACAAAAGACTCTCCTGATTAGGGCGTACTATTGGTGGACTTATTCAACCTCTGATTCCTCATCTCAGTGAACCCCAAAATAGCCTCAGTCATGGTTTCAAGGGAGCCTCCTTTCTTCCTTTTTTCACTTGACTGAGTCGGTTCAGCTACCCGCTTTTCAGGTCACCTCCGGCTTTGCCCTTCACTCGGTGTGGGCAGCTCTTCCACATCGTCCACACTATCGGCGTCGATATTGACATGTACCCTTAATGATAGGAAAGTTGCAACCAGCTCTCGCTCTTCGGAACTGTTTGGAGCTAGTTGGGCAGATCATATTTGTAGGGAACCTGTGGCTGTGTTCGCATTGAAAAGCCTGCCCAATAGCTCGTAGGGTTGCAATCCCTTTTTACAGAACTCCTTGCATCAATGGTTGGCCTATTAACAATCGTATATATGGGGTTAAACGACTTATTTATATAAAAACCAATACAAATAATTGTGGTAATTAATTTTGTTTGGATTATGTTCAGTACTTACCGCAATTGCACTAGCCCATGCATCATCACTTCCTATAACCGTTTTTGCAATGGGGTCCCACCCCATTCCCATACATCCAAGAAACTGGGAGAAAACCCAATGTTGACCTTTCAATCTTTGATATTTTTGCCTAAGTTGTTCTTTGTTGTAATTTTTATTTGTGCGTAAGTTAAACTCACACACAATGGATGTCCAAAGTCCTGTCTTGAACTAGCCTTTAGGCATATTCCCTCTAAGTTCCTCCTCTACCAATACATCTATGAAATGCTTCTCCACTAGGGAAAGCCACAACTTTCCATCCTCAGCATCATTTGTGGCATTTGCCAACTAAATAAATTTTGTTATACTCACATATACTCCTCATTTGAAATTTTGTGATACGAATAAAAAAAATAAACTTCCTACTCACTAAACTACCAAGCAGCACGCATATAAGATTGAATCCAGGTTCGACAATCATCATGTGCTTTATAAAATTATAAGGACAAAAAGATGAAAACGCCATAATGGAGTTAAAGGTAGAGGTTGATCGTCAAGAGTTAAAGGCAACAACAACAGCCCAAGAAAATGAAAAACAAGTATAGCAAGTATATAATCTTCATTGATCTGTTATAATTGTTGTATAGCAAGCAAAGAAATCCATAATCTTGTTTTTCTCACAATAAACTGAACAAATTGAAGTGGACATCATATACCAAAAAAAGCATCATGAAAGAATATCCAAATCATATATTGCTGATTACTCAACAGGTTTACAGTTACACATATAGAGCACAAGGATTTAAACACAACAACATAGAGGCCACAAAATTGAGACAAGTTATATATATATATATATATAACAGAACTAGGTACAAAATGATGAACTAGGTATGAAATTATAACAAAACAAGGAAAAAAATGACAAGAAATTAAAATCACATATATAAGGAACTAAAAGGAACACGGTAAAATCACAGTTTCATTACATAGATGCAGACCTACCAGTAAAGGAACGCAGTCAAGGGAGGAAGCACTCAAGGGTACTAATGTTCTGTATAGTACTACTAAGTGGAGGAGGATGAGGATGCAATGTTTGATTCCATCTGTATGAAGAAGTGAGACTAAATAAGCAATAACGTGGGTTAATGTGATTTGAGATGAGGTAGATTTAGATGTGAAAGAAAGCTGCCACAACATTTGGGGAAATTTAAAAATCTTACCTAACTAAAGCCTTAGGCGAATGTGTGGCTGTGGGTGGAGTGAAATCCATTTCGGTGAGGGTTGGGATCTTTATGAGGGTGAGGGGCAGTTGGGCAAAGAATCTGATTTCTAAGCAAGGAGTTAAATGGGTTTGACTTCTGTTGGTGATGCGTTTGAGGGAGAGAGTGTCTAGAAGAAGCCGCTGATGGGTCAATGAGGAGAGTAATGGCGCAGATGGGGTTAAGATGACTTTGGTGTTCTAATCAGTTCTAAGGGAGAGAGTTTCGTTTAGTGTTATGAGATGGGTCGGTGAGGAGAGTAGTGGCGCATTCGGTGTGAGTTATGGTGCTGGGTGAGATGGGTCAATGAGAGGTGCTGATGGGTGAGTTAAACCTTTGAAGCTAGTGGGTGAGAGTTCTAATCGGGTGAGATGACTCGGTAAAAGGTGCTAAAGGGTGAGTTGAAGCTCTAAAGCTGGCGGGTGAGAGTTCTGATCGATGCTAACGCACATAGGATTCGACGTGTTGAACATGAAGGTAAAGGGTCTGATCAGAGGAAGAGAACTTAACACAGATATGTCACATCAGTGGGACCCACTAGATTTGAAGGTATTTACGATATTGCTACTAGAAACATTGTTTTTGTTTAAAAATAGGTTCTAGGGATTTCAAAAAGCATCATTAAAAAACCATATTTTCAACAACATTTTTCAAAACAAAGTGACAGATATGTTGCTAAATCGTGTGTTTTTATTTTTGAACACCAATGTTCAATGTTTAAACTCGATGATCAAATGGCCTCTAAGGATCTTAGTTTAAATAGTATGATTTCTTTTATAGGACCCTTGCTTCTTTGGGTATGGTAGCAAGTTACTGGGATTGGGCATTAATGGGTTGATGATGTCACTTTTGAACATGTGTCAGTTGCTTAAGTTGCTGCTGGAGCTATTGTAGTTGCTATTGCAGCTTTTGCTGGAGCTGTCACTGCTTCTGCTAAAGTTGTTGCAGCTTTTGCTAGAGTTAAGGCAGTTTCTGCAAGAACTATTACTGGTATTTTTTGGCCAAGTTGCCTCTTGTGGAAAATTATATGTTTAGTCCATAGTTTTATTACAATATAATTTTGGTAAGTAATAGACTAGTTAATTGATATTTGATGAAGTTTTAGAGATGTAATTATGGTCTCTTTGTGTTTTGACCAAATCTTGGAGAACAAAGAGAGCATTTAATGCTAGATATGAAATATTAATATAGATTTAGTCATGTGCTTGGAATTGATTTAAATGAAATAATATAATTACATTTTTAAACCTATATTACATGATGAACATTAATATTTTATGTAAAGAGCATGGAGAGTTTTATCATTTTAAGTGTTATGTGATATGAGAGGCTTACCAAATGCCACTTATTGCATACTAACTCATTAGAATTCAAGGAATTGGAGAAGACACGTCAAGCAACATATTTCCTTTATCAACTTTGAACCGCTGGAATTTTACTGAACATACTTCTTGGCCCTTCAAATCACGACTCCCAAAATTCTCCCGATGAGACTCATGAACTTGGATCATGAGCCAAAAATGAAATGATGTGTCATGAGCTTGAACCATGAGCTTTAATGAGATAATATCACCATAGGTTTTGGACCGTGGGCTTTAGCATTATTTTGTGTAAATATGAGCTCTTTTGAGCTTTAAAGTAGATTTTTCCAAAATTCATAATAGTGTTGATATGTTATGAGTTGTCAATGAAATAAAGCCATGTGTCCTCAACAGGAGTAAAATCTAAACTTTAAAGTATCAAGGTGTAAAATCTATATACCTCCAAATTTCAAGGGGTAAATTCCAAATTCTAAAACTTCCTGGTATAAAATCTAAACACCTCTAAACTTTAGAGGCATAATTTGCAATTTGGAGTTGCCTACACCGTAGAAGATCTTACTTCAAGTAAAAACACCCATTTGAGGTCTCAAAAAATTGAAATCTATCACAAAACTATCTGCAATAATTATAATAAGGCCAAACCGATTTGAAAATAAAATTTTCCTTATTAAAATGTTTATGCATGGGATAAATGCTATATGGTGTTATAGATAATATTTTCCCATTTATCTAAGGAGCAAACTGCATAGCACTGAAGCCTGAAGGATCAAATTTCAAAGCCAAGACGATAAGGCAACCAAAAGATTTTGCAATGCAATATAACTGCGTACGTGCAACAGACATGTTCTATTTTGTTGTCAAATTGTTGTCCATCAATCTAAAAAACCAGTAATCTTTTCTGTTTCAATTGATTGTTATCTTCCACGGATTGACAAGAATAAGAAACTCGGATCATGTTAGATCTATCATCGCTGCATCTCTATAGAACAAATCTCAATGCAATCAGAGTTCTCACTCCTTGCACTTGGCTCCTCTATCTAGCTGGCTTAAAAGAACGGCAAAACTAGAAGCAATAAGCGGTCAAATATCTTATGGCCTATCTGAAACACATCTAGATGGAACGATAACCCCATCCAAATATAGATATACATCCCAAGAAACAGGCATAGTTCTCAAAAGTATACTTGAATTTAAATACTAAATCTTCCACACAGTATAAGTTTGAAAACAAAGGAAAAAAACAAGACCCAAACCAAAATCTAACACACTCCCTATAGCAAGACAATAATGTTGAGATTTATTTTCTCAAAGTAATCCGGCTTCCCCAAATCATGGACTCCATCTCTCCCTATTTGTTGTTGATCAGCTCATTAGTTCATCATTGTTGAGCACATTGGACCCTCTGAGCACCACCAGGCATATCATCATCCTCCTCGTATGCTTCTTGGGCCTGTGCTTGCTTGCGACGCATTTCATCCTCTATGTTCACGTCGTGCAGTGTAGTCTCCTCACATTCATCCAGCTCCATGTCTGTCAGCTGCACTGATGTCCTCGGAGGCAGTACAGCCTCCAGTGACTTGCACTGATCTGGGTTAAGGGCGTCTGGAAATTCAACTGTGAAGTGAATGTACAATTTACCCTTCATGAACGCCCTCTGGTACACCGGCATTCCCTCATCATTTATTGCCTTGTATTGGTCTGTGTCAAGAAGCAGAGAGATCAGTAATTCAGTACAATGAACAAAATTTATAAGGATTACCATTACTTATTATCAACAGGAACTTACACATGTACCCAAGTGATCGGGCACATGGGAGTGCATTTTAGCTGACTCCTATAAATCATTAAGGGTTCGTAGGGGGAAGGAAGTGCCAATAGAGTACCACAGATAATGGTAGCAAAGACCAAAGATTAACAACACACACACACACACCCCCCCCCCCCCCCCCCAAAAAAACAAAACCCCCACCCTTTTCAAAAAATCAATACAAAAACAGAAATCTGGGAATAGAGATTATGACGAGCCAAGAATTTTGAAAAGACCAAAGTTATATTCAATTATTCAGTATTCATATCAGTGTTGGTAAAAGCGAGAGGTGCACTTAAGCACAAAGGCCTCTTGGAGCCTAGCTGCAAAGAGCCAGAGCGCCTAATTGAAGTGAAGAACACATTTAAAAAAAAAAAAAATTAAATAGTTATTAATGAGAAATGCAACAATCAAATGATCAAGTTGTCATATAAATTGAAATAAAAAATTTTATATAATTCATATAACATTTAGATAAGCCCTACTTTTGCAATTTTAGCACAAAAATTGCAAGTCAAGTCATTTTATGTTTTTGGATCAGCTACATATGAGTACTTCCATGTAATATCCTTTCTTAAATCTCCAATATGCATAATTCCCTATGACTAATTAGTAATATTAGTTAATAATTTAATCACTTAATGACTATAAGTCTATAAGAATTGGTCTGCTATGTTCAACATCAACCACTAAAGTAACTAAACAATTACCACAAATATATTCTATCATACTTTTTTCTTCATGAATGAGAGCTAAGAATACAAGGACATAACAATGTGATAATTGGTACCAAGCAAATATCCAAATGGGAAAAAAATAGAATAAGAAGAAGCTGGGCAGGTTATTGTTTCAAGGAGAAAAAATCAAGATAAATTAAAAATTAAAAATAAAGAACTGGGAGGTTGTGGGTTTCAGGACAAATTACACTCAAAACATTTTTTTTGGATAAGTTACTAAAAATATGCCAAATCGATGGCTTATATCAATAATGCCAAGATCCTATAGTTCTAATTCAGTTTTGGTTTTTTTTTTTTTTTTAAAGATATAAAAGTGCCAAAAAGCATGCTTTAAGCTTTTTGAAAAAGCGTGCTTTAAGCTTTTTGAAAAAGCGCAAAAAGTGCGCCTAAAGCGCTTCTTTGAATGAGCCTAGCTGTTAAGACAAAAAGTGCTAGAGCCTTGGGGCATTGGGCTTTAAGCTTAAGCACGCTTTTACCCACACTGATTCATATACAATGATTCCAGTTAAATATGGCTCAATAGGCAGATTCAACCAAGGTTACAGGTTAGTGTTTACAGCTCATCAAAGTAAGCACGTGATACTTTTTTGTGGGTAGTTACATTGCAAAAATGAGTCTTACCTATCACCTTACTCTCCTCCACCTTGATATTACATCGGGAAGAGGTGCCATTTAACATATAGACCATAAGTAAGCAAGTAATGCTCTCACAAACTTTTTCCAGACAAATATTTGACATCATCTGTATCGACCTTTGATTTTACTAAGTAAAGATGTAACATTATGATTTTGATGAAAGGGTGGGGGTCAACTTTGTGAAATATTGGTGCACTGGAAATATTTTTTTTTATTGGTAAGCTACACACCCACAATCTCACCCTTTTTCTATGAGGTGGAACCTCATCAAGCAGGGCCCTTTACACCCACCCTTAGGGAAAAAACCCTGGATACATGACCTCACCCGCCAAAACCATGTATCAAGTATTTCAAGGAAACGCCTAGTGGTTGATTTGAAACTAGGATGTCTAGGTCTACAGCTAATCCCAAGCCTCCCACCCTGGATGGATGACCTCACCCTTCACCCATTCTTGTGTTTAGGAATCAGAGGATGACATGGTATTAGAGCCAGCGCTCAAAGTAAGTGTGGAATTCTAAAGCCCTGAAGTGTCATTAGAAATTAATTAACTTCTTATGAAATAATATCAAAAAATATCATCTAACGTCTAACAAACTAGTAAGTCTTTATTGACTTGAGCTAACCCTTAGCAGGACAACAATACTGAATTTCAAAGTTAAGTCTACACAAAATTTATGTAAAAAACAATAGACCCAAATGCTACTAAGTTTGTCAAAGTCATTCTGAAGTAAAAAGTAATAGATGAACTCTCATAGAATTACATCATAAAACCTTAGTAATAGCACACAAGATTGGCCGCTAACCATAACAAGCGTTTCACTTTCAATCCTATGCAAACTCGACCATGAAAGGTGACTTAACAAGTAAGAATGATACACAGTGATAACGTAACTTACCAGGCTTAACAACTTCTCCTGGTTCAGATTTAATGAGGAGCGGCCTGCCATCCAAATGTGTCAATATAAATTGGAAGCCACAGAGTGCCTCGGTAAGGGACAACGTGTGTTCGACAAATAAATCTTCACCCTTTCGCTTAAATTTAGGGTGCTCTTTCTGTTGTAGAACAAAAACTATGTCCCCTGTGGCAGTGTCAGGCTGCACAGAAAGACAACCCAAATGCACAGATTAATAACCAGATAGCAGAGTTACATAGATATGGGAAAATATAAAAATATAAAAAAATAAATAGAATTGCTTTGCCTATCTCTAACCAGATTTGGATCCCAAAGACAACATTTTTTTTTTAATTAGTAAGTTACACACACACCCAAACCTATGACCCCATGGTCCTTAACCCTCCACCTTGCACTTATAAGAGGAGGAGCCATTTGGGCTAGTGCTCATAAGCAAAGACAACATTAATATTTTAAAAAGGAAGAATAGACAAAGCAGCCTCACCGCTTCATCAGCTTCTCCAGGGAATGTAATCCTCTGTCCATTTTGCATACCCTTCTCTACAATTACTTCCAAAACTTTCTTCTCCTGAACAACCTTCTCTCCCTTACACTGTGGGCAGCGGTCCTTGTCATTGATAGTCTCCCCAGTACCCTTGCACTCATTGCAAGCATGCTGCATTTGCTGGATCATGGAGGGGCCAAGGTGTCTAATCGAAATTTTGATTCCAGACCCTTGACAACCAGAGCATTTCATTGAAGCACCTGATTTAGAGCCTTTACTGCAAAACGTCGTACAAAAATCCTCATATAAGAAGCATGAAGAGCAAATAACTAACATGACAAAAACAAATAAAATATGGTACTGACCCCTTGCACTTGGAGCAGATCACATTACGAGAGAGGGATAGCTTCTTAGATGTCCCATTGTAGAGGTCTTCCAGAGAAACCTTGAGAGGATGGATCACATCCTCTCCCCTCCTTTGCCTTCGGCCTCTGCTGCTTCCACCACCTGGTCACGAGAAAACTAAGCACAAATATCCATATTTGTTTCATAAAAAATTCACAAATACTTCATGGCTAAAGATTCATACCACCAAATGGGCTTCCACCAAAGAACGACTGGAATATGTCAAATGGGTCATGTCCACCACCTCCACCACCCATTCCTTCCTTGAGAGCATCCTCACCATACTGATCATAGATCTCACGTTTCTCAGGGTCACTGAGAACCTCATAAGCTTGGGCCAACTCTTTAAACTGAAAACCCAAATTTGTCAAGATTCATTACAGCAACTACCTCATCTAAATAATTAACAAAAAGCAAAACCAAACTATATATGATAATAAAGTGTAACACAACAAACAACAGGGAGACAGTATTGCCAAAATTAGGGTTGCAAAATTATTTGGCTCTTAGAAAATGCACTGCCGGAAACCATAAAGAATTGTTAGCCAAGAACAGATGCGAAATGCAGCCATGTGTTAAAATTTAATTGAGGAACCCAATATACAGCACTAAATGAAATGCAGCTAGTTTCACCCAAAAGAAAGAAATTTCCATCCAAAAGTTCCAAAAAAGATGCAAATGCACCATTGCACAAGTTCTTTCAATAATCATTGTCAATTAAGAACGAATTTCACAAACTTAATTTGCGAAAAACCAAAAGAACAAAATTGAAAGTTCACTTCTTTTTTTTTTTTTTTTTACATTACTCAATAACTTCTTTAATGCCTATGTCCTCAATTCAAAGCAAAGGCACCACACAGACACACAGAAATACCTATATTCACAAACCATAATTGCCCATAACTTCCTCAACACACAAACAATACACAATTAACAATTCAATCCCCACATATCCATAGACTCCCAAACGAGTTTATTGACCTTAATATCAGTACAAGGAAGTACCTAACACAAACACCCAACACAACAAGAACTAAAATTCACATTAAATGTCAAACAAAAACCTACTATGAGAACAGATCTGTACAAATTGACCCAACAAAACCAAACCAAAAACACAATCAACAAAAACCCAATTGCCCAAAACGACTAAGTAAACAATTCAACGAGCTAATCCATCAAAAATCAACAACAAAAAAAATTAAATTTGAAAAAAAAAAAAAAAAAAAAAAAAACACACACACACACCTTTTCTGGGTCACCACCTTTGTCAGGATGGTTTTTGATGGCGGCTTTTCTATAAGCTTTCTTTAGATCATCCTGTGAAGCGTTCTTTGACACTCCCAGAATCTCATAATACTTCGTGTTGTCACTTTTCTTTGGTGCTCTCCCAAACATTTTCTCTTCTTATCTACAAAAACTCAATAAAACAATCAAAACCCAGAATTTATATCAGAATTCCAAACCCAAATCTGAGATCAAAAAATGGAACCAACCGATCTTGAATTGCAAGAAAAGGATAAGAGAGAGAGCCACAGAAGCAAAGCGAGACGGCGAGCGAGACAGAGAGAAAGAGAGGTATGAATGAGTTTTGGATCTGATTTTTAACTGAGAGAAATGGACGGTGGAGATTGATTTTTGAGGTGTACTATGATTTCTGAGAAATTTGACTTTTCACGTATGAGTGAGTGGAGGTGTTAATAAGGATTGGAAAGATCTAGAATTTTGTTTTGCAAATTCTAAGGTTTTAGAAGTGATCTGGACCGTTGATTTAGTCCACAAGTCGTTTTTTTTTTTTTTTTTCCTGTTTTTAAAATTGCTTTTAGCTGTGATCCAGTACCACTAGGAGACTAGAGGAGTACCCAACTCATTATTAATTTATTAAATCTTTTTTTTTTTTTTAGAGAATCTAATTTATTAAATCTTGTAAAAGGAAAGTAGAAACGTATGTGAAAATGGTAGTATAGGTTAATGGTAGCACGGAGTTTGTTGTTCATGGAAACTATCTTTTTTTCTTTTTTTCTTTTTTTTGGTTAAAACAAGGAGTTTGTTGTTCATGGAAACTATCTAGTTTCCGTCTAGGATTCATCCTTAGTTAGTTTTTTTTTTTTTTTTGGAGAGAAAATAAAATGATTTTTTTTTTTGAAGCAGAAGCATTTCATTCAATTAAACAGAGAAATTAGAATCTTGGTACAAGGCTTCCCTAGCTATTGGAGAAACATCTTCCATCCAAAACAAATCATGACTAATATTTCTAGCAAATTGAGCTAACTCATAAGCAACCCTATTGCCCCCTCTCTTAATACATTCAGTCCTTACCCATTGTAAATTCCCAATCAAATGATGAATATCTCCAATTACATTCCCAAGCATAGAATGATCAACCTGCATAGCTGAAATAGCTTTCATAACAAAACTATTATCTCCTTCAATGACTAATTCAAAGAAGCCTGCATCAACAACAAATTCAATAGCTTTTCTACATGCAAGTGACTCAGCTTCCTCACTGCAAAATACCTCAGGTCCCTTAGCTGCCATGGCTGCCATAACCTCACCTTTCTCATTCCGAATGACTGCTCCAAAGCCAGAACCGTTGAGGGTCAAAAACAAGGCTGCATCAAAGTTAAGCTTGAAAACCGAAGGTGGAGGGGGCTACCAAGTATCCCGAGTAGACTGCCTTCCATATGCAAGTCCCATCAGAGCTGAAGCAGTCCGAAATTCCTCAAGAAGCTCCCTTGCCTGATTATTCAACCATCCCGGGTCATGGAACTTGCCTCCATACACAACCCAATTCCTTTGATTCCAAATCAGCCATGCTTGGACAAGCACTACCTCCATATCCTGAGACTCAACCCGATCCAACAAATACTCCATTAATTGAACCATGTCAGCCATACCCGACCCTCCCTTTTGCAGAATTTTTAAGCTTCCCCACCGCACATCTCTAGCCACATCACATTCCCAAAGAGCATGGACCACTGATTCTGGAAACCTCAAGCAAATTGGACACAACGCATTATCAGTGACTTTTCTCTTATACAGGTTCAACTTTGTTGGCAAGATTTCATTGCAAGCTCTCCACCCAAATACCTTAATTTTATTAGGTATTCGAAGCTTCCAAAGTGCAGACCAAATTCCCTTCCCAATACAGCCCCTAGAACTCTCGGCTACCCTTCCACCTTTCAATACTTCCCTAGCTACCTTGTATGCAGATTTCACAGTAAACATCCCTTTCTTTTGGTGCATCCAAATCATAAGGTCCTCCACATTTCTTCGACTAAGTTGTATTCTACATATAGCTTCGACATCTTCTTTCTCAAACATCTCCATAATAAAATTAGCCCTCCATGCGTGTAAGTCTTGGTCAATTAATTCAGCAACAGTCACCTCTCGAACTTCATCCTTAACTTGATGCAAAGGCACATTAGTTGGATAATTCGGTATCTGTTTATCACCTAGAATCTGAATTGAATGGTCATTCCCAACTCTCCAACAACACCCAGACTTCAATATAGGAAGAGCAGCCACAATACTCTTCCAAACAAATGAACAATTTGAGGACTCCTTGGCATCAAAAATATGAGTTCTTGAGAAATATCTAGCTTTGAGGCATTGATATAGTAAAGAATTACTATCATGCGTCAACCTCCACCCTTGTTTAGCTAACATAGCTAGATTAAAAGCCCTTAAAGCCCTTAAATCCCTAAAACCCATTCCTCCCTCCTTTTTAGATAGTGTCAATTTTTCCCATCTTTGCCAATGAACTTTCCTTTCATTCCCCACTTGTCCCCACCAAAATTTAGCACACATTGCATCCAGTTCATCACAAAGTCTCAAAGGGAGTTGGAAAACACTCATGGTGTAAGTAGGAATAGACTGAGCGATTGCTTTAATAAGAATTTCCTTACCAACCTTAGATAACATCTTCCCCTTCCATCCTTGCAGTTTTTTCCATATCCTATTGTCCACTCCTAATGATAGCTTTATCACCAGACTAAGACACTAATCAGTTTTTGGTGTGGTGTAAGTAGGAATAGACTGAGCCATTGCTTTAATAAGAATTTCCTTACCAGCCTTAGATAACATCTTCCCCTTCCATCCTTGCAATTTTTACCATATCCTATCGTCCACTCCTGATGATAGCTTTATCACCAGACTAAGACACTAATCAGTTTTTGGTGTAAGCGAGAATTGAACCTCAAATATCTTATTCAACCATCAAAGGCTTTACCAGTTGAGCTAACTGGAACCCATTAATTCCTCTTTAGTTTTAGTTGAGAAGTCATTGGAAAATTGGTGTATAATTTGTAGTCTAGTATTTAATGTGTTTCATGCAAAAGTGTAAAATTATATATAGAATTAAGGATGCCATTAAAAAAAAATAACTACCTAGTCTATTTTATTATTATTTGAAATTATATAAATCAATCTTATAAACATAAAGAAATATATCTATACTATCTGTAAGAGAATTCTCCTTTTTGGACCGGACTTTTATGTAATTCATAAATATCCATAAACCTTACATTCAACAGGAAAAAAACTTAAGACAGCTCAGTAAAAATATATCTCCAACTCTCCACTTAAAATACCTACAAAATAAGACACTCTCCTACTAATCTACGTCTTCAAAACAAACTTATACCAAAAAAAAAAAAAAAATCTTTTAAAAAAGGAAAATTATGACACTAGACCAAAAAAAAAAGTCTAATCACTCTTACAAAGCATGTGTGATGAGGCTAATAGAGTTATAAGAGCATAAATATTGGGGGTAGGGGTCCATAGGGATGGCAATAGGGAGAGGCATGGTCGAAAAATGGGATTTTCACCTCCACTCCACATGGTTTTGTCCTAATACATCCCTGCCCATTGGGGTCTTGTAGGGACACATCACGTCCTATAAAATCCTACTTCATGTTAATTTGCCCCACAATTATTACAATTTTTTTAATAAAACATGTTTCATTAATATAAATATACTTCAAATTATCAAATCAAACTAATTTTTAACAAGAATTGAATAATATTATCCAAGTTTTTAATAAGAAAATATCACTATAAAAAAAAAATCTTAATATTCATGCATTTAAATAAGCTAGTATTGATTTGTTTGTTTAAATAATAGGGATTTAGGGTATGAAAAGTTTACAATTATGGGGCCAAGGGTGGGGCAGTGCGAGGATGGGGCAGGGTGGGGTGGGGTAGGGATAAAATGCCTAAACTCATCCCTGCCTCACCTCGTGGCAAAAGCTAAAATCTTCCCATATCCCTACCCCACCATCTATACGGGGTGAGAAAAACTCACGTCGAGTGAAGCAGGGGTGAAACGGGGAGGAGCGGCAGGTCAAGGCAAGGCAAGGCAAAATTTTCATCCCTAATTGGGAGGTGTAAACCCCCCCCCCCCCCCCCCCCCCCCCCCCCCTCTTTCCCAAAAAAAAAAAATTGCTATTTTACAACCTAAATTCTTGAAAACATGCAACGTCTGGGTTGCTATATGTAAAAAATTATATCAACTTGCTACAATAAGTTTGTATCAATTTACTGTAGCAAGTTGCTAAAAATTAAATAATTTTTTTTATTCCCACGATGGAGAGAGGGAGATAATGAGGAAGAAAGGGAAGAGAGAGAAGAGTAGTTTATATTATTTTATTGAGTTGTAGGTAAAAATAATAATTTGGATGTTGGGTGTATTGTTAAATGAGTTGGTAAAATAGATAAAATAATATTTTAGAGTGTAAAATATGTATTTTTTTACAAACCCGAATGTGAATGCTCTAAGACACCAAAAGGGATGGTTCAAGCCTTTTACCAAAGATCATGCATAACCATTAGTTAAATAAATTTGTGTCATGTTTCCCATAAGATAACAACTCAAACCATGACTTACATGAAGAAAAAAGACCAAATGTCTCAAAAATGTCTAAACTCATCCTTGCCCCACCCCATGGCAAGGGCTAAAATCTTGCCCTATCGGTAGGGAAAACCTTAATGAGGCAAAGTGGGAACAGGCGGTGGGTTAAGGCAGGACAAGGCAAAATTGTCATTCCTAATTAGGAGGTGTAAACCCACCACACCCCCCCCCCCCCCCCAAAAAAAAGCTATTTAACAACCTAAATTCTTGAAAACATGCAACATCCAAGTTACCATATGTAAAAAATTATATCAACTTGCTGCAATAAGTTGGTATAAATTTACTATAGCAAGTTGCTAAAAATTAAATAATATTTTTTTATTCCCACTATGGAGACAGAGAGAGAGAGAGAAGTAGTTTATATTATTTTATTGGGTTGTATGTAAAAAAAAATGGGGATGTTGGATGTATTGTTAAATAAGTTGGTAAAATAGATAAAATAATATTTTAGAGTGTAAAATATGTATATTTTTACAAATTGGATGTGAATGCTCTAAGACACCAAAAGAGATTATTCAAGCCTTTTACCTAAGATCATGCACAACCATTAGTTAAATAAATTTGTGTCATGTTTCCCACAAGATAACAACTCAAATCATGACATACATGAAGTAAATAGACCAAATGTCTCATACACAAACTGGAAAATTCAAGAAATTCTCACTCTTACAAAATGGGCATAATATTAATACATAATACACACACACACACACACACACAGAGTTTTCTCATCATACGTGCTTCATGCATGCGATGAGCATCTTTTTTTTTTTTTTTTTTTTTAGGGTTTACATGTTTTCCTATAAATACTAAACATTGATTCATGGCCTTATTTTTCACAGGAATTTCATCCTACTTTATCTCTCCTATTTCCATGTCTTCCATTCTAGAACCCCTCATCATATATACAAATCAATTGCAATAAAATAAAATAAATAATTACACTTTTTAACTTGAAATTCTATAGTTAGCAATTACAAAATTACAACAAGAATGCAAAAAATTGAAACAAAAAATTCTATTCACACTTGTAACTCACTCATATACAACAAATAATAACTTTCAAGGAGAATTGAAAAGGAGAAAGGAAAGGAAAACAAAACAAAACAAAACAAAACAAATAGGGTAAGAAACAGTGCCATCTCTTGAATATTTTTCATTGGCTAACTTTGTTCTCATTTGGTCCTTAGTTCCTTACTTTTTCCCCTCATAAAAGCACATATACAATACCTACAGTTGCTATTATACAATGTTTATTATTTCAAGTTATTTTCTTACAATTTCCATAACAAATAATTCAAAATTATAAGAGCAATAAAACAATAAAAATAAAATAAAAATAGTACTAGATGAATTACCTAGTAGGAAATGGCTACTCCTTCCTCTAATAGAGAAAAAGAGATGTTTTTATAATTTGAAGATTAAACAAGAGGAAGATGGACATTTATTTGTGTAAGTCCCTAATTTTAGGGATATGAATAAGGGATTATCTTTGAGAGAGAGAGAGAAAGAGACTAATGTGAGAGAGAGGGCTTTTTTTTTTGTTTTTTTTTTTTTTTTTTTTTTTAATTTAGCTAAAATTTAGGAGTTATTAAATTAGCAATTTTACATGTCTAACCCTTTCGGCACAAGCACTTGTGACGAGAGAGTATGCCTTGACCAAGTGCACTGAGCAGAGGGTGAATAAAATGGAGTTGTCACCTAGATTAGGTCTAGGAACTATAAATGTAGTGCTCTTCATGGAAGGACTGATCTTACTATAGTACGTATTCAGAGTTTAGATATGGGATGGAAAGGTGTTAGGACCCTAACACCACTTGTCTCATGGGTCGGTCTCCACTCATTGTCTTCCACATCCTAATTCTATCAAAGAGTCTCCTAATAGAAATCCTACACACACACACACACTAAGTCTATCATGAACATGCATCTAGCATACAACCTAACATTCATCTATCATGGCATATCACATACATATTGTGGGTGCAACGGAGTACTCCTTGACCTTTGGAGTGGACCGTGGAGAGTAAAAAATGGAGTTGCCACCTAAATTAGGTCTAGGAACCATATTGGGCCCTTTGGGCCATTCACTTACATATATAGGTCTGCATACTAGATTATGGGCTCAGAGTTTCAGTATGACTTGAAAAGGTGTTGGGTAATCAAGATTGCCCGGCTTTTGGGTCGGCCTCCCTTATGCGTTGCTAGGCCATATTTAAATAAAGAAGTTATTAAAAGAGCCTTAATCCTTAACCTAAACATACATCATGCACTTAAATGAAATAACACACACAACATGTTAAAGATCACATCACAATATAAAAAGGAAACAAATAAAACACAATCAAACAAAATAAATTAAACATGAAAAGTTGACAATTAAATAAAACACACAAGGAAAAAATATCAAGTAAACCAAACATGGCAAAAAAACTCAAACAAACATGGAAAATAATTAAATATAAATAAGGCGAAAAGCACATTTTAGTCCCTATATTTTCAGACGATTTTCATTTTAGTCCTTACATTTTATTTTTACAGCTTTTAGTCCCTATCCTGAAAAACGCTTCCCGTTTTGGTCCCTGCCGTTACTCATTTAACAGAAATATCCTACGTGGCAAACGGTCTAACAATAAATGCTGACGTGTTTATTAAAATAATATTAAAAAGGCCACGTCATATAAAAATAATATTAAAATATATCACGTCAGCAATTTAATTTTTGAAAAAAGCCACATCAGATTAAAATAATATAAAAATTTCTAACCTAATTATTTTTTTTAAAAAGAAAAGAAATTAGTTAAATTAATTTTTTTTCCTTTTTTTTTGAAAGAACATGAAGAACGTGCTAGGTGCACATTTCCCATTCCTCTTTCTCTATTCACAGTTCTCCATCTCTCCCTCTATAACTCTCTTCTACGTTTCCCATTCCTCTCTCTATTCACAGCATATTTCACTCATCTATCTCTTCTCATCTAACTAAGTTTTGGTTGGATCGAATCAGTGGTTGCTAGGTTTTAGTGGTGGCGTTTTGGTGGTGGGTTTCGGTTGTGGAGTTGAATCGATGGCCGGCTTTGGTGGTGGGTTTTTTTCGATGTTTGCTGGATCCATTTGGTGGTGGTTTCGATGCTCGCTGGATCAGTTTGGTGGTGAGATTTGGTGCTTGCTGGGTCTGTTTGGTGGCTGGGTTTCGTGATGGTCTTTTTGGTAGTTGGGTTTTGTTGGTAGCCGGGTTTTGGTGTTGGCTGGGTTCTATTCGAGGTGGTGGTGGTTGTGCCTTTGGGTTTTGTTTGGGTGTTTGGTGATTTTTTGTTTAGGTGTTTGGTGAGTTAGGTATTAGGTTTGGGTATGAATTGCTCGGCAGTGGGTGGTTTGATTTCTGGGTTTGCGGTGTATGTTGATTTATGGGTTTGTGGTGTTTGTTGTCTAAATCCAAATTGACTACTCATTTGGAGAAGATTTTGAGTCCATAGTGGAATCAAGTGTACGCTTTCTCTAAGATCTTATTCAAGCTTCGCTGGGTTTGGTTGTGCATGGAGGCCAAAAATCTGGGTTTGAGTTTTGTGTTTTTTGTGTTTAGTTTCAAAGCATAAGAAAATCTTGTTGAATGTTTGTGTTTTGTAAATTTTTATGGGCATATCTTTTTATTTTGTAAATCTGAGTGATTTTATGGTTTTGGTTGCTAAGAAAATGCAAGAAAAGAAAAGTAAATTTTTAATTTTTAATTTTCTGGGCAAGCTTAGTTGGGGAAGAAAAATGAACATTGTAAGGACTCAGTTTAGAAAGGTTCCCCAACAATACATTTTTAGAGAGTGGATCGAAGATTTAGGCCCTAACAGACTAGCAACGGAATACAAGCCCCCCTTCTTCCATTAAAAGGGGAGTGAGCCCAGTTTACAACTAAGGGTAGCTCCTCGGCACTCGTCCGAGGAGATCCTTCCCCCTGAAACTAACATGACCTCTAAGTCCTTCTATGTCATTCTCTTGAATGATTCAAAAAATCCCCCCCTCCTCCTAATTGCTTTGCTCGCCTTTCTTATATAGTTCTCTTCCTCCTATCCCCTTCTTCCTTCTGTTGATCATCCATTGGCCTTCCCTCTGAACGTCTGTCCCATCATAGGTCTTATCCGTACTCAAGTGGCTCACCATGATCAATGTTGCCCTGTCAAGGGGTTACATCCCCATTAATGTGGCCAGGGGGGTTAGGTGAGCGCATTCAATGCAGAGGTGACAGCTCGCCTAAGGCTTGCTCCTTTGCCGTGCTCCCGTCGTCGACGCATGGCACTGGGCCCTCTCGTCCTCAGATATTCAAGGAGTCTCCTTTAGTGGGGTGATGCTCGTGTTCTTCCGAGGTCTCGGACGCCCGAGGACGAGGCCATCCTCGGATAAGTTCCTCGGAGATTGATCCTTGCGATCTCATCCACGGACCCCTTATGCGTCTTCGGCGTGGGCCCTTGGGCCTGGCTTGGAGTGGGCCAAGGCCACTTGTTTTTCTGGCCTCACAATAGCCCCTCAAAATCTTGCTGCACGCACCCTCGGGCGGGGAAAAGGATTTTGACATCCTCGGCCTTACCCCCCATCAACACTGGGGTCTATTCATCTGCCCTAGGCACGTCGCTGACTTTTCGCAGTGCGTAATGTGCCCATTATTAAATTCAGGCGGCTCTGTGCTCCCCACGTCTAATGAGGCGTTAACAATGCAACAGTGGAGGTCTGTCTCGCATTTATAGGCGGGAAAACCCGCATGGCTCTTCGATTTGGGGTATAAATACCCATACGAACCGCTTCTTCCTGTTCCTTATTTGCAATCAAGAATTCTCGCACGTCCTTCCGAGTTCAGACACACTCTCACTTACATCTACAGCACAAAAATCCTGTCCGAGGAGCTCCTCCTCTTCCCAGTAAGTCGCTCTATCCCTCTCTGAGCTCTCTCCCTCTTTACTCCTTCTTCTCCTTCACCTGTTCTTTCTTAGTTCTTTTAGGCATCAACTGGGATGAGTAGGTTTAAGAAATACGTCTATACTGAGGAGGTGATGGAGAAATTCATCGCCGACTACAGAATTCCCGGCAATGTAGGTCTGAGATATTATGAGGACGGGGGTTGGCGCTTACACAAACGGGAGGGCGAGGTGGTAATTCCCATTGTCACCTTCCTCGAAGGGGGGATGACGATCCCCATGGGGCCGATGATGAGGGACTACCTCACGCACTTCCGGTTAGCCCCTACCCAGTGTGGAATAAATGTCTTTAGGATTTTGGGCTATGTGGACGCCCTGAACGAGAAAATGGGGCTAAGGTTGACCCACCACGACGTGAACTGGTGCTACAACCTTCAGCTCCTTAAAGGCAAGTCTTATTATCTGAAGACGAGGGACGACAGGGTACGGCTCATCTAGTGCCTCCCTGAGTCCAGCAAGGGGCTAAATAAGGATTTCCTCATCGTGTCCGGGGAGTGGCACGATGGCCTTCACTGCCCAACAACGGAGGGAATACCAGGTGAGGCAGTGGGAGTAGGAGGGATTTCAAGTTCTCATCTTTTTTCTTCTCTTTTTTCTTTTACTAACGCGGTGGTGCTTTCCGTTTGCAGACCTACACACTTTTGAGCGCCACTTCCACTTGGTCAACCGGGAAGATTTGCAGAAGGCGCGGAGGGCGTCGGTTTATATAAACGAGGACGACAATCAAGTCAGGGCTGCCCACAAAATCTTGGGGTATACTCCTGTCCAGAAATCATTCCCGGTTTCGAAGCACGTGATTCGAGCCAATGACCCTCGGCTTCAGAGAATTACTGTGACCGAGGACGGATTTCAGTTCCCCAAGGAGCCCTCCGAGTCAGAAGTTGTTGCTGTAGCCATTCCTTCTACTTCCCAAGTGTTCGCCGAGGCTGCCGAGGAGGATCTAGAGAGAGAGGAGGACGCGTTCGACGTTTTCGCACAGCTTGATCAGTCCGAGGACCCTCCCAGGGACTTGGGCGACCCTTGTTTGACCGAAGCAGACCTCCTTGCTTCAGAAGCCCCTCCTCTGCCAGCGATGGGTTACAAGAGGAAGCCCACCACCAGCTTGTTAGACCTGATTGAAGGCCAACCGGGGAAGTCCCAACAGAAGCTTCCCCCTCCTTCTCCAAAGACTAGGTTGACTTTCGCTCAGTAGAAACTTCCCCCTTCTCCTCCTCCTCCTTCCCAGACAGGCTTACCTTCTAGGACCATGCCTGCCGACCCCAAGAAGAAGAAGGATAAGGGCAAAAGGCCTATGGAGGATAAGACGGTGTCCTCGCAGGAGGAGGATAAGACGGTGTCCTCGCAGGAGGAGGACAACATTCTGCGGCCGTTTAAGCAGCTTAAGATAGGCGGCAAGAGCCAGGACAGGCAGGTCGACACCACCTCGCCCGAGGCCCACGCCTGGCTCCCAACCCCAATGCTCCATGGGGAGCCCCTAAAGGATGATGCCTCCCTCAGGGACTTCAACGAGGGCTAAGGCGCGCACGTAGCTGATGCGCTGAAGAGGTGCCTGTTGCTCCCGGCGGACATGGCCGAGCTGAACTCTTTGAGGAGCAAGCAGGTCTTCCTCAACCTTAAGCGATATATGGGGATGGTAAGGGCTATAATTTCGATTCTCCTCCCTTTCTTTTCCTTTTCCCTTCCCCCTTTTTTCTTTGTTGGGCTTATAGTGCATCGGTTACTCTGGCAGGCTGTCTAGGCCATCTATAGGTTGGAGGGGGCGGCGAACGACCAGGAGAAGGCCCTTGACCAGGAGCGTGATTGGCGCTTTCAGGCCACCCGTGCTCTGAAGAACTCCGAGGTTGACCTCGCCAAGGCCCGAGAGGACTTGAAGGCAATGACCAGGGCTCCGGACAGTGCAATGTCCAGTCTTAAGGGTGCTCAGAACTAGGCCAAGGAGCAGACAAGGTGCCTAGGCGAGGCAGAGGAGCAGTTACAGATCGCGAGGGATCTGATCGCAGATCTGCAAGCTAAGGTAACTGCGGCCGAAAGGGCCCAGAGGGAGGCAGAGTGGGCCAGAGACCAGGCTCGGCGGGCTAAGGACGAGGCGGATTTTGGCAGGGAAATGGCCCTGACTGCCAAAGAGGAGGCTGAGACCGCAGCCTACGCTGATGGGGTGGCTGAGGTAGAGGCCCTCTATAAAGCTCAAGTCCCGGGGGTATGTAGGCGATACTGCTCCCAGGTCTGGGTTGAGGCCCTCAAACAAGCTAGGGTGGAGGCCTCGTCCGACTTGTGGAAGGCGGAGAGAGTGTACTACCCCCTGCTATCCGCGAGGTCGCCTCTGATGGCGCTAAGGCTGAGGAGATTGTTGAGGAGGTGGGGGCTGCTGAACTGAGGGAGCATCCGAGCGAGGAGGTGCCCCAAGAGATAGTGGAGGTCCCTTCCGATGCTCAAATTCCCACCACCGAGGAAGCAGCCGCTCTCGTCGTACCCTTGCAGGCCGTCCCCTTAGGCCAGGGCTCGGAGGAGTCAAAGGTTGCCCCTGTCCAGCCTGAGCAAAAGGAGTAGATCCCTCGGCGTATCAGTCCAACGTGCCCCTGCTGCTTCTATGCTTTTTTCCTTTGTGTTATTTTATTTTATTTGGTTGTTGTTCTTCTCTTTTTTTGTAATGTGGCTCTTGTCATGCAACTTCTATGGACTCATTATTGTAATGGGAATTTAATTTCTCTTCTTATCTATTTTGGGTTGTTTATTTGTTTGCGTGCTATCTGCTTCCTTTCTTTTCTTTTTCTTTGCATGAATTGTATCTCGGTCAATTATGTCAGTAACCATGATAATGGAGGGGGGGGGGGAATGTATGCGTGGGCAGTCCCCTTATGTCTCAAGGGTCAGGTAGGGCTTTAATCTTTCCTAACTTAGGGTATTTTGAAGTTGTTAGCTATCCTCATAGGCTTGAGTTTGAGGACCATGCAATGCCTTGGTTTTGTCTAACACTTAGATTATTTCGAAGTAGTTAGTTTCCCCATAGGATTGAGTCCGAGGACCATGCAATGTCTTGGTTCTGTCTAACATTTCCGTTCTCCTGTAAGTATCTAGTTTCCCCATAGGTTTGAGTCCGAGGATTATGCAATACCTTGGTTCTGTCTAGTACTCAGGTATAGCTGAGTGGTTAGTTTCCCCATAGGCTTGAGTCCGAGGACCATGCAATGCCTTGGTTCTGTCTAATGCTTCCATTCTTCTGTAAGTATCTAGTTTCCCCATAGGTTTGAGTTCTGTCTAACGCTTCCATTCTTCTATAAGTATCTAGTTTCCCCATAGGTTTGAGTCCGAGGACCATGCAATACCTTGGTTCTGTCTAGTACCCAGGTATAGCTGAGTGGTTAGTTTCCCCATAGGCTTGAGTTCGAGGACTATGCAATGCCTTGGTTTTGTCTAACGCTTCCATTCTTCTGTAAGTATCTAGTTTTCCCATAGGTTTGAGTCCGAGGACCATGCAATACCTTGGTTCTGTCTAGTACCCAAGTATAGCTGAGTGGTTAGTTTCCCCATAGGCTTGAGTTTGAGGACCATGCAATGCCTTGGTTCTGTCTAACACTTCCATTCTCCTGTAAGTATCTAGTTTTCCCATAGATTTGAGTCCGAGTACCATGCAATACCTTGGTTCTGTCTAGTACCCAAGTATAGCTGAGTGGTTAGTTTCCCCATAGGCTTGAGTCCGAGGACCATGCAATGCCTTGGTTCTGTCTAACACTTCCATTCTCCTGTAAGTATCTAGTTTCCCCATAGGTTTGAGTCTGAGGACCATGCAATACCTTGGTTCTATCTAGTACCCAAGTACAACTAAGTGGTTAGTTTCCCCATAGGCTTGAGTCCGAGAACCATGCAATGCCTTGGTTCTGTCTAACGCTTCCATTCTTCTGTAAGTATCTAGTTTCCCTATAGGTTTGAGTCCGAGGACCATGCAATACCTTGGTTCTGTCTAGTACCCAGGTATAGCTAAGTGGTTAGTTTCCCCATAGGCTTGAGTCTGAGGACCATGCAATGCCTTGGTTCTATCTAACACTTCCATTCTTCTGTATGAAGGGGTTTGTCCTTGGACCGCTTTACTGGAGACAGTTCCTCCTCGAGTCGGACTATGATCTTACACGTGGCACTGACCTCACCTTAAATTCAAGTTCCCATCTTCTTCATTTACGAGGCATCCCTTGGCCGTTCGCGCTTCGTGCTTGACGTTTCGGTGCGCGAGGCGCGCCTTCGTTAATATCCTTGTGAATTGATACAAATCCAGCGGTCTACGGTATCCTTGGGATTTGGTATCCTCGTGATTAGTACCGCTGATAATTCTTTCTTCGAACTTTGTGTGGATTAATTTCCACCAGTCTTCATCCTTTATATAAGGCTTTCTGGGGGAAACGTTTCTCCACACTCCACGAACCTCTCAACACAACCAGAAACACGTCCCTTAAGCTCCCCGAGCCCCTTCAATAACCCTGCCAGGATTGCGACCATAGTCGGGAGATATGAGGCGGCCCTGGGTTGGTGTGAGGACACACAGGCCAAAGGTCCTACCGCCCCGGCCAGTAGCCGTCGTGACCGCAGCCCCCACCGGACTTCCAGCGCGGCAGAGCCTTGGCGTAACCCTGATAGTGCCATGCGCGGTGGCCAGGAGGGATGTCCCTGAAGTACCTAACGCTCCTCCCTAGGGCGCACCCCTGCCAGAGGAGACGCGCGAAATCATGTCATGGCTGGTGCCTGAGTGTTGCCGTCTCCAACAGCCAACGCTCGTGAGGATTGGAGAGAATCAAGGGAACGTCATAGGGGAGGGCTTCCCGGAGCGCCTGCGTCGGCTCCTCTCTTTGTTCCAGCTCCCCCGCATCGGACAAGGAGTTGTTGGTGGCCTTGGAGCATACTAGCCTCAGCCCCATTCCCTCTAGCTAGTTTTAGAACAGGTCCACCTGGGCCTTTGTTTGTAGAATTAGCTTGTTAAGTTAGTTGTAAAACACGCCTGCTTGAGCCTCTGTTTGTATCTTGTACTTTCTATTTAATAAAATAATATGAAGTTCCTTTTCTTTTCTGTTGAATCTTCTACTTTGAATCTTCTACTTTTTTGCAATGTTTTTTTTTTTTTTTTGATGCGTCGCTACCAACCATCCATAAAATAACTACTTAAGAACGGCCGCCCATTGCGCCTGCCAGTGCACTAATCCTCCCCACAGACGGCGCCAATTGTAGAAACTCAGTTTAGAAAGGTTCCCCAACAATACATTTTTAGAGAGTGGATCGAAGGTTTAGGCCCTAACAGACTAGCAACGGAATACAAGCCCCCCTTCTTCCATTGAAGGGGAGTGAACCCAGTTTACAACTAAGGGTAGCTCCTCGGCACTCGTCCGAGGAGATCCTTCCCCTTGAAACTAACATGACCTCTAAGTCCTTCTATGTTATTCTCTTGAATGATCCAAAAAATCCCCCCTCCTCCTAATTGCTTTGCTCGCCTTTCTTATATAGTTCTCTTCCTCCTATCCCCTTCTTCCTTCTGTTGATCATCCATTGGCCTTCCCTCTAACCGTCTGTCCCATCATAGGTCTTATTCATACTCAAGTGGCTCACCATAATCAATGTTGCCCTGTCAAGGGGTTACATCCCCATTAATGCGGTCAGGGGGGTTAGGTGAGCGCATTCAATGCAGAGGTGACAGCTCGCCTAAGGCTTGTTCCTTCGCCGTGCTCCCGTCGCCGACGCGTGGCACTGGGCCCTCTCCTCCTCGGATATTCAAGGAGTTTCCTTTGGTGGTGTGGTGCTCGTGTTCTTCCGAGGTCTCGGACGCCCGAGGACGGGGCCATTCTCGGATAAGTTCCTTGGAGATTGATCCTCATGCTCTCATCCACGGACCCCTTATGCGTCCTCGGCGTGGGCCCTTGGGCCTGGCTTGGAGTGGGCCAAGGCCACTTGTTTTTCTGGCCCCACAAACACGTTCTTCACGTTCTTCCAAAAAAAAAAGGAAAAAAAATTAATTTAACTAATTAATTTTCCTTTTTTTTTTAATTATGTTTATCTGATGTGGCTTTTTTCAAAAATTAAATTGCTGACGTGCATTTTTAAATATTATTTTTATCTGACATGGCTTTTTCTAATATTATTTTAATAGACACGTCAGCATTTACTATTGGACCGTTTGTCACGTAAGATATTTCTGTTAAATGAGTAATGGCAGGGACCAAAACGGGAAGTGTTTTTTAGGATAGGGACTAAAAGCGGTAAAAATAAAATGTAGGGACTAAAATGGAAATCGCCTGAAAATATAGGGACTAAAATGTGCTTTTCAACTATAAATAATTAACCTAAACAGAGTCAAACAGAATCAAAGAACATGTGAAAAATGACTAAAATGATAAAAACAAAATTTTGCTCTAATATGGGTTCGTGCGTACGCATACTCAACTATGCGTACACATGGTCAAAACCATGTGCACGCGTACTCAATGATGGGTATGCATCCTTTAGCACAAAAAAGATAAATCACATTTATAGATTTAATCAAACAAAGATATAGCATGTGAGGTCAAATAAGCATGTTAGGAACACTAAACAACTAAACTAACATGAAGCAAATAAAACAAACATCAATATAAGCAAATAAACATGAAACAAAATCAAATAAATAGTAAACTACTTTAAATAAATAAAACATGTTAAACTTTATATAAACCAAAATAATAAAACAAGAACAACAAAAACATATTATAAACAACCAAAAATTAGATTAAAATGTATCAAAAGGATCAACAAACAAATCAAATAAAACAAAGATAAAAACTATGTTAAGAAACTCATGTGAATCTTATTAAACAAAGAAAAAATTCATGGGAAGATTAGATTGAGGGAACAAGAATAATTAAAGAACACAACAATAGTTAGTAATCACAACTCAATAACAAAAGGTTTTGAAAAGGTTTTAAGAAATTCAATTAAGAACAAGTTTCTACCTTAGTTTTGTGCTTGAAAAGTGTTTTGAATCTCAAGAAAAAACGTGCTAGCTGCTGCCCTAGGATTTTGAAGAGAGAAAATAGGGATTAAAAAGCAAAGTGACACTCTTTCTTGTTAGGGTTTTGATTAAAGACATAAGATGAGTATTCATAAGTTAAAATTAGGGTTTTCTAGGCTTTTTAATGGTCTTTGGGCGTTCCCAAGGTCTAGGGGACAACCCACATTAAAGAATGATGTTTTGGGCCCTTAAAAATGAAGTTTTAAAATTTAGAAAATCGGCCTACGTACGCATGGTCGGGGCATGCGTGTGCATGCATGATTATGATCCCAAAAACCCTAATTTTGACTACTTAGTTGGCCCAACTTCAAATGGCTATAACTCACTCAAAATAATTCCAAATTAGGCAAAATATGTGTTCAAATTGAAGCCCAAGATGTCTACTTTTCAATGAAATAAACCTAACTCAAAAATTCTTTATGAATCAAAAGTTATGGTCAAAATTGTGAGCAAAGGTCATTTTTCAATATTGATTTCAAAGTGAATTGAGCACTATTAAGTTGTGATTACTTCCAAACTATTGTGAACTCTTACTCTTAGTTGACATATGTCAAGCTCATCATTGGGGCCGATGACCAAAATTTATTAACAGGGTACAAAATGAGATGTCTACACATATCTCACAATCATCAACCTTACATCTCATCTTATCATCCTCTTGCCCATGAACACATGCAATCATCCACTTCATCACATATTATCATCATCATATAATATGCACACCTAGCATTCATCTAAGCATGTACACATACCAACACAAGCACACAACCCCAATCATCATCAAGGTAGTAAGCATTCAAGACAGCAAGCATATTATCATACCCCCAAAGGTAGTAAGCATATCATATACACATAGCATTAACCAAGCAATTCATGTTCATCACAATCAACCATATTCATAAAGCAAATAAGTTCGTCATGTTAAGCATGCATGTTCATATGTATGCCTTACCTCACTTACCTTATATCATCACCACAACACCTATGCATCAACGCATGATCACGTGATTATGCATGTTCATATTTTTCCTTTTGCACATAAACCCTAATCTCTATTCTATTACTCAAAGCATGTAAAACATGTTATGCTATTGCATACTGACCTAAATAAACATAGACTAACTCATTTGATTTCAAATGAAACCTGAAATTCTTTAAATTTTTTTTTTAATTATAATTGAAACCATAACCATTTTATATTGTTTCAATTCACACTTTGAATGACTATCTATTAACTAAAAAGTAACATAAACTCACATAAATTGTAATCAAAACCTCTATATAAACACAAAAAAGTCATTTCATGTGAACCTATTAATACCTTTAGTATATGGGTATTGAAAATTTTTATAATAAATCAGAAATTTAATTATTGCCACCAAAACATTCATAAAACGTTACACATTATATAAGCTAATTTAAAAATTATATCCAAACATTAAAAATCATTTCATTTGAAACTATAAGACGTATGATACATTATATAAGAATTTTAAAATTATATAATAATTAGTACTTTAGTTATTCATCAAAATATTTACAATAATGTTACATGTTATACATACTAGCATTTAAATCATATCATATCTTATATTATATCATAGAAAATGTCCTATATATTGTGGTTGCGCCAAGTGGAAATTCTCTTAATGTATTGTTATTAATTTATTTTTATATATTTTTTTTACTCCTTTTATCATGTGACTTCACTATATAAGAATATTTTAAATATTTTATTTTATTTAAACTATTCATTTTATAACTTTTTTTTTTGAGAAGATATTCATTTTTTATATGATTCTTAATTAAATTATATATCGCATGGACATAATATTAATACACTATATATAATAATGTTCATAAAAAAAACATTATATATAATATAATAAAAATATAGGGTTAAGTCACAAGAGAGGCATGATTCATTATTAATATTTCATTGCTCAAAACCCATTAATTAAATTAGAAAAATAACTACTCTGATAAAATAAAAAAAATTAGAAAAATAACTACTCTGATAAAGACCCAAGCAGCTCCCAAAAAAGAATTTAAAAAAAGCACTATTTGCTTTTCAGAAAGTCTAATCCTTTTCTTGGAGTCCACTAATCCACCAAAAAGCAAAAGGTTAGAGAACCACATGCTACCTGTTGATAAGAATTTTCACTCTCCCCTCCCCCATGTCTCTCTCTCTCTCTCAACCCCAACCCTCAACTCCATTCTCAAAAAATTAAAAACAAAAACAATGATGGGCATCATCCCTTTTTTTTAGTCCCAATTCTTTCCTTCCCCCCCAATTTCCATAACTACTAGCCCGGTTTCCACTACAACTTTATCAATTTATCCTCAACTTATACCCAACTTAAAATCAGTCACCCCCAAGAAAACCCTTTTCACTCCCCAAGCCTTTCTCTTTTCTTCAAAAAATCCAAAAGCTTTTATGCCCATCACTCCAAAACTTGCCTAAAATCTTCTCTCCCAATTCCTCTCACTCTCGACACAAACGCACCATGTTCTCATCAACCCCATTTGTTCTCACTTTTGCTCTCTTCCTCACAGTCCCTCTCCTCTTCCTCATCGCCCCTCAGATCCTCCCACCCAAACAAGTCCCACTCTCTCCCCCAATCAACGAACTCGCCGACCTTTCCCTTTTCAGCAAAGCCACAGTCGCTTCCACTTCCTCACAGCGCTCAGTCCACTCTCGCCTGGGCACCCACACCAACCCAAAACCCAAAATCGCCTTCCTTTTCCTCACCAACTCCGATCTCACTTTCTCGCCCTTGTGGGAAAAGTTTTTCGACCAAAACAAAAACAAGCACCTCTTCAACATCTACATCCACGCCGACCCTTCCGCCACAATAACTCCCCCCACGGGCGTTTTCGAAAACAAGTTCATCCCCGAGGCCATGAAAACCTCACGCGCGTCGCCCTCCCTCATCTCCGCCGCGCGTAGGCTCATCGCCAAGGCCATCCTCGACGACCCTCTGAACCTTTACTTCACCCTCGTCTCGCAACATTGCATCCCAATCCACTCCTTCGACTACGTCTACAACTTCCTCTTCCACAACACCCTCAACCGTAACGACAGAAGAACCAAACAGCCCTTCTCGATCTTCCCGAACTACCGGAGCTTCATCGAGATAATCTCGGACGACCCGAACTTGCTCGACAGGTACAACGCGCGCGGCGACAACGTCATGCTCCCCGAAGTCCCGTTCGAGCGATTCAGGGTCGGATCTCAGTTCTTCACGCTGAACCGAAAGCACGCCCTGATGGTCATCAAGGACAAGAAGTACTGGAAGAAGTTCAAGCTTCCGTGCTTGAATCTCAACTCGTGTTACCCTGAAGAGCACTACTTTCCTACGCTCTTGTCCATGGAGGATCCCGACGGGTGTACCCATTACACGCTCACGAATGTGAATTGGGCTGACAGTGTTGATGGGCATCCGCACTTGTACACGCCCGAGGAAGTGTCGAAGGAGCTCGTGTACAAGTTGAGGGAATCGAATTCGAGTTATTCTTACCTTTTTGCTAGGAAGTTCGCTCCTGAATGCTTGAAGCCGTTGATGGAGATCGCCGATGATGTTATTTTCCGAGACTGAAATGAAACCGGTAATGCTTCTTTCTTTCTTTTTTTACTTTTACTTTTTCTAGTCTTATCGGAGTCTTATCACGTTGGCTTTTTTATGCTAAAATCTAGAGAAACCCTAATTTCACAGAGTAGTAGACACTTTTTTGCGCATCACAACTTTTCTTATCTTCCCATTACTTTTTTTTTAATCAAAATTGGCATTTAGTGAAACTTTATTAATCACCTTTTACCAATCACTCACAGTCGAAGCGGTGGAAATTGTGAATTTAGCAAGACAGTCGGCCATTTCGGAAAACGTGAATTATTTTTTTTTTCTATTACTTTTACAGTCGACTATTTAGGAATTCGTGAAAGTCGGTGTGTGTTAGTTTGGCTTTTTATCTACTCTTTTGACTTTTAGTGGAGTGGATTCCTCAATTACTTGCGAAAAAGATAAATAGGATAAGCAATGAGGTGGGGACAAGGTATAAGATAATAGGATAAACAGTAAAGCGAAGGTAGTGTGTTCAGAAATCTATTGAATGCGGATATTCTTGCTTGTTATTGCATGTTACAAGGGAGTTGCTTGGAGATGTCAATCTAGTATATATTGAAATCTAAATCTAAGTATATATCCAAATGTAGAGTCACTAGAACTAATTGTATATCAATTTGGATATCACATTAGGGATGAGTTGGCCCAGGTACATAGAGTCTGAGTTAAGTTAAGCGGCTTTGATTTGTTTATTCTTTGGCTAGGAAGCATGAACACGGGTACGACACATGTAATTTCTGAAAAAGTATAACAGGAAATGCCAGTTATGAAAGGTGTGATACCCCAAATGAAATGTGTGCTTTTTAGTGTGCTTTCTAGTTCTTTAGTGAAAGAAAGTGTTACAGCATTTCAGTTTCCTAAGATATTATCTGGAAATTCTCATCTTTAGAATTTACGAGTTAGTTGAGGACCTTGGGGTTTAAACTTTAGAGATTTGAGAATGAATATATTTCATGGTGAAGATTAATGTTACAAATCTGAAGTATATCTAATATCGTTTAATTGGTATTGTACATACTATCAAATCCAAAAAATAAAATCTTAATCGTGAAATGGGGTCTTACATGGCTGGCTGATTGATTTTTAGAGGACCCAAACTCAGTTACTAGCAGTAGCTAGTTCCTATTTCTGTTTCAGCACGGTTTAGTGGGGCCTTCGTCCCCTTGTATATGGTAGAAGCTATTGTTGGGTTTGGTATCTATAACTACTCTTGTTTATTATGCGCACTTTAGTTGGACCCAATTCTTTGGTGGGTTTGATGGGGGCAACTTTTGCTTACACAATTAGGTGCCACGATTAGGTGACTGGTGACCAATCAATATCTAGTGGTTGATGGCGGAGCTTTTAGGTTGTGATTGGAAGATTCGGAAATAGTTAGGGTACCAAATTTGTACTATCTCTTTGGCATTAGCATTTAGTACCCAATGTGTCTTCTGGTCCGCAAATTGGGCATTTTTTTATTCAACTCTATGAGATAAGAAAAAACTTAATAATTTGAAGCCCTTTTGTTATGGATGTGGGATCCAAATATTAAGGGGTACGTGTCTTAGAAGAAGATAAGCAAAATGCTAGACTATATTTTACGCAAAGAAAATAGTATGATATGAGGGCCCTAGTTTTGACTGTTTCTATCTATTTGCCGACATTGGATGATTTATCATTGAAAAATAATCAAGGTGCTTTTATGGATTTATGAGAAGTTGGGACAAAATGTATATTATTGAATATTTACAGGGACACGTAGAAGGCATGTATAAGGTTGTTAGCAACAGGCAATAAGAGCGCAACACATGATTTGGAAAAGGGCCATTGATGGTGAAGTTGTGTTAAAATTTGATTAGAACTTTTTAAGTCTTTTTTAGACATGCATTGTGAGTGTTTAACAAATTGTGTGCTCCATACCATTTAAAAATTTAGCATATAGTTTTACAATGTTCTACTTATAGGAAATATCGTCATAGCTGTTTTACAACTTTCATCGTCAGCTCTAAATCCACAAAAAAAAAAAAAAAAAGACTTTCAGTGTAGGTCTTACTGTCTTCCAAAAGCTGTTTTCCTCTGTTAAAATCCTTGTTAATGTACCTACCAAACCCAAATTTGTCAAAATTTCAGAACCACCTTTTTTCTTTTTACTCAAAGAACCTACCAAACACAAATTTGTCAAAATTTCACAGCCACCTTTTTTCTTTTTACTCAAAGAAGAGAGGAATTCCATGCTAGAATTGCACACCTTACCAAATTTTCTTGATTAGTGGTTACTTCACATGATAAAATGCTGTAAAAGGAATTGTGGCTCATGATTTACTGAATTACTCTTACACTAAAATAAGATTCATATTTTGATAGATTTTTTTATGAGATGGGTTTCATTTTTTGAGTCATTCAGGTCATGTGGACAATTATTGACATTAACATCATAAGATCCAAATCTAGAATTGTCCTTTTTTGTATTGCTCTCTCACTATGTGTCAAACAAATGAGAAATTGTTTCAAAGTTTTAACAAATGAGAATGGCAGCTAGCTCACGTGGGTTAGACTTATTAGACCCATGATGATGCTCACATTCACACCAGGCTCAGACCCTCAAATGTCGCACTCACGTGACCATGATTTGTTTTTTAATTTCTGCAGGACATTGAATGGAATCTTTGGACTTGGAAAATGGGAAAAAAGAAGGATGCTTTTGAATTGGAGTGTGGGACAAAGGCCCAGACCCAAAGTGAATAGAGGAAGCTTCGTCATAGTTGTTTGTCTTTGTATAGAGCAAGTTTAGACCACGAGGATCAAAAACCTTAATGCTTTGTCGGCCTTTTTTGACCCTTTTCTTGCTGAATGTATCTATATGTGTGTGGAGTGTGCAGGGTGAGCTTAGCGAGGAGTGGGAAAAAAGCAGTACCAAGGCACATTGCTTTTATCCTTTTTTAATTGAACCCAAAAAAAAAAAAAAACTCCCCTTTGCCCCTTGCGCCAACCTTGCTTTTAAGCTGTATCTATGTTTATGTTAATTATTTTACTTTCACTTTCGTCTTCTCCTTATGGAGCTTTATCTCTCTCTGCCGTTTAGTATTAATCAATATTCAATCAGAGCTGTAACTGTTGAAAAGTTTGGAAAAATGGGTACCCACAATCCCAAGGAAAGTAACAGAATAGTATGAGAAGATTATTGGGTGATTTGCTTAATCTTTCAATTTTTATCATCTCTGTATATTAGGAGGATTTATAAAGTTAGTTAAGGTTTTAAAAAATGTCAAAAATATTCTTAATATAATTAGATAATTCTTAAGGTCTGTTTGGAATCTATTTATTTTACTGAAATTAAATTATTTTTACCAAAAGTATGATAGATAAAAGTAAAAATTAGTTGAATTTGTACAATGAGATTTATGAATAGTACTAAAAAGTGTAAAGGGATTCATATAGCAAAAATAAGTTGAATAGTAAAATAAGTTGACTTTTTAAGTTAAAGCTAAATGCACACTTCTTAAAAAATAAAAAATGAGGTTAAAATTGCGATTCAATTAAAAAAAAAAAAAGAACTACCTAAGAAACTTTTTTTTTAATTATAAAATTATCAGTTTATTTCATTTCAAATCTTAAATTTTAGTTTTTTAAAAAAAATTTTCAGTGTAACCTCACTAACAATAGATAAATTCAAATTGAAAAATTACTTTAAACTCAAAATAAAAAAAGAGTCTCATCACACGTGCAAAGCACATGAACAAAATTCATGTGATGAAGCTAGTTATTATTATGGTAATAACTTATGGCATGTTTGGATGTTTAAAAAAGGAAGGGGAGTAGAGTAGAGGGATGGAGAGTAATGCAATTACCTTGTTTGGAAGTTTTTTAAAGAATGAGGGGGAGGGGTTTGGAGGAGTTTGGAGGGGTTTGGACTCCCTCTAGCCCTCCAATTTTAATTCCCCCAAATTGGAGAGATTTGGAGGGGGAGTAGAGTACATAAACTATTAACCAAGTAAATTACCTAATTTACCCTTATTATATTAACAAAATTATACAAGGGGAAGGGCTAATTACTCCCTTCCCCCTTACTAATTTTAAAAACATCTAAATAAGGTAGAGGTGAATCATTCTCCTCTACTCTCCTCCCCACTACTCCTCTTCCCTCTACTCCCCTCTACTCTCCTCTCTCTCTAAACTTCCAAACAAGCCATTAATCTTTCAATTGCTACTACGTTTAGAAAACGGTACGGTCAAAGAATCGTTGGCTAGTTTTTGATCGATTTCAGGGCTTCTTATCAGACCTGATTGGTGCTTGGTTCCGGTTGTATGGATCGGGGGAGGATTTGAAGATTGTAATGCCTTCTATTTATTACACAAAGAAAAGAGCAACGCGCAATGCCAGCACACAATAAGCAAAGTAAAAATGGGAAAATCTTAAAATTTTATTCCTTTATGTCGAAGTACAAAAAGGAATACCAATGTTTTGCCTCATACAAAATCTGCCTTAACCCACACAACTTAATCTCCTAAGTTATCCTACAAAGATACAATAATCCTATAAAGTAAACAAAGTACCCTTGTTTTCTTTTGCCGAAACCCTTAAGTCAAATTTCCCGTACACACTTGCTATACTTATATGCCTCTGACAATCGACTATAGGCCTTGCTCTCATCTGGCAGCCCATGACACTTGCCCAGCACTTAGCCTCATAGCTGACACCAACTTTCCCCATTAAGGGTGTGCAAAAAACCAACGAACCGAACAAACTGGTCGAAACCTACCAAACTGTTGCCAAATTTTCGGTTTGGTTCAGTTTTGGTTTTGAATTTTTAAAACCGAAAATATTCGGTTCGGTTTTCGGTGGTAGGTTTTTATGCACCGAACCGATATATATATATATATATATATATATTTATGTAACACTTAGTCAGCTACGCATCAGTAGCTTAGTGGTATGATGTGGCTTTATTGACTAAGTGATCTCTTGTTTGAGCCTTCGCCTAAACATTTTTGAGTTTTTTAAAACCATTAAAAGTTAAAACCCTAGCATCTGACCCTCCTACCCTTTTCTTTCCAGCTGCCCCTCTATTTTTTTTTTCTCTCACCATTTTTTCTCTCTTCTCAGTGCCGATCCCCTCCCTAACTCCCTACCCACAGAGTTCAGCCCTCATCTTCTCTCACCGCTACACATGCCACTCCATATGTCGACCTTCCTACACCAGCCTCCACACACCAGCCTTCCTATGCCGGCCTCACCACGTCGGGCTCCCTACGCCGGCCTAATCTTTTCATTCTCATGAAGTCACGATGACCCTCTCTCTCTCTCTTTAATTTCTCCATAATTTCCTCTCTTTTTTAGATTCTGGGTTTGTTTAATATTGAATCAATGCTATTATTTCAATTTTTATGTGGAAATAAAATTAGGGTTTTGAAAAAACCCATGTGCTTGGTTGTTTATTTTTGGGTTTGTTTATTTTTTCAATTTCCTCTCTCTGTTTTAGTGTTTTATATTCTGGGTTTGTTTATTTTTTTTTCTTTGTTTGCTTTCTTCGTCGGTACGTTGCTTTGTCGTTCTTTTTTTTTTTTTTTTTTTGGTTTTGTGTTTGCTACAGCTTGGTGTTTGGGTGGTGAGAAAACGTGGGAAAGCAAAGGGATTTTCTGGGTTTGTTAATATTTTCTGGGTTTGTTAATTTTTTTTTCTTTGTTTGCTTTCTTAGAAAATAAATGATAAGGAAACCGAAAAAACCCACCAAAATTGACCGAAACCGAAATCCAATCGAAACCGATGGTTTTCCAATTATTTTGGTCGGTTTCAGTTGAGAATTTCACCAACCGAAAATTTCGATTTCGGTTGGCCAACACTTAGAAAACTGACCGAAACCGAATTGACACACCATTATTCCCCATGCACCAATGCCAATGCCATCTCCAAGACCCATTAACAGAACACAGCCCAACATCGATCGCATCACCATCTATATTAAAACATAGCCCACATGGCCAATGTGAAGTAGTCGAGCCCACATTCTCATTTCCCACACTAAACCTACATCCTACATGTTCTTGGAAGCTCGGTTCAGCCTTACCCACTGCACAGCAAGCAAATCATGGCCCAACACATGTTAGACTACCACAACCTAATACAACAACGTACATGTCCACACTCAGCAAAGCACCATATAACCATACCTACCACAGGCTTGCACCTAACCAAGACATAGCCACAAAAGAATATCTTGCAAAGCCACCAACTCATTGCCCCAAGGCTAATTCATGTAGCACACATCCATCATCAGGCAACACAACTTGCTACTACCTTCTCGCACAGCTCATGGCTTGCTCCTTCAAAGCAAGGCTTTAATTATGTGACTAATATGGGAGTACTGTGCCCTCAACGTGCACTGCTTTATTGGTAGTGCCCCTTGCCACTACCTACCAAACTTTTAGGGTGAGTTTGGTTCGGTTTTTTGTAAAAGTACATAACGAAAAAGTGGAGTTTTCAAAAAGTGCATAATGAAAAAGTATATTTTCAAAAAGCTGAGTGTTTGGTAAAAGTTGTTAAAAAGTGTTTTTTAAAAAAGCTAAGTGTTTGGTTAGAACTTATAAAAGTAGCGTTTTGAGTTGTAAATTACCAAAAAGGACAATGTATATATAAAAGCATCTCTAGCAGGTTAGACAAATTTTTGTACTGTTTGGACAATCAACGGTAACATTTACCTTTTGCTTACCTACTTTTTTAATTTTTAATTTTTAATTAAATTTATTCTTTTTTAATCTTTATTTTTTCTTTTTCTATTCATTCTCAACAATTATATTTTTCAACAAAAAATGTTACATCCACAATATTTTTTGCAATACTTTCACAAGAATCATAACAAAATCTTATATGGAAAGTTGTTTCTAGTTCTAATTTAAACTCATTACTGAAATTATATTTTTACTCATCAATATTAACTAATTATTTAAAATTTATTGTGAAAATATTGTAGTATTATTTTTAAATTGTGATTTTTTCTTCTTTGCCTTTTCTTTCATCCATACGTTTCCTTTTTTTTTTTTTCTTGCATTTTGTCAACCACACACGTATACCCATATTAGTACATCCTCTCTTCTTCTTCTTCTTCTTCTTCTTCTCTTTTTTTTTTTTTTTTTTTTTTCTTTTTTTTTTTTTAATTTTTTTTTTCACTTGGTTCCAGAAGCTCCTCATTCTTTCTTTCTCTAGCTCTCTGAGGTCTTTCTACTCTTTTTTTTTTTTTTTCTTCTATCGGCTTCTATTTTTTTTTCTATCGGCCCCTCACTCTTTTTTTTTTTCTTCTATCGGCTTTTATTTTTTTTTTTCTCCAGAAGCTCCTCACTCTTTCTATTTTTTCACTCTTTCTTTCTCCAACTCTCTTTTCTTCTATCAGCTTCTACCAGGGGTCATATTGGCTTCTATTTTTTTTCCTTGTTCTTGATTAGTTGTTGTTTCTGATTTTAGATTTGTCAGATTGGCTTCTATTTTTTTTTCTTGATCATTTATTATTGTTGTTCTATTTTTTTTTTTTTTTTTTTTTTTTTTTTTTTTTTTTTTCTGTTCTTGATTTGCTATTGTTGTTGTTTTGATTTTAGATTTGTTGTTTAAATTATATCAGTTTTATAAGAGCAACAATTTTTTTTGCTTTTATTGTTGTGGTTTGATTAATTTTATTGCGTGAGTGAGCTTCAGGGCAAAGGGAGAGCAGAGAGATGAGATGAGATGAGAGGTGTGAGAGCTGGCTTGTGCAGAGCAGAGAGATGAAATTTGCTAAGGCTGTGCGTGATTTGAAGAAGACACCTTGCCCTTTATTGAAGGGCAATTTTGGTAATTCAACTCACCCAACGGATATATCTCAAACGCCCACTAAAGCTTTTACAAAATGGACCGAAAATGTCCATAACTGAAATGTGCATTTCCTTCACAAATATAAAACGCAACTTTTGTCAAAAAGTTGCGTTTTATAATCACCAAACGCTGAACTTGGGCTGGCTTTTTTAAAAAGCCAACTTTTGGGCTCAAAACGCCCAAACAAATAAGCACTTAATCAAGGCTGTAACAAATTGGTAGGTCCATTATTTAGAGCATTAGTAATAGTGGTGCTAAAAAGCTAAAAAGCTATTTTTAGCACCAATACATATAAAAAAGAGTGTTGCAATGGTGGAGCTAAAGGTAAAAATTTTACCTTCATTACTACAGTGCACAGCTATATATGGTTGTGCACTTTAGTTGAGAGCTAAAAAGAAAAATTCATTTTTCATTCTCCATTTGATTAAAATAATATTTGTTCATTTGTGTGTGTGTGTGTGTGTGTGTGTGTGTTTTTTTTTTTTTTTTTTTTTTTTAAGGACAAAGATTAGCTACAAAATTGGTTGTAGCCTTAGGCTACAAACTAATTCAATATTTTTTTATTGGAGGTGAATTTTGACAAATCCACCATTGGATTGCATCTTCTTCTTATATACTTCATGTTTGCAAAATTTCAAGAAAACTAAAGATCAATAGCTATGTCATCAATAAATTTTTAAATTGCAAGTTTTTGTAATTTAAAATTATGCATAAAATATAAGCTTATAGATTATATAGTAAATGATATCCGATTGACACAAAAATTGACATGTGCATTAAGAGCGTAAAGAACATGTTATTCAACAGTTAGATTTTCAGAATATACAATAATATTTATTTTATTAAGTGAGTTTGTAGCCTAAAACTACAATCGATTTTGTAACTAAACTTTGTCCTTCTTTTAAACTCCAACCGTGCAAGCCTTAGACAAAACACTCTCAACACTCTCAACTCTCTCAACTCCCTCAAACTCACCCTCTCAAACTCTCACCTCTCCGTCTCACTACCAACGGCCCGACTCAATCCTCAACGTCACTAGCCCACCGAAGCTCGATGTCACCGACCCACCAGCTGACCCACTTCGTTGAACTCCCAAGCCGACCCAAGCCCCAAGTTGCCGATCTATGCCTCCGATCCATCTCGACCTTCTTTGATGCTCTCAACTCTCTCAAACTCTCACCTCTGAACTCTCACCTCTCTGTCTCGCCGCCATCGCTGCCAATCCATGCCTCCAACCCAACTCGCCTTGTTGTCTCTATCTTCTTCATCTACATGCTTGGGATTTTTGATTTGGCTAATTGGAATGATAAATTTATAATATTTGTTGAATCTAATGATAAATCGTTGATGATTGGAATTTATTGGGAATTTTCTATTTGCAGGAATTTATGTTTTTATTTTTAAATGTTAGTTTGGGAATTTTCTACGTGCAAGGAAGGCTACAAATTTTTTTTTTTTTGGGTCTATTTTTGCTTCTTGCTGATTTTCTATTTGTTGATTCTAATTTATTTGCATAGTTTGCGAATTTTGGCTCAATGGTAAGTAATTACAAGCAAATAATATTGTGGGTTGTAATTTATTGTTAAAAAATATTGTCGGTTCTTAATTTAAATAGTCTCAACAAGGCATGGAATTTGATTTCAAATCTCCTATTGATTCTGTGTAAAGTAAAGAACCATTCAATCAAATTGATTGCCTGTTTAATTATTAGATTTTTTTTTCTTTCACATGGCATGTGGTTGTGGCTTTGGTTCCTTTTTAGTAAATAATAAATAAAAAACTATAGAATAATTTATGATTGGTACATATACATATACAAATATATATATATATATATATATATATATATATATATATATATATATATATATATATATATGTATGTGTGTGTGTGTGTGATGTTCTATAAATAAATACTTCAAAAACTAAAACATAAAAATGAGGGCAAGTTGTAGAATTGGTCAAATAGTTTGTGCATTTATTCATTTTCCGTGAAAGGAGATATCTTGTCTGATTCTGAACAAGAAATGTAATTGTAAAATGATTAATTAAACCAAATTATTTTAGAAATAAGTAAGTAATTTCCAAGCTCCAGCTTTTTCTTTGAAGCAAACAATACATGCTGAGGTGGGTTACTTCCCAACACATATAATAAAGTCTTGGTGTTGTCTTATATATAGTGGCTGTAAGTCACCTCTTAAGATGTAAAGTCTTAACTGCTCTTGATGTATGATGAAATCACAATCTGGTGCATGTTGGTTTTCATGATTGGTGAATCTTTCTAATTAATTTATGAGGAATTGATTTTTTTTTTTATTTCGAAATTCTTACAAACAAACTTGAATCATGAATTCTAGTTTTAGTGAGAAATTGTCAGTTTGGTTTTGAGATGCTCAAAAATGAATTTGTTGTTTTCTTTATCAGTGGGATTAAGTTACATGTTAAATTAAGCATTTATGCACAATCATGTTCTATTGTTATACTTCTAAGTATTTTAAGTTTTGATATAAATGTTAGTTTGAGAATTTTCTATGTGTAGGGAAGTTTACATTTTGAAACACTCCAAAAGATCATGAAGGCGTGTATAATTCTCCATAACATGATTGTTGAAGATGAGTGGGATGATAATGAAGTGGTAGACTTGGATTATGAACAAATTGATGGAGTGGATAATCCTCTTATGCAAGTGTCACGTGAAAAAAGTGATGGATTTATGACATATATTGAGAGTTATGGACACATTAGAGACCGAGAAATTCATTCTCAACTTCAGTTGGACCTCATTAAACATTTATGGCAATTGCAAGGCGAATCATAGGAACTTCCTTTTTTATATGTTGAGAAGCATGAGTCATAGGAACTTGTGCGAGTGTGTAAGTTTTATTATAATTTGGCTTGAGTTATGTATGTGAGTAATCTATGGACTATATTGTTTTAGCTATAACATGTATTCTATTTTATATGTTTTCTTATAAAGTTTCTTCATTTCATAGTTCACATTGTTCCAAGATTGCTTCTAGACATTTAAGACAATTTTTTTAGTCAAAGATAAATTTCTATATATAGTATCTGGTTAAAAAAAAAAAAAATGTTGTTATACTAGATGATAATAGGCTATTTGTGAGAGACCGCACCCCTGACCTGTTTTTAGGTGTGTTGGGCCAAACCCACGTGAATGGGTGGAGTCGTGTTATTGCCTTTCAAAATGGAGGTTCAACTAGTTATATTTTCCCCTTTAAATTAAGGGTTTTACAATAGAGTCGTCACTTATTTAATTATTAGAATAAATAAGAAAACCAAAATTGAAAAATTCATCATTTTATTAATTTTCAATTGAATTTACATTGATCATAGGAAAATTACATGGCTTTGGTCCTCGATACAATCTAAGATAAAGTACATGACTTTGTTTCCTAGTTATAATCTAGAAATCGAAAATTACAAGGAAAAACATTGGTCTATTAACTCTTGATCTAAGTTTGGAGGCTATGTTACAAGGTGGGAAGGTGTTAGGCACCCACCTTACCTGGTGAAACCGGTCTTTTAGACTATGATGACCAACATTCATATCACATTATTCAATATGTTATTAATCAATTTGCATGTTGAATTTAAAGTATGTGCATGTGATAAACCCTAATTCAATTTATTAAGCATTTCATTTGGATTGAAAAATAAATTCTAGTGAATGTGTGTGGATGGTGATAACCTAGATTCAAGAATTTGAAAGAATTATGAAACAAATACATTTTTCATGTTGATTTAAGATTAAAACTAATGTTATGCATGAATATGTGATGAACAACCAAGAACATGTGAAGAACACATAAGAACATTCAAACATATTCAAGAAAATTAAAATAATTACTATCATGCTTTAATTTTAAATTCTCATCATGACAACACAAAAAACAAGTTAGGGAAAATGATTATACTTTCATAAAAGATCCATACGATGGATGAGGAAACTCTTGGTGGAGGTCCTAAGGGTGGAGGAAAAAAGAAAAAGTAGGAGAGGGAGAGTGAGTCTCACTCAATACCTTGAGTCTCAGGAAGACCAAGATATGACAAGACTACTCAACTTTATTAGAACTCAAGAGAGGAGAAGAGAAGGAGTTTTTTTTTTTTTTTTTTTTTTGTATTTGTATTTGTATTTTTGAAATGAAAGAGAGGGAGGGTTTATAGTGTAGTGGTAGAGGAAATATGAATGGAAAGTCATTTAATGAGGGTTGACAAAGAATCATGAACCTAAATCTCATTTTAGCATTTGGGGAAATTTGGTGCATTAAATGGAAAGATTGGTGGGAATGAAAAGCAAACCAAAATTCGGTTTTCCCATAGCTATTCAAATTGAAGCCCCAGATGTCTAGTTTCTGAGAAAATTAATCTCATTCACAGATTCAAAATAGTCTGAGAGATACCAATGAAATGGTGAGCAGAGGTTATTTGTTAAAAAATATAGTTTTAGCACAATTAACATTAATAGGTCCCAAATTAGCTCCCAATTAACATTAAATGACTCCAATTACTCCTATTTCAGACTTAATTGGTTCCAAATTTATTCTAATTAAAAGATAATTGTATAAATTATTCATTGAATAATTAATGTTTAACTATCTAATTAATTAGATGTATGCAACCTTACCATAAAATGTAGTCCTAGCAATCAAATTATGACACATCATTGATCTCCAATTGATTACACTTATAACCAATTGAAATCAATTGTTCATGATTCACATATAGTCGGGCTCAATTTGTAATAGTGCATCTCAACTATTTAAATTTGATTTGATGATAACTTTTAATCTGGTAGTCCGATTAGGACTTATGACCAGTCGATTTGATTATTACAACATCAAGATCATTTTGGTGAAATGAGATTAAGGATCTAATGGCCAGAATCAAGATGCATATTTCCAAGGTGAAAGTACCCTCTTACCCTCCATATGAGATTAAATGTGGATTGCAAAATGAGGTGTCAACACTATCACGATGATTGAGAAATTTTTTTTAGTCAAAAAATAAATTTGTATATATATAATTTGGGATTAAAACAAAATATTATTGTTACACTAAATGATTAATTGCTATCATGATGATTGAGAAATTGTTTTATTAAAAAAAAAATGTATAAGTATAATTTGGAGTTAAAAAAATCGCTTGTTAACACTAAATGATTATTTGCTATCATGTGATGGTGGTGGTGGAAGGGTCAGTGGCGTGGTGGTGGTGGCAGTGGTAGTCACAGCGGTAGCGATTACGGTGGTTGTAATTGTTGTTTATTGTAGTAGATATATTATTTTATTGTAATATTTATATTATTTTATTGTAATGTTTATATTATTTTATTGTGTTGAAAGTTAAAATAGATCCACTATCGCTGGATGTTTTATAAAGTAAATAGATAAAATAGATGAAGTAACTTTTTGTGGTATTAAATAACTAAATTTTTAACCCCACTACTAAAGAGTATCTTCACCTTGTTAGCTTATTTATATCATTTTTCATAATATGGTACGGCGCATGATTCCATAATCCATGTGTAGGGGTAGACCTGGCAAATGGGTTGAGTTGGACGACTTTGGGTTAGGCTCGTTGGGTATAGGTCAAAAAACTTATTTCACTAAAATGAGTTGCTCTTCCTATGGACTTTACCTAGTATTTGACGGTTTGGTCAACTTAGAATGACCCATAATTTTTTCACATACCGTAATAATAATAATAATAATAATAATAACAACAACACTTAATATACTTCTAACCTCATTTTCTAATATTTATTTTGGTACAAACAAGAGTACAGGAAAAAAAAAAAAAAAAAAACTAAAGGATAAAAGTTAAATTATACATAAATCCTTTAATCTATAGTCTAATAATTAATTCTATTAGTCTATTAGTCTAATAATTCCACAAAAACGAAAAGAAAATGTGTATACATGAAACATGAAATTAAATTAAATTGCATATTAACTAAGTGTTCTTTTGGTTTAGGTTTTTGTTCAGAACTTATTTCCTTATTTACTGAACGTTGAAAAAAATATAGTTGTGCTTCAAAAAGTTAAGGATTTTAAAAAAGAGTACATAAGAAAATAAGCTAAAAATTTTGAAGAAAAAGCTAATCCAAACTCATACAATTTATACTGTTTTAAGAATGAAATATAACCTATTAGATTAAAAAAAAAATTATATTGAACTTATAAAAAACCACTCAATTTTAGTAGTAGATGCGACATAAAAAATATTTATTTATGAGAATTACTTGTCAAAGTAACGCGTAATGGACAAAATGGGCTTCTGCCATTTTTGGGAAAATTATATAGGGAAATGCCCCTCTTCTCAAACTAAATAGGGAAATTCTCCTTTTTAAAACTCGATTTTTGATAAATCGAGTTATGTTTTATAGTAGCGTTTTTAAAAAGCCTATAATGACGTTTTAAGGACCTACAGTGACGTTTTTTAACTCGACTTTAATGAAATCGACCTATAGTGGTGTTTTTTTACTGATAACTTGATTTCTTTGAAATCGAGTTAAAAAACGTCACTATAAGCTCTTTAAAATGCCACTATAGGGTTTTAGAATTTTTTTTTCCTAACTCAATTTATTAAAAATCGAGTTTTAAAAGGAGGGCATTTTCTTATTTAGTCTGAGAATGGTGGCATTTTCTTATATAATTTGCTCGAAAAGGGTAGAAGCCCATTTTGTCCAGCGCGTAACACTACTAATATTTTCATCTATAACATAAAAAATTTAATATAATTTTAATATACACATATACATTAAAAATTAGTCAGCACAAAAAATTTAAGTTTAAAATTTTGGTCAAGTTGGGTTAGGTATGGGTTCCACCTGGTTTGATTGGGTGAAAATCGGGTATAGGTTAGATTCTCATCATTTAAAAAAAAAAAAAAAAAAAAAAAAAAAAAAAAAAAAAAAAGGAGGAAAAAGGAAACGCATTTGGTGTTCCTTTTACCTCTCGACGGGGTTTAAAGCCATGTGAACGATAAAATGCTAAATTATAATTTTGTTAGGGTTAATAATTTGGGAAATGATACTCTTATACTTATTTTTTTACATCTAATTCTATACGTTAAAATGTGGACAATTCTATATATTGATTGCAGATATTGATATAAAATAGTAGATGTAAGGTAGTGTAAGAAGATATTTCCCCCAATAAATTTGATGACACATCAGGTTACAGATTTATGTTTGAAACGCGCTTTTGTTAAAACGTTCTTCGATTTTTTCAAATTTGACATTTTCAAGGAGAAAGAAGAAAAAAAAAAGTTGATGGCGAACATAAACAATCATGACGAGTTGATAAAAAAAGGTTCTTCGATTTTTTCAAATTTGACCTTTTCAAGGAGAAAGAAGAAGAAAAAAAAAAAGTTGATGGAGAACATAAACAATCATGACGAGTTGATAAAATGCAAAGCACGTATGTTGGCATCTTGATGATCAGCGAAAAACAAAAATGCTGGCATCTGGAAGGTAAAGAAATTCACAAGGGTCATCCCTCCGATAAACTAAAGCAGAACCTCTTATTCAATCATAATATTACATTATTGGCACTGCAGCAGTAAACTTAGTTGATAGGGACAGATATGGAAATTGCTAAAAGACTTCCTTTGGGGGGAAGAAAAAGCACAGCACAATTACAAATTCTTGAACACCTGACTTAATATCATAAGCGTTTATTTAAAGAGTAACAATCTCTTAAGATAACTAGATAATATTACTAGATAATTATTCAAATATTTAAATAGATATAAAGTACTTAAATAATTAGGACTACTCAAATAAAGATAAGATAACTAGTAGAAAAGATAAAAATAAACAATAAGGACTTTCAAAAGTTTGGCAGCAGCAAGACTCTCCTGAGATAAGTTTAATGTGATAAAGTAACACAATGCTCTAATGCATCATCCACAAGATCTAAGCCAGACCCTTGCAGTTTCATGCAGGTAATTTGATCAAGTCGCTCACTCATTTCTGGGGTTAAAATGTTCTTCCAATCTCCAACTACCCCAGCTCGAAAAAAGGCACTGTTTGGCATCCCAACCCATGGATCAACACCATTCTTGTTTACTTCCAAGTTTTTCAGCCTCTCCAAGTTACACTTCCTTATCACCTCCTCAACCTCTTCCTCTTCAGCAAATGGCTTTCCAATAAATGAAGCAAGTTTTTTCACTTCTTCTTTTGGGTTCCTTTGTAGCTCTTCATACTTCAAAAAAAGTATTTTTTGAGGCATCTTTAAGCTCTCATTCCAGTACTCTAAAACATGGTCGAAAAATGGCCCAAAATGGCAAACACCATTGCAAAAGCTCTCGAATGCCTTCTCTATGGGATATGGACCTTGTTCAGGTGTCCTAAGCTTGTTGAAGAAGTGCCACATTGAAACTAAAGTGTCTTTTGGGTTGCGAGTTATGTAAACAATCTTGCACTCCGAGTTCTTAATGGACTCAGGCAGTGCACTATAAGGCAAGTGAGTGTGGAAGAGTCTTGGAGACTCCATAGCTGAGAGATCTGGAGGTGGATTTGCAGTGTAAACCTGGATTTCTAAAGTCTGCACATAAAATGCAGGGGGGTGTATGGCCAAAAGGTCCTCGTCCTTGTTACCAACAGTACCAAATTGCCTTTGCATGATGCAGAAGCAGAGAGCTTTCAGCCATGTGCTACCTGTTTTCATAGCGGACGCCAAAATAACATCATCATCGCGAGCTTCAAATTGTGAGTGAAGAACAATGGAAGCTTCAAGGTGACGAGGTCTGTACCAGAAAGCATCTCTTTGATAGAGATCAAGGTTCTCAAAAAAACTTCCTCTAGGAAGTTGGTCTAGTAGCAGCAGCTTTGTTGAATTAGACAGATCCATGAGAAGTATTTGGTACTGTATGTGTTACTAGTTGCCAAGATAGTTAGATTATTTCCTCAACAACTCAGTTATCTTATAGGGACAGTTTGGAAAGCATTTCCGCATGTTTGCATTTGGCATTTAAAAGGTAGGTCCCACGACAATTATGCACTTGACAATTATGCGGATTATATATTTTGCTGGGCTCGCACGATATTATTTATATTTAAAAATTATTTTACTACAATATTTTTAGTAATAAATTTTTAATTTTCAGCAAACTAGTAGTTAATTTATACGATGTATGGAAAAGTTCATAAAAATACTAAAATTTTCCAATTAAAGAGCGGTCAATTCAATGAAAAAATGAATATTACTATTAATGTTTTAGGAGAGTTGAGAGAAATTTAGATAAGATAAATGGCGGTATCCAAAATAATTGATAAAGTGGCTTTCGGAACCACTAGCAGAATTATATAAGCCAAAATGATTAAATATTACTGTCATTTGGTAAGGTATGTGATACTAGTTGCCAAGATAGTACGGCAGAAATAATTGATGAAGTGGCTTTTGGAACCACTAACAGGATTATATTGGCCAAAATGGTCAAATACCAACCAAAAATACTCATAATTTAATTAGATAATTTTTATTCTTAAAAAATAAAAAATGAGATTAAAATTGCAATTCATTAAAATTAAAAAAAAAAAACCTACCTAATAAACTTTTTTTAAAAAAATTAGTACACTTTTTATTTAAATATATCTCTCATACGTTTGATATATATATATATTAAATTAACACACTAAATCTAGCAGTATACTCTATTTTAAATTTTAGTTTCTTAAAAATTCTAGCAATAGATAAATTCAAATTGAAAAATTACATTAAACTTAAAATATAAAAAGAGTCTTATCACATGTGCAAAGTGCGTGACGAGGGTAGTTATTATTATGGTAATAACTTTATCTTTCAATTGCAACTATGTTTAGAAACTGGTACGGTCAAAAAATCTTTGGCTGGTTTTTGACCAGTTTTAGGGCTCTTTATCAGAACTGATTGGTGCTTGGTTCTAGTTGAAGATTGTATGGATCGGAGCATATGAAGTTTGTAATGTATTCCTATTTATTACACAAAGGAAAGAGCAACACGCAATGCCAGCGCACAATAAGCAAAGTAAACATGGGAAAATCCTAAAATTTTATTCCTTTATGCCGAAGTACAAAAAGGAATACCAATGTTTTGCATCGTACAAAATCTGCCTTAACCTACACGACTTAATCTCCTAATTTGTAACCTACAAAGATACAATAATCCTATAAAATAAACAAAGTACCCTTGGGTTTATATTAATCTTGATTTTATATTAGTTAAAGGCTTTAATAGGTTTACATTTCTATTAACAATGTAAGTTTACATTGTAGACATATAAAATGTGCACAATATTACACTTTTTGCAAATGTATATAAAATTGTACATATTTTGTGTACTACAATGTAAGTTTAAATTGCTACAACAATGTAAACTAAGAATTATTCATCAGTTAATTATGTAACGGTATAAGAAGTCCAATTATGTTATAATGTCATGTATTCTTAACCCTAGTTATTAGTCTCTATATGTACTCTACTAAGGTTCATTGTACATTGTACAACGACAACAACTAAGAATACATTAAAAATGTAGCTGTTGGATCTTTATCCCTTCCATGTATGTAGACCGACAGACAAATGAAATTTCCTTGTTCTCTCCTCTGTCCTTGCTTCATTTCAATATTTAACATTACCAAAGCAAAAAGTTCTTGAATTTCATAAGTTCATTTAAGCTGTTTGACGGATGTGACTGGCTGAGGTATGACTGACGCTAAAAAAAATAAAGTATACTTAGATTAGTGTGGGGTTTCATTCATAAAAAAGATGATCCGTAGGGCTTCCACTTTGCATAAAGGGATAAACACAACAACTTGTGACTATTGAACACAATAGGCAAGCTGTTTCTGTCTACGTGAAGTTCGTTTTACAAACTTACCAAAACAAAAAGGTCCATGAACGAATAGAATGTCTTCCTCTTCTTGGTTTTTTTTTTTTTTTTGGTTGTTTTTTTTTATGTATTAACTTTTCCTTATTCATAAGTTCATTTCACCTGATCGATTGAAGTCTGTGATTGATGCTGAAAAATACATTACTCATATAGTTATCGTAAGTATATATATATATATATATATATATATATATTACCAACCATATTATAGACAAGTGTACCTAGAATAGTGGGGTTTTCCACAAACCCAACGACTCGTGGGCACTGGGCATTAGGAAAACAACTACTGCAATGACGTATTTATGCCACTTGAATAATGGTTCAGGACACAGAATAATCCATTTTGATGGGATCTCTCTCTCTCTCTCTCTCTCTCTCTCTCTCCATATTCGTTTAGAAAGGGCTCCTCAGCTTTTTTTAACGTAAAGGGGTCTTGTATTTCATTATGTGAGAATAAAATTGTAAAGCAACCGTACGATATAGAGATCGACTTCATTTGTATTGAGAGTTTCCAATATAGATTCACCTAAATAGCATGGTTGGTTTCTCACACACATAATAAGGAAAAATCTATTACACACATGTTTATCAATAACTGAAATCTTTCGATTTATAAAAACAGTGTGTGTACCTGTCCAAAAATAAAGGCACCTGAGTATAACTATTAGAAATTTATTACCTTAATAGTAAAGGTTCAAACTCAATCTTATTTGGTATGTAAGTCAAGTCTATTAACCATAATTAGTAGGACAAAATTGCCAAATGTCCTTTTCGGGCAAAAACAGCAGTTTTTTGCTCTATTTTTCAAACTAATTAGGGAAATGTTTATCTTTTGTAATTTGAATTGTAATAAATCGAGTTACAAAAAAAAAAAAATTTGGAGCCCTATAACGGCGTTTTTATAGACTTATAGTGACGTTTTAAGAATTTATAATAACGTTTTGTAACTCGACCTCTATGAAATTAAGTTATAGACAATTTTTTTTTTATTTTTATTTTTAATTTTTTTAACCTATAACTCAATTTCATAGAAATCGAGTTATAAAATGCCATTATAGGTCCTGAAAATGTCATTATAGACTTCTTAAAAATGCCGCTATAGGGCCAAACTCGATTTATTACAAATCAAATTTTAAAAGAAGAGCATTTCCCTAATTAGTTTGGGAAAGGAGGCAAAGAGCTGCTATTTTTGCCCGAAAGGGGCATTTGGCAATTTTTTCCATAATTAGTGTATAGTTACTCTAGGATTTAGCCTGCTCTATATATTTTGGATTTATTGTAACACATGATTCAATTTGTATTTCTCTTTTATAGTAAAGATATAGTTCTTAATGGTTTCATATGTGGACGTAGACCGTCACGCTAGATCACATAATCCTTGTGTTCTTTTGTTACTATTTAACATAGTATTAGATCTAATATTTAACAATAACAAAAGTTATTTAATTTCTTAAAAAAAAAAGTTGTAAAAGTTTTATTGATATTTTTAAGAAAAAGGAAAATTAAGTACTTCATAAGTCTTCTCATTTCTTATTGTATCAAAGAGGTCCTTAGTAAAAACATTCTTCTCGCAAGCAATGCAATGCAAAAGCTACAATGAAGAGATATCATTCCACTAGGCTAACTAGGAAACCTCTGTCTTGGTTTGGTATCTATGTCGGGTTCTGTCAAAGGAAACCAACAATAATAATTCACCCAATCCAAGCAGAAGAAAAAACTATTGTAGTGAACTCATTTTCTGCCCCATAAAGCAACAAGGGTCCTTGTCAAATGAATATATGTTGTCAGTTTACACTATCTTTGTTGAATTTTTTTTTTTTTAATCACCACTATCTTTGTTGAATTAGACGAATCAATGAGAAGTGCGTCCAGCAGGAATGGATCTTTACTGATAAAAATACTTTATTTCACTTTAATAAATACTTTCCTTTCTTTCTCTTTAAAATACATTTGTTATGCTCAGATTCCTTTTTATTTTTTCCCCAACATTCAGAATAACATCTTCCCTTTTTCCTTAATATGATAAAGCAACCATGCTAAATGAGCTAATAGCCTAATACTGATGGAGACTCTCAATACATGGTCAATCTCTAGCATAGTTGCTTTACAATTTTGTTCTCACATCATAAAGATACAATAAAATGATGTTGGGTAGAAATTATTCTACTTCAAAAAGTAAATAGTTCAACAAGATCATGTTTATGCGCTAAACAAAGATAAGGGGCCTTTAGCATGTCTGGCCCACGTATGGGGATAGTGTTGTAGGAGACACCACTTTTTCTACTTCAACATTTTAATTTTCATTAAAAAAAAAAAATTTAGGGGCTTTCTGCTAAACGAAGAGAGAGAGAGAGAGAGAGAGAGAGAGAGCTCCAATCAGGCATGAATATGTTATTCAGTTATTCCACTAGTTGGGAATTGGGATAAGCACCTAATTAAAAATATTCTTCCAGCTAGCTAGCAAGTTGAACTTGTGGTGGCTTTAGAGCATTCCCATTAAGGATGTTAAAAGTGATATATGCTAAATTTTAGCATCAAAACACACAAAAAGCCACTCCATCAAAAATTTCAAATGGCAAAATTTTTGACATACTGCTACAGTGAGCTTGTATCAATACAAGCTCACTGTAGCTAGATTGTAAAAAAAAAAAAAAAAAAAAAAAAATCCTTTTATATTCTTAAACGGCTCTTTTTTTTTTTTTTTTTTTGTCCCTCTCTCTCTCTCTCTCTCTCTCTTCCATGGTTCATCATCTCTGCCTGTCGCCGATCTTTGCTCGTCGTCGTCGATCTCTACCTCTTCATTGCCGATCTGTCTCCAATTCGCCTTCTAATCTTCGTGCTGGATCGTGGACCGTTCTCTCTCCTTTTTCTGGGTTTTGATGGTTCAGGCTTTAGATAATCGTGGTTTGTGGGTCACAGTGTTTCTGTGGGTCACTTTGATTCTGTGGGTAATGGTATTTTAGAGTAGGTGATGTGGGTTGATTTGGTGGCTATGGGTTGTGGTTGGGTTTTTGGTGGTGGTTGTTTTTGTTGGTGAGAGTGGCTGCATTAGATCAGATCAGGGTTGGGGTGGGTTGTGGTTGGGTTGGGGTGGGTTGTTTGGGTGACTAGGGTGGGTTGTTGTTGGGGTTTTGTGGGTGGTGGTTGGTTGTGGGTTTGTGGAGATGGTGAATGGTGGGCTAACTGTGAGGGTGATTAGACGAAGAGAGAGTAACAGAAAGGGGAGAGAGAAAAAGAATGAATAGCTTTTAGGTGGTGGCTAGCAGTGGCTAGCCTTGGGTGTGGGTTGTGCCATGGGTTAAGAAAGATGGAGAGACAATGGGAGAGAGAGACAGAGGGAGAGTGAGAAATAATTAAAAAAAAAAAATTAATAAAGATATTAAAGAAAGAATATTTAAATGAAGTTGTAAAAAAAAAAAAAAAGAATGTTTGATGTTTGGTATATTATAAAATGAGGTGTTAAAATTGTAAAAGTAGTGTTTTGAGATTGTAAATGCTAAAATTTTCACTATTGTTGATGGGAATGCTCTTATAGTCTATGACTTTGTAAAAGTAGTGTTTTGAGATTGTAAATGCTAAAATTTTCACTATTGTTGATGGGAATGCTCTTATAGCCTATGACTTTCTTCCACAAGTATTGCAAATTGCAAAAGCTATTTTAGCATTAGCAAATAAGGAATTTATATATTTATATTTTTAGAAATGATTGTCACACAATCCTTATTACATACTTACCGTGTACACATTGTCACATAACATAAATTATGTTTTTAAAATATAATAATTTTAACTAAGATAGTTTTTATTATTATTAAAATAAAACGTGTCTTTAGAAGGCAATGTGAATACAAGTGTGACAAAATTTTCTCTCTTTTTATTGCTAGGTAAAAAGGGGAAGAGGGAGGTGGCATTTGAATGTGCACCACATATTCGATGCTTATAGTCATAGATGCTATTGGGATATCAGCTGGAACCTTGTGAGATATTTTGATTCATCGACTAGCTAGGATAATGGTAGGGGAGCTCTTATTATGTTTGGCATCACTGTATGGTCCAGTCAAAGCAAAACCAAGATTCTATATTTTATGTGATACAGCAAAATTCTACTATATATGCAGCTGTGTAATGTTGACGTCTGCCAAGCCAATAAGCATGAGGAGGTTCTTCAGTGACTGCTGAACTCATTTTCAACCCCGCCATAACTCCATTAATTAAGGCAAGAAGAGTCATATGCAAAATGAGTTTTCATCATTTCAAATCTCTATTGGGAATCTTTAGTTCGTACCAAGCCAAGTCATGAAATTATTGCTTCCATACACCTTCAGTCCCATGTAATTATGTCATGTTTGATCCCAAAAAACCCAAATCATTTGTAGGTTCATATGCTTACAAAATAAACAAACTAACCTTGGGTTAATTTAAGGCTAGTCGAGGACTCAAGGTGAACCTAAAGTTCTCTATTAAATGAAATCTATGTTAAGTTCATTGTAAATTTGTAATGTGAATACTTAAATGGCAGTTTTTTTTTTTTTGGACTCTGGACGTAAATAATCAAGTTGAAACTTGAAACATGTTAAAATATGAGGAAAATGGCTATTTACCTTTTATTTTAAAACTATTTAGCTAGACAGCCATTTTTTCAAAGTATTTAAAAGTTTTTGGAACTCGGTATTATTTATTTTTTTTGAGAAGCAAGTTACTGAATATTATTAAGGTAGGCTACTAAGGTCAGCCTGAACAACAAATGATAGATTTGGTGGTACATTTTCCATCCAGATTTGCATATGATTGAGGGATTTTGTGGAACTCGGTATTATTGATATTGAATTCCAGGAAAACTTGACATTTTTTATACATATTCTGCCTTTTAATTTTTTTTAAAAAAAATTTACATAAAACTTGACATTTATCAAATTTTACTTAAAAATATACATAAAACTTAACATTATTAATATAGAATTCTAGAAAAAAACTTATCATCAGCAGTATCAAATTCTAGGACATGGATATTTGGCTAGATACTTTGAAAATAAGACTATTTTGCTACTTAGGCTGCATTTGTTTCGGTGGTAAAGGAAATTAGGAAAACGTTTTACACCCTTAAGGGTGTTTGGGTGCGCAAGGAAAATTGGGTCAAATGGAAAATCATTTTCGTTGACCATAAAATTTGCCCTCTAACCCTGTAAAACCATTTTTGTTTGTATTTTACCTTCAAATCAATTCCGCCCCAGAAAAACAGAAGAGAGAGAGAAACAATAAGGAAGAGAGATTGCACACCAGCACCAGCGAGCTCGTGCCCTAGCACCAGCGAGATCGCGCCACAAACCCACCCATCGATCAACCCACCTCACCCACTAGTGAGATTGCGCCACGAACCCACAAACCGATTGACCCACCTAGTGAGTGACCCACTCCTAGATCGAATTGCCACCTTCAGATCGACCCACCTCATCCACCGGCGAGTTGCACCCACGAACCGATCTCTCTCTGTCCCTCTCTCACGATTGGTCTGATTTTTATTTTTTTGTTTCTTGTGTTGTTTATATATTTTGATTCTCTGTAATAATATTTGTTTGGATCCTAAGAAAATGTGAGAAACATGATAAAAATAGGTTTTCTAGAGCATTTTAACAACACAACCAAATACTAGAAAATATTTTTCAAAACATTTTTTGAAATGCAATCAAACACTTAAAAATATTTTTCTTTCTTAAAAATATTTTACTCAGAAAATATTTTACATTCAACCAAACATAGCTTTACTTCAAAAATAAATGGTATCCAGCTATCTTTCCCATAAAATATTACATCCACTTTTCTTTTTATCGCTCAATCACTTTCAACCACTCAAATCAAGGCCAAAAATTCAAGACTTTTGTTTGTTTCTTGGACAATCACTTTCAGCAATAAAATTCTTGAAATGAGAGGTCTCAATTTCAGTGCAAAAACTGATTTGAGTGTAAGTCATGTGCATTAAAGGTGTGTAATAAAACCCACCCATAAAATTCACCCATCATGACTGTCACCGAGCCTTAACATGTTTCACGATCTCATCCTTGGAATGAGAATTCAATAACTGTTCACCGTCCTGCTTGTCCCCTGGCCCTAACATGTTCACGATCTCAGCCTTGGAATGAGAATTCAAGAACACAGTTTCGATGTCACCCTCGTCAGTTTGTCACAACATCAAGTCCAGGGAAGAGTTGTGCAGCTTGTATCATAATCATCAATCTTCATTTTACAGATGCGATTCCTATCAACCAGCAACCCAACAGCCATAGATTCATTAATTTCACAATAGTTACTGTTGGCGTTGTCTTCTCTGGGTTCTACATACTGAATGGTATTAAGTATTATAAGCAGCTTTGTTTTCTTCTTTGAAACTGTCCAACCAAACTTTGATACTGTTCATAAATCTGGACACCCCAGGAGCTAGCCTTTCGGTTATAAATAAGTCTAAGCACACAAATAATTTCAGGAAAATTCTTAAATTATATGCACTCGCCGCAAACTTGCGTGTTGTGTATGATAATTTTTTAAAGGTGGCCACATTAAATTTATTTTTTACAATTTGTACTAATTTAATAAAAAATAATATATTTCATAATAATATTTTCATTTAGAATAATACTAAAGATACAAATTATTTTACAAATTTTTTTACAAATTATTGATGTGGTGAGTAATTATTAGTAAATGAAAAAAGTGACCACATCAACATTTTGTGAAAATGTTGTACAACAGTATATGAAAAGTATTATATGAGCAATTATAAATGCAATATAGGAACAATCATAATCATAAATATAAATTTGAACATTCATATTTTTATTTATTATAGGAACAATGATAAATCATAAATATAAATTTTGTAATATCAAAATGAAAACAAAACATTTTTTTTTTCAAAAATTCAAAAGGCCAGTTAACGAAGATATTCATTTTCTAATAAAAATTATTTATAACATTTTGTGAATCATTAAAAAGAATATAAAATTTGAAAATTATCTTTTAATTTTAAACAAACTTTCTAAAACCCTATTTTTTTTGTCCTACAATTCAAAACACAAAAAAAAGGAAAAAAAAAGGCAAAAAAATAAAATAAACTTAACAATGATTAATTGAACCAATTAGGGAAACAATTTGTTGTTGATAGTCTATTAAGGCTATTTTCTTTACAGAAATGACAATTTTGTCCACCCAAAACATATTATCAAATAAACAATTATTAGCAAAATCTAAGAATTAAATTTCTATATATGCATTGTTATAAAATAATAATAATAATAATAATTAAAATACAATTGCAGAAGCTAAAATATGTCACTCATCCGATTATTTTTGTTTGACTAACCTTTGCTTATCTTTGAATAAATGGCATTATAGAGTACTTTTAATACAACTATTAAAAATACTTTGTCCACCCCAAAGGTTAGATAGTAAACAAAAATTAGTAAAGTCTCATATAGTTTAACATCTTATAAATTGATCATCATAAAAAAAAAAAAAAAAAATCAAATTCTAACTTGCAAAACAACTAACTATCAGCCCAAATCAAAACAAACCAATGGGATAAAGAAAAAGAACTTGTGATTGGAAATTAGAATACCAAACTACCTAAATATGCATAAAAGTCGATGCAAATACAAAAAGATAAACACATGTGATGTGACAATTAAATAAAAAATAACCAAAAAAAAAAAACCATTAGTAGAAAAAAAAATGGTTGAAACAATTTTAAAAAATCCACCAAAAGAGAAACAAAATTGGAGAAAGAGAGAGAGAGAGAGAGTATTGAACTTTTTGTCGTGGACAACTTGGAAGGAATAGGGGAGAGAGGTGGAAATGAAGTCATAAGAAATTTATGTGAAAATTAAGATGGAAGAGGAATGATGCAAGTAGATGAAAGGTTGAACAAAGTGAAACTTTAGAATTTAAGAAGATAATGGAAAAAAAAAATAAAAAATAAAAATCTAAAGGAAATCAAAAGAAAATTAAAAAAAAAAAATTTATTGGAGGGGATGAAAAATTGAACTGAAAAGACAATGATTAAAGAAGATGAAAAGTTAAAAAAATTAAATAAGAATTGCAAAAAAAAAAAAAAAAAAAAAAAAAAAAAAAAAAAAACAAACAAAAAATAAGAAAAGATGCTAAAGATGTAGTGCATAAAGAGCTTTATAAAATTTATTACAAAACTTCCATTATTACATATAGTATATGTAGGGTCGGTTTTTGTAGCCCAAAAGATATAGGCTTCAGGTCCAACGAACTCAGAACAATGAATTTGTAGAGAGTGGATCAAAGGTTTAGGCGCTCACCGGCCTTCATCAGGCATGAACTACTTTCTCTTTATTGAAAGAATACTGAGACTAATTTACAAATGAGGGATGCTCCTCGGCCCGTGGCCGAGGAGGCTTGTTTCCCCCATTCTCCTCTTTTTCTTTTTTCTTTTTTTTCTCTTTCCATACACTTTGCTCACATTTCTTATATATTACTCTCTTCCTCCTCCTGTTGATCATCCATTGGCCTCCCCTCTGGCTGCATGTCCCATCAGAGGTCATATCCGTACTCGAGTGGCTCACCCTGATCGATGTTTTCCTGCCAAAGGGTTACGTCCCTATTAATGTGGCCAGGAGGGTTAGGTGAGCGCATTCAATGCTGAGGTGACAGTTCGCCCAGGGTTTGCCCCTTCTCCACACTTCTGTTGCCAACGCGTGGTACTGGGTCCTCTTCTTCTCGAACGGTAAAGGAACCTCCTTTGGGGGGGTGGTCCTTGTGTTTTCATCCTCGAACCCTTCTTGCATCTTCGGCGTGGGCCATTTGGGCCTGGTTTGGAGCGGACCAAGGCTACTCGATCTTCTGGCCCCACAGTATAAATATGTATAGACATTGTTTTTGGTTTTTGATTCTTCTTTGATTTCATTATTTAGTTATAAACATCTAAATTAAATGAATATGTAAAGACAAAATTATATGTAAAGTTAAAATCATCCAAGATGAACGCGTAAAGTCAATAATCTATTTATATTTGTTTGTAAAAAAAAAAAAAAAGAATAAAAAATAAATTCTAAATTAAAGTAGATGAATATGTAAAGACGAAATTTTATGTAATGTTAAAACTGTCCAAGATGAATATATAAAGTCAATAATCTATATATATATATATATATATATATTGTAAAAAAAAAAAAAGGAATAAAAAATAAATAAGAAAAATAATAATTATGCAGCCAATAACATGGTGATGAGGTAGCGTAATAGGAGCTCAACTACAATAAATACTACGTTTCAACTTTTAAATATATATATATATATATATATATATAGATTATTAGTAATTTTACCCCCACACGATATGTGACATATATAGTTTCATGTCAATTGTACAGTGAAATGAGTATACATAAACTATGTTATATATTTGTTGAAATCGCCAAACAGATTTCAATGATAATCATGAAAATTTAATTACTTATTTATGGGTGAAATATTACAAATCCAAACAATATAAGAATTAAAAACTATTCGGTTATCTAATTAAATTGCTATCTTCAAAAAAAAAAAAAAAATTGCTAAAATCACATGGAGTACTCATATTATATGAATTAATCTCCTTATAACTGGTGGTAGCTGCTTTTAGACACAAATTTTGCAAAGGCACAAATTGGTGGTAGCTGCTTTTAGACATAAATTCGCTAGTTACTTCTCTCCAATTCAATCCAACATGTGATTTTCCTTTGCTTGTTGGCAAAATTCAAATTGTTTTTTGCTCCAAATGATCATTGAGAGATTTATCCAGATAAGATTGTTGTTTGCTTAAGCTCTGAAACCAACATAAATTAAATAGCTAGATGCTTTAGCCTATAATAGAATAATAATAATTCAACAGTTGAACCATCTAACAAAACAATAATAGCAATAATTAAGTAATCAGCAAGTAACGTGTTAGGAACAGAGGAATTGATCAATGGAATTTGTAGTAAACCAAGCCTTCAAGAACAGAGAAGAGGTATGAACATAGAAATTGAGAGAGAATTGAATAGAATTGAAGAATTGGAATTAAGAATGTATTATTTGATACAAGCTCTCCTCTTCCTAGCCTTTTAATACCTTCTCCATGTCTCACTCTCTAACTGCCTAACTGCCAAGCCAGCTGTTAACTAGCTGCCAATATTCTAACAAACTAACCGTATGTAACTAACTCTTATTTGGGTACAATCACTAGTGCCAGCTCAGCATACAATGCCAACTAAGCAACACCTCCTGATGCACACCTCATCAGCTACTCCTGCATGCCTCATCAGCTACCAACACACTCACTTCACCAGCACTCCTCATGCAACATCACTCGTCTCTTCATGCAGTATCATACACACATAGCTACCCCACATCACACCCATCCATCAGTAGATACTCACACTAACATAGTCACACATCCTAACAAACGTTAAAGCAATGTCATTGAGGTAAACAAAAGAGAACATGTTACAATGTCATATTTCTATAGAAGGAGGTTAGTTCATGCATTAGACTAATGACTTGTTTGGAAGTTTAGAGAGGGAGGAGAGTAGAGGGGAGTAGAGGGAAGGGGAGTAGTGGGGAAGAGAGTAGAGGAGAATGATTCACCTCCACCTTATTTGGATGTTTTTAAAATTAGTAAGAGGGAAGAGAGTAATTAGCCCTTCCCCTTGAGTAATTTTGTTAATATAATAAGGGTAAATTAGGTAATTTACTTGGTCAATAGTTTATATACTCTACTCTCCCTCCAAATCTCTCCAATTTGGGGGAATTAAAATTGGGGGGCTAGAGGGAGTCCAAACCCCTCCAAACTCCTCCAAACCCCTCCCCCTCATTCTTTAAAAAACTTCCAAACAAAGTAATTGCATTACTCTCCCTCCCTCTACTCTACTCCCCCTCCTTTTTTAAACATCCAAACATACCATAAATGTGATAATGATTCATCAAGTCTGTTTATAAATCTCACATTTTGATCATGAGTCCGTAAAAGAGGTTATTACTTATTTTCAGCAAGTGGCTCATCAAGCAAAATTATTTTCTATCTTATTGAAATTAAAAAGCATGCAGCTAAGAACATAACAATCATTTTCAAATCGAATATGATAGGATGATGGGAAATTGTCTAAAACCAACAGACCTTTGAATGAAAATCCAATGCCCTTAGTCTTAGATGGTTTATACATTTGTGTCAAGTTTGAGTGTGATATGTTGTTGTATAATGTCAAAGAAGATAGGAAAAAAAGATAGTGAGACTTGTACTTTGAGGAGTATTTGAAAAGATTACAGTGCCGTAAACTTCATCGATAAGAACTACAAATTCTGATAGAAGCAAGAACCTAGTCACCTCTCTTGGTTGCATTCCAAAAAAAATTCTGCATCAGCATGCTTTCCAGTTTAACTTATGAGGAATATGAGAGATGTTGACATGAAAGGCCCTGTGCACATCTAGCCTATTCCAAATACTTGATGTTGGGTGCACTGCACCATGAATCCAGCCCACGTAATAGACATGCTCATTTAATGAGCATGTCTTCATGTTTCTTAATTTTTCTTCATTATGTACAGAAGTCACCATAAGTTATTGGAGTTGTTGGCTTAGTGTGTTGGACACACTGAAGACAAAAGAAAAGAAAGAAGCAAAAACAAGAAAAGATTCGGCTATGGCAGAGAGCTGAAGAAAAGAGATTTTGGTTGAAGCAAAGTCAAAGTAAGTGATGTGCATTTATTGTGATTTGAAGAGAAGAGTGTCAAAGAAAGAAAAGAAGAAAAGGTGAAACAAATAAATAGGGAGGCCATTCGGCCAGTGAAGAGAGTGGGAAAAAGACTGAAGTCCCAAAGTGTGAGGACTGGTGCGTAAGTAAGAGCAAGTAAGAAAAGAGGAGAAAAATACAGAGAGTGAGAGAAAATACACAGTGAGAAGGAGAGTAGTAAGTGAAAAAAAAAAAAAGTTTTTTTTTTTTTTCTCGCTCAAGTTGTATTTCTAAGTATTGTAATCTCTATTTAATATAGTGAAAGTTTGTCTTGTGGTTTTTCTCTTCAAGAAAAAAAGGTTTCCACGTAAATCTTTGTATTATTGTGTGGTTGTGCTTTCATTATACTTGCTGAAATTTATTCACTATTATATAGAATTTTTTCCAACACTTGAGGGTGTACTCAACTCCATTGAACAACCAATAATGGTCCTACAAAGATAGAAAAAACAAATTGGGACATCAAGCTCAACCCCACAGGGCAAGGAATAGTTAACTTGCTCATAAGTCATTAGATTAATAAAACTCTGCATTATAAAGAATATATAAGTGGGAGCTTACTTGTGTGACCCTGAAGTTCCGTAGAAAGCATTGATATTCCCCTTTTAAATAAGGGTAGAGGGAGGCCAAGAGAGCTAATTTAGGTGGGTTTTGTGCTGTGCCTGGGCGTGAGAACTCAAATTTAATTGAGAAGTGGAAAGGGTGGGGGAGTAAAAGTGAGTATCTAAATCACTTTGAGAGGAAGGTAGGTGATGGTTGTTATCTGCAACGCCAAATTTTATTTTTATTTTTTCCAATTAATTTGAAATGCCATCCTCTTGGGATGAAAATCTAAAACGCCAAATTTTTAATCAATTCAAAGAAAGATGAGCTGGAGAAAAAAAATGAGAATAGAATGGTATTTACTTGCGTTTCAATAAAATGACACGAGTCGCTATATTGTGCATTGATCAATTCTAAGGATTGAACTTTTATAATAGATTATAGATTATATTTTTTTTCAAAATTTTCAATTTTTTTAAAGATTTTATGCAACGATTATGGGGGCTTCAAATGCAAGTGATTTAAAAATGATAATAATTATAATTAATTTATTGTGTGAAATCAATAATCTATATATATATATATATATATTTTTTTTTTTTTTGGTTAAAAAAAAGGAATAAATTACAAATTACAAATTATATATTAAAGTAGATGAATATGTAAAGGCAAAATTATATGTAATGTTAAAACTGTCCAAGATGAATATGTAAAGTCAATAATCTATTTATACTTTTTTTTAAATAAAAAAAAAAAGAAAAATAATAATTATGTGGCTAATGACATAGCAATGAGGTGGGGCAACAAAAGGTCAGTAACAATAAATATTACTATTTAACTTTTAAATATATATATAGATATAGATTTGTTTAATCTATAATATACGATTTGCATTACTAATAGAATGTAAACCTATAATTATCCTTTGACAAAAACTTGCATACCTAGCTAAGTGACAGACTATTAATAGTAGGTAAAAAAAAGTCTATGGTGGGTTTTTTTAAGAACCAATAAAAACTTGTCAATTCAACTATTATGAAAAAAATTGTGAAAATTTTTACATATGTTATGTTGTTCTCTTTTAGGTGATAACTCCTTTGGAGGAGTGTTTTTGAACCCAAAAAAAAAAAAAGAAAAAAGATCCTCCTTTTGGGCATTGTATTCTCACCAATGTTTATGTTATTCAAGCCAACATTCTCATTTTTGCTTCATCCACCGCTCCCATTATAAGAGCATTCTGATCGATTCATACAAAAATTTATGTTTATTTTAGCATAAAACCTTACATTTTTCTATTTTATGTACTTACTTTTCAAAATACTTCATATCCAATAATCTATTTTACATTATGTTTCATTAAAATACCAAATTTTTAAATTTTTAAATTTTTTTTTACATACAACAACCATTATTGGCTTTCTTCATTCGTCCTTGGAATATGTAAAGAAAAAATACAAAACTAAATACAAAATGAATAATGTCAGTATAAATTCACATTGTTATTATAGCAGACTTGTAAATTTATACAATTATACACTTACTATTGTGGATCATTTTTAGACAAAAATATACAAAATTTACACTTTTTTTATTACACACCCACTATGAGTGCTCTAACGTCGTAGCCTCTTTTATGCATGTTATCCTCCTCAACCTACATGGCCCACTCTTAGACAACTGGTACGCTCATATGGTTCACCAAGGTGCCAAGCACAGAAACAAGTGAGGCATCATCCACTTATTTTTATTTTTATTTTTTAAGTTGAAAACCTGCGCAATGTGCGAGAATATTTAATTATTTTGTAATGAAATATAATATTCTTCTAAAATATTCATAAAATCATATTAGGATTAGTTATTTGTAACAAAGTGTTGTTTACCATAAGAGAATTTCATTTTAGATGTATTAAACTATTAATTAAGAAATGTTCTTTGTTTATATAACCTTTTACCAAAGGGTCCAAACTAACAAAGTGCAATGATCTTTTAAATAAATAATGTGATATTGCTTTTTTTTTTTTTTTTTAAGTAATTAAATTTTGTGTACTCTATAAGTAAAATTATTTATATATGTATATTTGTACACACTTTCTTTTCCTCATGATAGTTAGAAAGGAATGAGAAAAATAGAATTTTATCACCATTCATAAAACTTCAACCTGAAGCCTTCTATTTTAATGTTATCTTTAATCACAAACCAATCTATCTTTTCTGAAGTATACAAAGCATGATCATATTTCTTTTATTGAATACATTGCTTATCTTAATACATTCATAAATATTACTATAGAGACTTGGGGTCGGTGACCAATATTGGCCCAACATTGTTGGGGTAGGCGTAGCCCAATGGCAAAAGTATAAGGGCTCAGGATCGATGCTCGAAGGTGGCCTACCATAGTTGGGCTGGGCTAGGCCCAGTACTGACAAGTAGGCCAGGGATGGCCAAAGAGGGGATAGTCAGGACTCGGGTCGGTCCTCTGATCACAGTTAGTGCCTGCTGCCAAGCACTATTCGGCGTTAGGTGCAAGTTTCAAAAGAATTCTCAGAAGGGACCAGTTTACTTGTATTTTGGGCAGAAGTGGGATTACATGGGAATTGATGCAAATGTAATTATTTGGATCCCCACTAAGGGGAGACTATAAAAGGGGAGGGAGGATGAATGGAAAAGGGGTTGGAAAAATAAAAAGGGGTGAAGAATAAAGATGGAAGAAGGGAGAGAGGGATAGAGGAGAATTCAGGGAAGGGTAAAAGCTAGGCTTAGGAGGAGCAGGAGTGAGAGGGTTGGGTTGTTAAGGCAGCAGTTGAAGCTATAACTAGTAGGAGTGCAAGGAAACTCACCAACAAATAAACTGGCAGCCCAAATTCTTCCTCCTTGTAGGTAGAACCACCGGGTTTGGGCATCACAATTACCGAATCAAAACATACACATATGAAGATGCTTTACAAACAAATAAAATGACATATCAATCATCGTTAATAATGATTAATTAGACTTATTAGGAAAACAAATTGTACGTTGTTAATAATCTATTGAGGTTATTTTCTTTGTGGAAACTACAAATTCGTCCACCCAAAAAGATTATTAAATAAAAAATTATTAGCAAAAGATAATAATTAAGTTTCTATATGCATCCTTATATAATAATAATAATAATACAATTGCAAAAGCTAAAATGTGTCACTCTCATCCTATTATTTTCATTTGATTAACCTTTGCTTTTGTCTAAATAAGTAGCACTATAGAGTATTTCTAATACAACTATTAAGAGTACTTTCTCTAAAAAAATTAAAAATTTATCCACCCAAAAAGGTTAAAAAATAAACAAAACTTAGTAAAGTCTCATAACTTAACATCTAAATGGATCACTAAAAAAAATCAAATTATAACTTGCAAAACAACTAATTATTAGCCCAAATCAAATAAAACCAATGGGATAAAGAAAAAAAGCCTGTGATTGAGAATTGGAATACCAAATTACCTAAATATACATAAAATCGATATAAATTTGCCAAAAAGAGAAACAATTGTGATTTAACAATTAAATCAACAATAACAAAAAGAACCATTAGTGAAAAAAAAAAGTTAAAACAATGAAAAAGGTGGTTAAAACTATATTTTTTATATACAAAAAAAAAGGAGAGAGAAAGTGAATATTGACCTTTTTTTGATGTAAATGACTTGAAAGAAATAGGTGAGAGTGAGAGGTGGAAATGAAAAAAAATATGAAATTTATATGAAAAATAAGATGGAAGAGGAATGGTGGAGGTAGTTTTATAACATTATCGTGAAGCTTCCATTATTTTATATAGTGTACGTTTGTTTACACTTTTAGAGCCCAAAATGCACATTTCCAAGCCCAAAATCCAAAATGTGTGTTTGCTAAATTATTGTCATCACGCATTATCAAAAAGCAGCTTTTTAAAATATGAAAGACTATCGCATTTTCATATTGGACCTCGGAGCTGCTTTGCTAAAAACGCAAATAAGTTTGAAATGTTACCATTGGTCATTTTCAGTACTATCCCTAAACTACCCTTATTTTTATTTTGAAATCCCAATTTTACCAAGATCTCTATTGAAATAAAATAAAATAAAAAATACCATCATGTAGGAGAAGAATTTCTCTACACTCTACACGCTTTCTCCTCGTCAATTGCAAGAAGCCCAAAAGAAGAATTGCACCGTGCAAGTAGCAGTGGTTCTTCTTTCTTTTCCTTTCCTCCAACTTCTAACCAACCAAATAGGCTACAAAATTCTAAATCAAATGTGCAATTTTCAATTCCAACATAAACCCATAAACTCATTGTTGTTGCTGGCTTTTTCTTCTACTGTGAGATTCTTCTTTTGTAGTTGCGGCTTCTTCTTCTCTCATTTTTTTGTGTGTAGTATTATGAAAATATTGTGACATTTTATCATATCTCTAAACTCGTTAAATTAGTACTATTTTTCTTTTAAAAAAAATAGTGTTATTGATAGAATATTTTTATAACAATTTCATAATAAAGTTTACATAGTAAGTTATTATTGGTTCTCATCTAGACCTATTAGTGACATTTTTTTTTTCCTACCATTAACAACATGTCATATAGACTTTATTGTAAAATTTTTGTGAAAATATTGTGTCCATAACTTGCATTAAGAGAGGTAATTAAAACAAAGAATTCTCTTTATATGTATCTTGTCATTTTTTGTAATTTACAACTCAAACTGACACTTTTAATAAGTTTTAGCTAAACACTCAATTTTTTTAAAAAGCACTTTTTGATAGTTTTTATCTAACACTCTGCCAGTTTCATACCACACTTTTTAAAACTGCCACTTTTTCAAAAAGCACAATTTAAAAAGGCTGAACCAAACTCACTCATAGGGTGAGTTTTTTGGTTTTTGATTCTTCATTTATTTTATTGTTTAGTTATAAATACATAAATTAAAGTACAACATGTAAAGACAAAGTAATGTATAAAGTTAAACCACACATGATGATTGTGTAAAATCAATTTATTTATATATTTAATATTGTAAAAATAAATAAGAAAAAAATGATTATATGGCAAATGAAATGGCACAACGAAACTTAACCACATTAAATACTACGTTTCATTTTTTAAATGTAATAATATATATAGATATAAATAAGGTGAGTCACCATCCAAACCCCTGAATTTGGCTTGATTTTCATTTTAAAAGGCCAATATATATATATATATATATATATATATATATATATATTGATGTCAACGTCAATCTCATTAACTTGCCGCACTCCGCAATGTGTATAGTCATGTGGAATGGGAGGTTGCCATTTTAGTTTCCTTGTAATTTAGTTTTTCTTGAGTACAAATTTTTAGTTAAAAAAAACAAAACAAAACGAAGGGTCTTATCATGTCATCCAAACATCAATGTACTATATCACCCAAGACATCAGCATAAATGCCATATTAGTTGCCATGTCAACATATCATTTAGGCTCAATGCTACATCTCCATCATCATGAAAGTTAAAAAGTAAGTTGCCATTTTAGTTTCCTTGTAATTTAGTTTTTGTTGAATAAAAATTTTTAGTTAAAAAAAAAAAAAAAAGAGAGAGGAGGGGGGGGGGGGGGTGGTCTTGTCATGTCATCCAAACATCAATGTACTATATCACCCAAGACATCAGCATATATGTCATATTAGTTGCCATGTTAACATATCATGTAGGATCAATGCTACATCTCCATCATCATGAAAGTTCAAGAGCCTCCAACATCATGTCGGCGCCCCATAAATCACATTTTATGCAATTACTAACAATGTTGTCCACATAAGATGCTTCCATATGTGGATGACATTTTGCTAATTGGTGTTATACATTATCATCAACTAGTATGTAACATGTGCTTATATATAGAAATGATGAATTGTAGAGTTACTATTTATATTAGTTTTGGTTATTAAACATATAAGATATAGTTTGACTAAAATAGCTTTTCTTTGTAATTTTCATGATATTAGTTATTCCAAGTTTCTTATTGCATTGTTATTATATATATAATTTTGAAAATCATTATTAAATACTATATATACAATATCAATTTACAATTATGAAAATTATTATTGAATATTACATATACAATATCAATTCAAAATTATTGTCTGTAAAATTCTACTAAATACAACACAAATAAAATAATAAATTGATTAAATAGTATCTCCTAAATTGAATAAGAGGATAGGTTTATGAGATTGTTTAGCTCACTTATAGTTTATTGTGTTCAATACATTTGCATACAAAATATCTAAATATAAACCGTATAAAAAAATGCTAATTTGTTCAGAGAAAATAACAACAAAAATATAAACAATTTAATTTGTATGAAAAACTAACAAAAGCAAAATCCAATTTTGATTCTAATTGAATTTTCTTTAAACTTTGGTTTTAAAAATAAAATATATATATATATATATATATATATATAAAGGTAGAGCAAGAGAAAGTTCAATTAGAATTTGAAATTATAATCCAATTTTGTGTCATATGTCTATATATATATATATATATATATAAATAGGATGAGCTTAGAGAAAGTTCAATTAGAATTTGAAATTACAATCTAATTTTGCATCATGTGTCTAAATTTATGTGGAGACTATATCATAATTATCCATTTAAATTTGTGTCATGTGGCCATTTAAGTTTTTTAATCTTCGTGTCAAATGAGTTAATGAGTGCAAAATACTAAGAATTTAATATTAATGAACTATAAAAAAAAAAAAAAAAATCACATATACTCAATAAAAATCACCACACAACGAAAATAATTGCACGTTCTATCTTATTAAAAATTAAAAAAAGAAAATGATCATAAATAGTATTAAATTTAGGTAAGAATTTTAATATGTGACTAATTACATTTACTTAAAAAAATTGACTAATTATCTATATTTTTATGATAAAAATTGTGTTTAATTTTAAATGTATCATATGTACGCATTAATGCATGTGTTACATGCTATTTTTTTAATAATAATTTGACTAATAATTTATTCTTTTATAATAAAAATTGTGTTTAATTTTAAATACATTAATGCACATGCATTTGCATGGGTTACATGCTAGTTTTATATATAGAGTTATATATATGATTATACTTTTTATGGTTTATTTATATTGGACTATATAGCATTAGACATATGATTAGTTTTTTTTTTATGGTTTATTTATATTGGACTTCTCGTTTTCTACAGTAAATTAACTTATTTGGCACAAAAATTAAAAAAATTAGATTAGATGGGACACGTGGCATAAAATTAAACTCTAATTGAAATTTAATTTTTATACTAAATTAACTTGCTTAACATAGAAATTTAAAAACTTAAATTAGATGGGACACATGGTGCAAAATTTTAAACTTTAATTGAATTCCAATTTAAAATCTAATTGGATTTTCTTTCAACTTTGTCTATTAATATATACTAGTGTATAACTTGTGTATATGCACTATACAATTAAAAAAGATTATAATTACACACATATATGTATTCAAATTACTCTCTCTCTCTCTCTCTCTCTCTCTCTCTCTCTTTATTTATTTTATTTTAATTTCTTTTGGATATACACATGAATTTATTTTTTTTTTATTGAGTTCTTGATGATTTATTTATATTAGACTTTTCTTCTTTTGCACCTCATTAACTCACCTAGAACAATTTTTTTTTTTTTCAAAAAAAAAAAAAAACTTAAATAGGAGTATAGGACACATGGCCCAAAATTAAACAACAATTAGAATCCAATTTAGAACCTAATTGGATTTTTTCTCAGTTTTGCCTATTAATATATACTAGCGTTTAACCCACGCAATGTGCAAGATCATTTTATGAATTAGAAAACCATCAACTTGATATATTTCACTTGATGTAGGTGTCCTAAAAGACAGACATAACCTAGCATCAACACATGATCTAGAAAAAATGTTAATTGGAATCCCATAAGTTATAACTAATTGGTTCAAGGTTTTTTTAGAGGCTATGGGTTTGATAGAATATAGTTATTGAAGTATGATTTGAGAGAATATAGTTATTGAAGTATGAAATAAGTAGAAGGGAAATTTGGTTAATAAAATCATTCTATAAAGAAAAAAGCTTGCTAAAACATATGAGATAAGTAGAAGGGAAATTAACGTCTAAAAATCTGTTGCAAAGTGTATAAGATACATTAGTTATCGATCTGTTTGTTTATTATTTAAAAATGCAGTAATTAACCCAAAAAATTTCCATAATTCCATTTATAAAAAAATTATTATTACTATACATTCTAAGGTAAGCATATTGAAATCTGGTTATTAAAATCAAGGGTGAAAATCCTTAATGTCTAAAACAAAAAAAAAAAAAAAAAAAATGTAAATCACAAGCACCTTATGCTGTTAGCACTTCCTAAGTCCAACATCTTTTTTTTTTTTTTTTTTTTTTTTTTTCTTTGAAATAGCTAGAGATGAAAGCAAATCAAGTGCCAAAGGAAAAATATAGTAAAATTTTACAATAGAAATACAACTTCACATTTCGAGATACACTTTCAAAACTACAACTATACATAAAATTTATTCCACTCTTAAAGCAGCATTAGAGATTCTCGGTTGACTAGAAACTATCTAGATCAATAGTGTTTTTCTTTTTTGGTAAGATAGTTCTATAGAATTAGAAATTACCATTAAATTAAAATTTATTCTAGACTTCCCGCTTAATCAATTTCATAATTAATGTCTTCCTTTATTTTAACTCAATAAGAATCTTTGAAAGTGTACTATCCTACATATATTATAATTATGGTAGCGAGTACTTAATAAGAGCACAATGTATATGAAACTACAATGGACTGTAAGCACTTTAGGGTAGTTATAGGCCTATAGCTTGGCGTCTTACTACTCTAGCTCTAATATCATTTTATGCAATTACTAAAAATGTTGTCCACATAAGGTGCTTCCATATGTGGATGAAATTTCGCTAATTGGTGTTATACATTATCATCAACTAGTATGTAACATGTGTTTATATATAGAAATGATGAATTGTAGTGGTACTATTTATATTAGTTTGGGTTATTAAACATATAAGATATAGTTTGACTAAAATAGTTATTCTTTGCAATTTTCATGATATTAGTTGTTCCAAGTTTCTCATTGCATTGCTATTACATATATAATTGTGAAAATCATTATTAAATACTATATATACAATATCAATTTACAATTATGAAAATTATTATTGAATATTACATATACAATATCAATTCACAATTATTGTCTGTAAAATTCTACTAAATATAACACAAATAAAATAATAAATTGATTAAATAGTATCTCCTAAATTGAATAAGAGGATAGGTGTATGGGATTGTTCAGCTCACTTACAGTTTATTACGTTCAATACCTTTGCATACAAAATATCTAAATATAAACTGTATAAAAAAATGCTGATTTGTTCAGAGAAAATAACAACAAAAATATAAACAATTTAATTTGTATGAAAAGCTACCAAAAGCAAAATCCAATTTTGATTCTAATTGAATTTTCTTTAAACTTTGGTTTTAAAAAGAAAAAAAAAAAAAATATATATATATATATATATATATATATATATATATATATATATATAAAGGTAGAGCTTAGAGAAAGTTCAATTAGAATTTGAAATTACAATCCAATTTTGTGTCATGTGTCTATATATATATATATATATATATATATATAAATAGGAAGAGCTTAGAGAAAGTTCAATTAGAATTTGAAATTACAAACTAATTTTCCGTCATGTGTCTAAATTTATGTGGAGATCACATTATAATTATCCACTTAAATTTGTGTTATGTGGCCATTTAAGTTTTTTAATCTTTGTGTCAAATGAGTTAATGAGTGCAAAATACTAAGAATCTAATATTAATGAACTATATAAAAAAAAAAAAATCAAATATACTCAATAAAAATCACCACACAACAAAAATAACTACATGTTCTATCTTATTAAAAATTAAAAAAAGAAAATGATCATAAATAGTATTAAATTTAGGTAAGAATTCTAATATGTGACTAATTACATTTACTTAAAAAAATTGACTAATTATCTATATTTTTATGATAAAAATTGTGTTTAATTTTATATGTATCTATATGTATGCATTAATGCATGTGTTACATGCTATTTTTTTAATAATAATTTGACTAATAATTTATTCTTTTATAATAAAAATTGTGTTTAATTTTAAATACATTAATGCATTTGCATGGGTTACATGCTAGTTTTATATATAGAGTTAGATATATGATTATACTTTTTATGGTTTATTTATATTGGACTATATAGCATTAGATATATGATTAGATTTTTTTATGGTTTATTTATATTGGATTTCTCGTTTTCTACACTAAATTAATTTATTTGGCACAAAAATTAAAAAAAAAAAAATTAGATTAGATGGGACACATGGTGTAAAATTAAACTCTAATTGAAATCTAATTTTTAAACTAAATTAACTCGCTTAACATAGAAATTTAAAAACTTAAATTAGATGGGACACATGGCACAAAATTTTAAACTTTAATTGAACCAATTTAAAATCTAATTGGATTTCTCTCAACTTTGTCTATTAATATATACTAGTGTATAACCCGTGTATATGCATGGTACAATTAAAAAAGATTATAATTACACACATATATGTATTCAAATTATACTCTCTCTCTCTCTCTCTCTCTCTCTCTCTCTCTCTCTCTCTCTCTCTCTCTTTATTTTTTTATTTTAATTTCTTTTGGATATACACATGAATTTACTTTTTTTTTTTTTTTTATTGAGTTCTTGATGATTTATTTATATTAGACTTTTCGTCTTTTGTGCCTCATTAACTCACCTAGAACAATTTAAAAAAAAAAAAAAAAAAAACTTAAATAGGAGTATAGGACTCATGGCCCAAAATTAAAAATGCAATAATTAACCCAAAAAAATTATTTAAAAATGCAATAATTAACCCAAAAAATTCCATAATTCCATTTATAAAAAAATTATTATTACTATACATTCTAAGGTAAGCATATTGAAATTTGGTTATTAAAATCAAGGATGAAAATCTTTAATGTCTAAAACCAAAAAAAAAAAAAAAACAAAAAAAAAAACCAAAAAAAAAAAAAAAAAAAAAAGGTAAATTGCAAGCACCTTATGCCGTTAGCACTTCCTAATTCCAACATCTTTTTTTTCCTTTGAAATAGCTAGAGATGACAGCAAATCAAGTGTCAAAGGAAAAATATAACAAAATTGTACAAGAGAAATACAACTTCACATTTCGAGATACACTTTCAAAACTACAACTATAAATAAAATTTGTTCCATTCTTAAAACAACATTAGAGATTCTCGGTTGACTGGAAACTATCTAGATCAATAGTGTTTTTCTTTTTTGGTAAGATGGTTCTATAGAATAAGAATTTACCATTAAATTAAAATTTATTCTAGACTTCCCACCTAATCAATTTCATAATTAATGTCTTCCTTTATTTTAACTCAATAAGAAACTTTGAAAGTGTACTATCCTACATATATTATAATTATGGCAGTGAGGACTTTATAAGAGCACAATGTATATGAAACTACAATGGACTGTAAGCACTTTAGGGTAGTTATAGGCCTATAGCTTGGCATCTTACTACTCTAACTCTAATATCATTTAGTCCCAACATCAATAAATTTATGTTAATATTTAAAAAACAAACAAACAAAAAAAAAAAAAACAAAAAAACAAAAAGAAAAGAAAGATATAATGCTTGTAGGCAAATGCGATGTTTTTTTCCAAACATTTCAAGGGTTTTAGCTAATTGCTCATACTCTTTCATCTCCATCTCTACTCCTACTTTTTCCACCACTCCTACACCTTTTAAAAATACTAAAATAACCTAATGATGTCGTTTAATGTAATCTCTTTTAACTCAATAAGAAACTTTGAAAGTGTACCATCCTACATGTATATGAATGCTTCATAATATATATTCACATTACAAAACCATTATTGCAAGTGCATTATTCTTCTTCAATGAATAATTCCTTTTATTCTCATACAATCATTTGAAGCAAAGTTCACATGTTAAAAACATATCATGACTATGCCAATGCAATTGAAACAAATCAATTAAGAATCTCAGATCGATAGATTGGTAAGACTAAAATAAATTATATTGAAAAGATTGCAATATGAGCTATCTAATGATCTATACTGATAGTTTTGTGACAACTGGCTAGGCAAATGATAGCGTCTATTGCTAAATAGCCTTAAAATTATCAAGGGATGGTAGAAATATTACTTGGTAAGCTCAAAATTTAAAATAAATAAATAAAAACCAGCTACCCTAATGGGTTAGTTTTGAACTTAACTTTCATCCAACAAAATTGATTCTTGGAACACATCATGTTTTTATTGCAAAAGAAACCAACAAAGCCTTTAAGCATCCTATCAGCAAATGCCTCAATGAAATATGAAGCAATTCGCTAAATTGCAGTGCCTTTAATAGAGGCAAGATAGGAAATATGTTTGAGCCTGGTATTAACACTATGAAGACATCTGGCAATTACATGGCTAGCACATTCTCCAAGAAGTTCTATCAATTGCAAACCTCCTTCCTCAGATCGTGGCAATCTGAGCCAGGGGTATGGTGATCCTAATCAAGGAGAGGATTCATGGGATGAAGTTAAAGAAGATCTGCCTTCTTGTCTTGCCTTTGCCAACAATAACTAAGAGCAAACTCAATGCACTGGGAATGGAAACCTGTATAACAGCTAGAATGGGATTAAATGTGAAGGAGAATAAATTTTAATTGCTGAAATAATAACACTACACCACTTGATGATAGAGAAAGTTGAGGGAAGGAAGAAAGGACTATATCTTGAATCTTTTCCTCCCTTTTTGTTGTTAGGTTTGTTAAAAAAATTACAAACTTAAGCCAACCAAGGTAAAAATTGTTTGGTTTTTCAATATATTTTCAAGTAATAGTTTTGGTTCTCAAATGGAAAAGAAGCAGTTGAAGACCAGAAATACCAATTTGTGTCCCTAAATTTTAAGTTGCAGGTGTTTCAAAAATTAAATAAAATCTCATCAAAAGTAATCCAAAACCTATTTTCAAGTTACCAAAAAAATAAAAATAAAGGCCAATCAAAATTAGTTTTCCTAGCAAAATATATTGATTTCTTGATTCCATAAAACCAAAAAAAAATAAAACATAAATCCTTTTAAAACGTCAATTCTATTCTGTTCCAACATTTTCCTAGTAACCAAATACAGCTTGAATGAAAACCATGTTAATTTTTTTTTTTTTTAAGAAAACTTAAATGCAAGGAGTTAAAAAGAAAAGATGTAGTATATTACTTGTTCAATGCCTCCAAAAAGCTCCCTTATTTCTTCAGTTGTCACATCTGGGGCCTCAGCCGAAGCACCACCATAACCCCCCTCAAGGCCTTGACCACTAGTACCATGCCCACCATCATATCCACTTGGTGGGCCAGATAATGATAAGGTGCAACCATAAATGGAGTCAGCCTACTCAAATTCAAAGACTACATGATCACAATCATTTTCAAATGGAAGAGATAAGATAGAAAGAAATTGAAGCTATATTCTAGGAGTTTTGTTTATGTTGATCTTGTAGTTTAAATTTAAACATCTATATTTTAGTTATCCAAATCTGTAAATCGAATCTAGCATATAATATCTATATAGAAACCTTAACCATTGTTTTGGTAAGGCAGAACATTACCTCATATTTGTTCAGTCACAATGGCCTAGTGCTTGTCGTGCTGCTTTATCTCTTAAGCTTTATCTTATGTCTGGCTTCCTGGACAACTTCTACATCTACTTGCCTTCATGCTTCCACTCACCTTAAACTAAAATTAGAATTAAGAAGCAATTGACCAAAAATTCAGTTCAAGCCTTTCAGTAACAAAATTAATGGCAATGCAGGCAATCCATAGTAAAAGAGGGAAAAGAAAAAGTGCTTAATATTTCAATATAAAACAAATATTGAAATCAATAGAAAAGTAAAAACACCAAATAAGAGATACGATAAACATCAAATACCAAATCAAATTCACGTATAAACAACTAAATTTTTTCCGAGTTTCACACTGTAACAAAGCAAAATGAAAAGAAGAAATCATAAAAGCATTGCCCATTTCATAAAGCAGAACATTCACATACAATATGACAGTTCCTTAATCACAAATAAATTCAGCAAAGAAAGAACAGAATGAATGAATGAATCATAATTTCCCAAATCAAAAGTTACCCAAAAAGAAAAAAAAAGAAAAGAAAAAAAGTGAGCATAACTTACTGAGACCGTGAAGGAGTGAACTGAGGCAAAGAGAGAAACATGGTTGTGAAGAATGGGTCATGCCCATTATTAGAACAACATTCAATCCTATGCTTATTTAATCCCAATGATTTCAATAAGATTAAATCAATATTTTAGTGATTTTTGTTGTCTAAAAAAATAAAACAAAAACAAATTTCTAAAATTGAGAAGACAAACATTTTGATGGAGAATCCCCAAACCCAAAACACAAACGAATCAAATCTAAATCTATCTAACAAAAAAACACAATTAAAAATAACCTTTCATACCCAAATCTGGAAATTGCGTCATAAATTTTTTCTTTTCTTTTCTTTTTTCCCCATCTTTGTCAATTGTCATCAAACTTAATCAACTGTCATCTTCGATCAGTTTCCAACTTCACTTGCTCTGTACCATGCCATTGAGAAGAAAAGCATCCACAACTTGCAGGTAGCATCAAACTGAGGGCTTTACTACAGATCATCAAATTGTTCCACAATTGCATCCCCAAACCCTACTCGTAAGTTGTTCTCCCTCTCTGCCTCTCTCTCAAAACCCCAAAACCCTAACCCTTAAGAACTCTCTCTGTTGTAGAGAAGAAATAGAATAGAGCACAAAGCAAATCAGCAGGGAAGGTTTAAGAAATATTAGCATAATATTAAATTCTATACTTATCCCAATGATTTTGTTAAGATTAGAAATGGAAGTACAAAACTAAACCTGAAATTTCATGGAGAAACTATAAAATAGTGTAACTGAGAGAATAGCATAAAATTGAGGAAAAAAAATTCATGGAGAACCCAAAAACCCAAAACAAAAACGAATCAAAGCCAAAATCAAATCTAAACCTACACAACAAAAAAAATCAATAAAAAGTAACATTGCATACCCAAATCTTTAAAAAAAAAAAAAAAAAAGTACTGGTACTAGTTCCGACAAAAAAAAAAGGGGGGAAAGACTAAGTAATATAAAAAAAATCGAAAAATTGAGAAAACAAACATTTCCATGGAGAACCCAAAAGCCCAAAACAAAAAGGAATCAAAACCAAAATCAAATCTAAACCTATTCAACAAAAAGACTCAATAAAAAGTAATATTTCATACCCAAATCCAAAACAAAAATAGAGAAAAATGTACTGGAGCTAGTTCCAATGATTTGATGGTGGCAGATATATAGCCTAATGGTATTGATGCCCATAGTTTTTCTTTTTGCTTGTAGCAGTGTTCTAAGTTTGGCGAGGGAACAGAGAACTCTCTTTGTATCCTGCGGTTTTTTTTTTTTTTTGGGAGAATTGCAAGCCTTTTCATTTTATTTTGACCTTTTTTTTTTCTTTTTCTTTTTTTTTCATTTTTATACTGAGAGAGTGAGAGGCATCAAATTTTACTTTTTTTCTTCTCACGTAAGGTGAGTCTTTTTCTCTACATGGGAGTCTCCTTCTCACTTTTTTGGTGAGACGCAGTGCTATTATTGGTTCTTTTCTCTGGTAGTTTGTCTTATTAGTCTTACGTTTTCAACTATGGATTTAGATTTTGTTCAAAAACTACAAAATATTAAGTTGATAGAAGATGAAGGAGAAGTTATTAGGGTTGGAACTGTGCATAGGGATAGGATGTTGGAAGAATGCTCTCTCAGTCTGTTGGGGAGAGTTCTCACAACTAAGTCTTTTAACCAACGTGCCGCTAAGGCTTTATTGCGATCTGTGTGGAATATGGGTTCTGATGTTTGTATTGTTGATGTTGAAGATGGTGTTCTTCAATTTAAATTTTCCATGGAGAGCTAGTTGAAGTGGGTGCTAGCAAATGGTCCGTGGAGTTTTGAGGATCATCCATTGGTGTTGTATAAGTGGGAGCAGGGCATGACTGCCACTTTTGTTCGTTTCAATTCAATACCAATGTGGGTACAGGTGTGGGGGCTTCCTTTTGATCTGTTGTTTGAGGCGGTAGGTAGAGATATTGGTAATGGTCTGGATAAGGTTGTGGAGGTTGATTTAAAAGCTTTTTCATTTGACCAAGCCTATTTTCTACGAGTAATGGTTGAACTGCCATTGGAGAAACCACTTCGTAGAGGGGGTGTTGTTGCAAGTCCAAAAGGAGATAAAGTTTGTATTGGTTTTAAATATGAAAGATTAGTGGGGCTATGCTTCAAGTGTGGTCAGATTGGTCATGAAGCCAAAGTTTGTTCTCTTCAAATCGATCATCAGCAAGAACTTCCTTATGGCAAATGGTTGAAGGCTGGTTTTCGTAAAAATTATGTTTTTGCAAATATTGGTGGTAGTTTTGAGAGAAGGGAGGTTGTAGAGCAAATGGGTCCGAGCTAAGGAAGATTATCAATGCAGTCTGATAGGGAGAAAGTAAACCCGGTACTTGATACTGTGGGAGTAGTTTTAGGGCAAAATCACGTTCAAGTTGATAGTGGTGGTTCTATTGGTGGGCTGTCCAAGGGTGGTGCTATGATTGGGGTGGTTGAGAAGGCTGAAACAGTTGCATCGACTGGGAAACTTAATCTTGATTTTGAGGCTATAATTTCTGAACTTGATCAGGCTATCCAATCAGAACCTATTATTTCAACTTCAAAATCTATCCGAATGGAGCAGTTGAAGGACAAAAGTGACATTTACTCAGGCTTGGTTGATATTTAGGTGATGGATGCTGACTTAACTTCTTGTAAACATGTTTCAACAGGGAAACAAGTGGAGCCGTGTAGTTCTTTGTGCCTTCAGGAGATTGCTTATGACTTTAATGTTGGCAAAGGCAGTGGACAAGAGTGCAGTAAACCGGTTAATGGCAGGCCTAAGAGAATTGGAACTAAAATTAAAAGTGGGATGCTCACTATACAAGGCCCACCTGCAAGTGGATTTGATGGGGATACAGTTAAAAAACCCACTTCAAAGGAAAAGAATGTACTTATTGTTGGAGAAAATGGGCTCAAGAAAAGGACTTGGAAGGGAGCTCAAATTAAACCACGGTCTGGTATGGATTTGCCTCTTAACATTTTGCTTGGTCAAAAGAGAAGTAGCAAGGATATCTCACGTGTAATAGAGAAGGCAGAATTGGCAAAAAAGAAAACTAAGGTGAGTAACATTGAAGGTTTACATGTTCTTTTTGGGGTGGATCAGATTATATCGGCAGAGGTTGCTACACAACCCTGCCGGGCATTATGAGTCTATTGAGTTGGAACTGCCGAGGGCTTGGAAACCGTCGGATAGTTCATGTCTTGGTAAAGGTAATCAATAAACAAGATCCCAATATTGTCTTTTTAATGAAGACAAAATCTGGTTTGGATTGGATGATAAAGGTCTGTGATTAGTGTAAATATAAAAATGGTTTTATTATGCCTAGTAGGGGAAGTAGTGGTGGTTTAGCTTTATTTTGGAAAGAAGAGATTAAGCTTGATATTCAGACTTATTTTCATTCACATATTGATGCATGGGTAGATGGGAGGACTGGTATTGGTTGGTGGCATCTTATTGGTTTTTATGGAGAACCTGATACTTTTAAAAGATGGGAGTCATGGCAAAAACTAAAGTATTTGCATGGGACATCCTTTTTGCCGTAGCTAGCAATCGGGGATTTTCATGAAATTATAAGCATGGCTGAAAAGGAGGGGGAAAGTAATAGAACAAGACAACAAATGAAATATTTTGTTAACACTATAAACTATTGTGGTCTTAAGGAAGTTCAGTTTATGGGGCCATTGTTTACCTGGTTGTATTTAAAAAAGGATGGGTCCCAAATTAGAGAAAGGTTGGATAGAGCTTTGGCTACGGTGGAGTGGTTTCATTTATTTCCAATGGCTAAGCTTACTCATCTTTCACCATCACCTTCAAATCATTCCCCTCTCATTCTTCAGTTGTTTGCTAAACCAAGAAAAAAGAGGATGGGTAGGGTTTTCCGGTTTGAATCAAAGTGGTTAAAGGACCCAAGACGTGAGGCTATTGTGGAGGAAGCTTGGGATAAAGGCTTGCTTACAGGGTCGAGTGATGTTCTTAATAAATGCTTGGAGAATTGCCGTGCTAGACTTGAGGTGTGGAATGGCACAGAATTTGGTGATGTGAGGAAAACAGTGGACGAATTACAGAAAAAGTTAGAATGGTTAGAGTTGCAACATCAACACCAGATATGATTAGATCTTTGAAGAACACTAGGATTGAGTTGAATTATTGGATGAATAAGGAAGATGATATGTGGAGGCAAAGATCAAGAATTAGTTGGCTGCAATATGGGGATAGGAACACCAGGTTTTTTCATGAGAAAGCTTCTGCAAGATACAAAAAGAATTTCATAGAGGGTTTGTTAGATGAGAATGGTAGGTGGTTAGAAGGAGATGAGCATGTGGACGAGTTGATGTTGCAGTACTATGAGAGGTTTTTTACCAATAGTGATCCTATGGATTTTGAAGAAATTTTAGATGCAATTCAACGTAAAGTCACCCCAAGGATGAATCAGGTACTTGTAAAAGAGTTTACAGAAGTTGAAGTGAAAAATGCCATTAAGCAAATGTACCCGTTAAAGTCTCCTGGACCAGATGGCATGCCTCCATTGTTTTATCAATGCTTTTGGTCCAAGATTGGTGGTGTGGTTACTTCAACTGTTTTGGCCTTCCTTAATTCAGGTATCATTCCACCTAATTTTAATCATACACATATTGTCCTTATTCCTAAATGTAAAGAGCCAAAAACGGTGACTGATTGTAGACCCATTAGTCTTTGTAATGTGGTTTATAAAATTGTATCGAAAGCCATTTCTAATAGATTGAAAAAATTTCTTCCTTCTATTATTAGTGATACCCAAAGTGCATTTGTGCATGGTAGGTTAATCACTGATAATGTTCTTATAGAATATGAAATGATGCATCATATTAGTCAAAAAAAGAGTGGAAGAGTGGGTGATTTGGCTCTTAAGCTTAATATGAGTAAGGCATATGATAAGGTAGAGTGGATATGGTTAGAAACAATTATGCAAAAGTTGGGTTTTGATGATAAATGGTGTGCTTTGATTATGAATTGTGTCACTACTGTTTCTTATTCTATGAAGATTAATGGTAAGCCTAAATGGCATATTGTTCCAAGTAGGGGAATAAAGGAAGGTGATCCATTATCTCCATAACTATTCTTGTTATGTGCGGAAAGACTTTTTGTTCTTATTAAGAAAGAGGTGGAGAATGGAAGGTTAGGGGGAGTTGTAGTTTGCCATAGGGGTCCCAAAATATCCCATCTTTTCTTTGCCGATGATAGTCTGATTTTTTGTAGAGCTTCCTTGGAGGAGTGTGAAGCCCTTCAAAGGATGTTGAGGGTTTATGAGTGTGCTTTGGGGAAGCAGTTAAATTGTGCTAAAACTTCTCTATTTTTTAGTAGTAATACTCCTATGGATATTCAAGAAGTCCTCAAACAGAGGTTTGGGGCTCAAGTGATTAAGCACCATGAAAAATATCTTGGTTTGCCATCATTGGTGGGAAGGAATAAGAAAAAGGACAAACTAAGAAAAAAGCTTGCTGGATGGAAAGAGAAGTTATTGTCTAAGGCAAGGAAAGAAGTGTTGATAAAAGCTATGGCACAAGAAATTCCGACGTATACTATGAGTGTTTTCAAATTCTCTTTGTGAGGATTTGACGAGTATAATTCGTAATTTTTGGTGGGGGCAAAGAAATGATGAGAGGAAGATAGCTTGGATGAGTTGGGAGAAATTATGTGCTCCAAAGAGTTGTGGTGGGATGGGCTTTAAAAAGCTTAAGGAGTTTAACTTGGCTTTATTGGCAAAGCAAGGGTGGAGACTTCAACAAGGTTATGACTCATTGGTGTACAAGGTTTTGAAGGCTAAGTATTTTCCTAGAAATGATTTTTCATAGGCCGTTTTAGGCAACAATCCCTCATTTACTTGGCGAAGTATTATGTTTGCTCAGCCCCTTGTTAAAAATGGTTTATGGTGGAGGCTTGGTAATGGTGAGAGAATCCAGATTTAGGGTGATAGATGGATGCCTAAGCCTTAAACTTTCATGGTATCATCTCCTAGGTTGTTAATGCCACAAGATATGAAAGTTGGAGAATTAATAAATAAGGAAGAGGGTTCGTGGAAGGCTGATGCTGTTGATGCTCTATTTTTGCCACATGAAGTAGAGGTTATAAAAGCAATCCCAATAAGGCCTCATCTACCTAAAAACAAACAGATTTGGGCTTGGAGCAATAATGGAGTTTTTTTAGTGAAAAATGCTTACTGGGTTACTTCTCAAATGTCAATAGTTGAATTTTCTGGTTCAAGTTCTAATGGTAGCCAAGAAAAGAGCCTCTAGAAATGTTTATGGCAAACCAATGTGCCTCACAAAATAAGGCACTTTGCTTGGAGGGCTTGTCGAGACATCTTACCGTTGAAAACTAACATTGTTAAAAGAAATGTTTTGCAGGTGGATATATATGATGGATGTAGCGTGGAGGCAAAGGATTCGATCCATTTTTTCTGGAAATGCACCCAAGCTAAAGAACTTCGATTGTCGTCCAAGTTGGTTTTTCCAAATGTAATGGACTAGCTAAGTTCTTTTAAGGAGATGTTATGGTGTTTAATGATGGACGAAAAGCGTTCACTAGAAAACATTAAGTTGCTGTTGACCTATGCGTGAGCACTGTGGGGTAACAGGAATGATATTCGTTATGGTGGACAGTGAAAAGATGGAAGGCTGCTTCTTCAATGGGCGATGTAATACTTGGAGGAATACCGAACTGTTGTTGATTTAATACCAATTGCTCAAGTGTCTGTCCAGCACGTTCAGAGGTGGATTCCGCCACTTGTACTGGGTTTCAAGTTTAATGTTGATGGTGCCGTGTTTGCTGAGTTGAATTCTGTGGGAGTTTGAGTCATTGAACAGGACTGCAATGGGAAATTTGAAGCAGCAATGGGCAAACAAATACACGCACCACTGAGGCCTCTTGAAGCGGAATCGAAGGCTATTGAAGTTGGTTTGTAGTTCGTAAAGCAGCTGGGTTTCTTAGACATCATAATTGAGGTTGATTCGTTAATAGTCTCTAGGGCGTTGAATCAGTCATCCTCAGCTCCAGGCTCAATTGATGCAGTGATAATGGGATTAGCTTATCTACATTAGAGTTCCACAATGTGTATTTTTCTCATGTAAAACGTAATGCTAATATCCCGGCTCATTTGTTAGCAAAGTATGCCAAAGGCGTAGTTAATCAGTGTATGCGGATGGAGAATTGTCCTAATTGTCCTAGTTTCTTAGAATTAACAATTCTTTATGATGTAAACTCTACTGTTTTTTAATATTAAGTTTGTTTTTCCTATCAAATATATATATATATATATATATATATATATAATTTATCACCTTTTAACTTATATGTGGCAGATTTTTAGGTGTGCATTTTTCCTGTATAGCAGTACCCCCTTAATTGTAGGAAAAGACTTTTGCTATTATATATGAGTATATGATATGTCTAGCCCCATGCATATACATGGATATACTTTAAAGATACACATTAAGATGCATAGTATAATAATTTTACATATATAATTTAAATATGTGTATCCAAGAGTTAGACTCTTTTGGATATACACTACTATAAGTTTTAAAAAAAAACTTTCTCCCTTCTCCCCTCTCTCGTGTGTGTGTCTGTTAAAAATATTTAGTATTCTAAAAAAAAATTAAAATATTATTGATAATCATTCCTCTTCTTTTTTTTTTCTTTTTTTTTTTTAACTCTTTAAAATGTCTTGTAAGAATGTTACTAGGTAGAAAATGTAAATTATCCATTTTTTTAAATATTTTTATGTTCATTAATTCTAGACCCTTTGGTTTTTGTATACAATAACTCACTTGAATGAATATTTATGATATGGTCATATATTTGATTCCAAAATTAAAAAATAAAACTCTCTCTAAAAATAAATAATTTAGGACACATGGCACAAAATTAGACTTCAATTGTAGAATATACTTAGATTTTCTCTAAATTTTACCTATTAATATATATATATATATATAATTTTTGTACCAAATGAATTGTTTTTAGTTATAAAAAAAAGGCTCATAAATATACAATCATTCAAGCTCTCTCTTCCTCTAATTTTATATATAGTGTCAGTTATATGTTTATGTTTTTTTTTTTTTTAATGATTTATTTATATTGGACTTGTCATTTTCTACTATAAATTAACTCATTTAGCACAAAAATTAAAAAAATTTCAATTAGATGAAACACATGCCGTAAAATTAAATTCTAATTGAAATCTAATTTTTACACTAAACCAACTAACTTGGTTCAAAATTTTAAAATTTTTTATTTGATGGGATATGTGGCGCAAAATTAGACTCTAATTGAATTTTAATTTAAAATTTAATTAGATTTTCTCTCAGCTTTACTTATTAATATATATATATATATATATATATATATATATATATATATATATAACTTATAAACTTGAATTGTTTTTAGTTCTACAAAGAAAAAATCTCATAAATATAAAATCATTCAAAAATTATGTTTTTTATGGTTTATTTATATTGAACTCCTCTTTTTTTACACTAAATTAACTCATTTGGTTCAACCAAAAAAAAAAAAAAAAAACTTAGACTAAATGGGACACATGTTGCAAAATTAAACTGTAATTGAAATCTAGTTTTTACATTGAATTAACTCACTTGGTACAAAAATTTAAAAACTTAGATTTGATGGGACACATGGCACAAAATTAGACTTTAATTGAATTTCAACTTGAAATATAATTGGATTTTCTCTCAATTTTACCTATTATTATATATATAAATTAGTATGTAACTCATGCTTACACACGGGAATAATGAATTGTAATAGTGCTATTGATATTAGCTTGAGTTATTAAACATATAGGATATAGTTTGACCAGTACATTTGCAGGTACTAAAATAGTTTTTTCTTGCAATTTTCTTCATATTCCAAGTTTCTTATTACATTATTTTTGCATATATAATTTTGAAAATCACTATTGGTTTTACATATACAATATCAATTCACAATTATTGTCAATGAAATTCTACTTAATACAACACAAAATAAAATAATAAATTGGTCAAATAATATATCTTAAATTGAATAGGAATAGGTGTATGAGATCGTTCTGCTCAATTATAGTTTGTTACGTTCAATATCTTCGCATAGAAATATTTGAATAAAAACTGTATAAAAAATATGCTCATCAGTTCAGAGAAAAAATAATAATAAAAATCTAAACAATTTAATTTGTATGGAAAGCTAACAAAATCAAAACCCAATTTTGATTCTAGTTGAACTTTCTCTAAACTATGGTTTAATATATATATATATATATATAACCTAGTTAATAATGGACCGTATATAGTCATGGTATATTACATAAATTACTTATAAATTTAAATTGTTTTTAGTTATATGATTAGGTTTTTTTATGATTTATTTATATTGGACTCCTCATTTTCTACACTAAATTAACTCATTTGACACAAAAATTAAAATAACTTAGATTAGGTGGGACACATGGCGCAAGATTAAACTCTAATTGAAATCCAATTTTTACACTAAATTAATTTACTTGACACAAAAATTTAAAACTTAGATTAGATGGGACACATGGCGCAAAATTAGACTTTAATTGAATTCCAATTAGATTTTCTCTTAGCTTTGCCTATTAATATACAATTGACATTTGTCTTGAGCGATTCTAGACTAGTCACATGCTACAATTTCAATAATGCTCCTAAATGCAAGATTATCATAAAATAATTATTTAGGTGAGGCTAAGATGTGAAATCCACTAGAAAATGGAGTTGATTAGCAATCCAAAAGATAAAATAAAATTAAAACAATTAATAAAATTTATTTGAAGAGATATAATTTTTTTTTTTTTTTGAGAAGAAGATATATTTATGTTGGTTGGTAAAGAAAAATAAAATTGAGGAAAACAACGAATTTTAAAACACTAAAATTTAGGGATCCATACACAACATATCTATTGTTAGTTCTATCAAATTTTATTTTATAACTTAACTAAACTCATATTAAGGACAATCTTAGTTGGATGATTTAATAGTAAGAACACAATAATAATTAACTTTCTAAAGGTAATTCTATGAATTTAATTGATTTTAGGCAAGATAAAACTAGTGAATGAATTCACAGGGAACCTAAACGTTTTATGAGCTCAATGTTTACGTTAAATTAAAGAATTATAGAGAATTAAAAACTTTTCTAGATAGGAAAATCAATAATAATAAATAAATAAATAAATAAATAACAAGAATTTAAGCATTAAATTCATCAAAGTATTATTAAGAATATACCAAAAGAAGGTTGGGTTTCAACCCATGCCTTAACAAGGCTTCTAGCAATCCATTACACCCAAGAAATACGCTAAAAATTGAAAAGAAACTCTAAGTAAAACCCTAATTTCGTTCTAAGGCAGCTATCCTTGAATTTTGACCTAAAAAGCCTTTATAATTTAAGTAGTCTTAGAAATCCTCTTATAAGTAGAGTTATTGTCTGGAAAAAAAAAAAATCCTTGGTTTTCAAGTTCCACTTAATTGGCCTGTTTTGGCTCATTTACATCATATTTTGGACTTTTCATAAATTACAAAGTTTTATCACTTTGAGTTATCTTTCTGGCCTAATTTGAATGATCACAATATGATATCAGAGTTGAAACTTATGCCAAAAATAATAAAGCTTGAGAAGGTTGGAATCCTAATCCAAGTTTGACTTAGATTTAGTGTGAATTTCTTTTGATCCCTTGATATAATGGGGCTCAAAGACTAACCTTCTTAAACTTCATTATGGCACATGTAAAAATGTAGTCCATTAGTCTTATTCTTTACACAAATTCACTCGTGGCTTTTTTGACAAATTTTGCTAGAATTAATTACATTCTCCTACTAGAGACATACTAATGTATTAACATTTATTTTAAGCACAAAATTAATTATTCAACATTATTCCCAAGCCAACTATAAAATGCATGAATGAGCACAATACAAGTAGGCTAAAATGAAAAACGCACACTCTATGTTTCACCAGAATTTATTAAGAGATCTAACTTTGGTTTTCTTCATTCTAGTCCTTTAAGTTCTAAGTTTATTCAATTAAAGTCTCTTCATTAATTTTTGTTAAATGTTGTAGTTAAATTGTCCAATTTTTTAATTTTTTTTAATTAAAAAAATCCAATTAATGATTGAAAAATATTTTTTAGAATAATTTTTTTAAAAAAATTTAATGTATGAGGGGAAAAGCCCAGCCTTACGTAGTGGGCCTAGAGCTCAAGGTGAAGGTTACTATATTTCCAAAGAGGCTAAAATTGTTGAGGAGTACTTTGCATGAAAGAAAGGTACTTAGGAGTGAAGAAGATCCATCCGAAGAGAGTACCGTCGTTCCAAAAAGATCATTCTTCTCGGATATAAAGATTTTTGGTTATATAAATATCTTGGGGGTTCAAATAAACTTACTAATGACTTCATCAGTCTGGATAAGCTTTAGACACGCCTGGAGATAAGAAGAATGGAGAAATATTTAAAAGGAAAAGCTACCACCACCGTATTAAATGCACTACAGTAACTTTTCTGGCTGCATTTATGTGGAGAAGACACCTGAACAGTGTAACCTCAGCTACCGCCACTCACAAAAAGCTAAAGAAGATACATGACATGATATATACTCAAGTAGGTATCTAGATGAAGAACAAGTGGACGATGGGGATGATGGGGAAGGATACTATATAAAGAAGAAGGGCTTCTGATGAAAGGAAAAAGGGTAAAAGGAGGTCGAGAGAAAAAAGAAAAAGAGACTTCATTGTAGCCCTAAGAACTGTAATTACTATTCAATTTATCACAAACCTCTTCGGACTTCAGTTCATTTAGTCTTTGTGTGTATTTTTCTACTGGTTTATACTTGGAGGTTGTAACCAATTGTTGTTAATTCCATAATCAACCTAGCTCTATCACCCACGCTCTACAAATTTATTGTTTTGAGCTTGAACCACAAATCCTAACCCTATAATTGGCGCCGTCTGTGGGAAGAGCTTGAGCAGAAGTGGAAGCTAATATTCCCACGAAAATTAGTGGGCTGAAGATCTCTGGGCCTTGATCTCGAAGAGAATCCTGGAAAACAAAATAAGATCAGAGGAGACCGGTGGGTGCCGGCCCAGGGTCCTCCGATGGCAAAGTTAATCTTTTTGCTAGTCGACGAAAGAAAGAAAGTGCTATCAAGAATTTTTCAAAATGTTTTCCTACCTCGCTTCTCTGCCAACGAGCCCTTTATATAGTGTTCGGCAAAAACGGTTACCTTGTAACTTCTCTAGTCATTGCGGGTTTCGAGAGTAACTGTTACAACTGCCACGACAGTTACAATACTTAGAT